>JAMGYW010000019.1:1200000-1637883 GCA_024713685.1 Morchella sp. 2014-9hei
AACACAAGAAACCACACCGAATTACCGGGAAAGAAATAAAAGGGTCGAAAAGAGATAATAAAGAAAAAGAAAGAAAGAAAAAATAAAAACAGAAAACCCTGTATTGGCCCCCCGCAAAGCTACCGACCGACTCAAATCACTTACTACCACCCCCCGTTGTTAAAACACTCCACTCAATACAAGTTGAATTCCTTAGTTTCCCACCCAGCCGGGTTCCAGATGTTTTCCGCACAAAAAAAAAGAAAAAAAATTCGACTTTCCTTATAAATTACTCATAACAGGGTTAACAAAAAAAAAAAAGAAAGTGGAAGAGGAAATAGCTTCTGATACACACAAAAAAGGAAGATGAAAATAAAGCGGAAAACAAATAATCGCGATAAACGGAGATATAAAATAACACAAAAAGGCCACCCAGAGACTGAAGGAAAGTAGATTTGAGCAAAAAAAAAAAAGGGGGAGGGGGGCGGGGGGCGGGGGTTTGTGTGAGATATGCTGTAGCAAGTAGGACGATAACTCCTCAAAGCTCACCGCAGCCTCTCCGGTACACTCTTATCTCCTTCTCTAACCAGGCGTCCCTGACCATGCCCTTCTTCATGGCGACGAACATCTTGGCCTTTAGCTCGGACTCGAAGATGGAGAGACAGGCGACCAGATCCTCGACTGACATACTCTTGTCATAGTCATTCTGGAGCGTGGTGATGGCGCACTGGATGTTATCTACGCTGTTGTATAATACCGGACTGGGCGCGACAGGTGTTGGTGGCGTCTGTCGCTGGGCTGTAGGCGACAAGCCCAGTGTGTGCGTGAATGTCGTAAGGGTATTCGCGATGCCCTGGTGATTATGGACCTCGCCGGCAAAGCTGCGCTTCATCCGCTTCATCGTCTGGTGGTTTCCAGCACCTACGCCGGAACCTACACCCACTCCGGCACCTACACCGACACCACCGCCACCTCCACCTCCTCCTCCTCCAACAATCGGCGTTGGTGCTGCAACGATAACGGGGGGTCGAATAGGGGCGACAGCTTCATCGTCGTTCTCGGAACCGGAGGTGCCGTGCTCTTCGGCATCGTCGAACTTGTCGGTGCCGTCGTTACTAGAATCGTCAGAGTCGTCGCGGGAGCGCTTGGTGGGAAGCGACTCGGGAGTGAGGGCAAGGGCGAGAGTAGTTGGTGAGAGGGGCGCAGTAGATACAAGTTGGCTGAGGAGAGCGTAGTTTGACAGGGCACGGCCGCGATACTTTTTGGCTATGGGGTTGGCCTGGAGAGATTGTTAGGATGACCAGTGGGGGGGGGGGGGGGATGGAGAAGGGGATGGAGGTACTTACCTCAACATAGCGATCCCAGACTTCGTTGGTGGCTGTGGGAGTGCCAGTGATTTCTTCCCAAGCGAATTCGCCAGATTCTTTCATGGCGCTGAAGACGGCGTATTCCTTCTTGAGCTATAGCATCCCGTAGAGTCAATCCCGCCCTTTCGTAAAGTTCAATTGATGAATCTGCTATCCTGCTGTCTCTTCCCCCACCCCCAACCCCGATCTCAAAGATGGACCCTTAGGATCAGATCGGGGGGTTCCAGATCAAAGTCGGAGTCGGGAGGTCGGAAAGAGATGCAAATATAAGGAGAACAACAATAATAAAGCCATCAGGAACCAAGCCAGATGTATGCAGGGAAACAACTCACAGCATTCGCCTTGTTCTTGATCTGCATGAGCTCCAACGGCTGCTTCGAATGCTTATTGAAAGCGGAATGCGCGTTCTGCCATCCCTCCTTTGTCATACCATGCCCATTCTCAGCTTTTCGGCCGTGGTGAATCTCGACGAGAAGTGCTTTGATCAGGAGCCGCTCCATCTCGGGGGTCCATGTTGCGCGGTCGGGTTTCGAAGGGTCCTTTTCCTTTCCTTTACGGGTCATGGTGTGCGGCGGCGGCGGCGGCGGCGACAGCGAGTTGGGAGTGTTAGCTAGTGTAGGTTGTGGTAGGAGTAGTTGTGGCTGATGATGCTGCTGCTTGTGTGTGGGGAGGAGGGACGTGTTGAAGGGTTGAGGACTGGACTGGACTGACTTTGAGGTCAAGTCAAGTCAGGATTAGGTCAACTCACGGGCTTTTGCTGGGGGGTGAGGATGGACAGGATGACGCGACTTGCTCACGCGCTAGATGGTGGTGATGATTGGGGGGAGCAGGAGGGGAAGAGGAGGGGAGTGAAGGAGAGGGGCGAGTTAGAGCTTAGTTTGGGGTGACGTTCGGTCGTTGGGGAGGAGGATAGAGAAGGAGCGTGGTTTGGACGGTCGTGCGGAAAAGAGGGAAAAAAAAGTGCACACACAGTAGTATGAGAACAAGAAAGCAAGAAGGCACAGTACCGAGAGGAAGCGAGAGAGCTGAGAAGGGAGGAAGTAGGGAACCCAAAAAATAAAATAAAAAAAGTGAACAAAACGACGAGCTGGAAGAAAAGAGGCTTCCATTGTTTCGTCTTAGGCGGTGGACCCGGCGATCATAGTATAACAATGTTTCATGTTGAATCAAGTCCTTACCGCACGGCCTGCTGGCGGGGGGTAGGTTCCAAAGTGAACGAGAAAGGAGGATCAAACGAACATCGCGGCGGCGCCGGCGGCGTACGTTGGGTTTGATTGAAAACTAGATTCTAACATCATATCTTTTTCCCAGATCATTGCGCTCTTCGAATTGCATGGAGAAGGGATTTGAGGGGGGGGGGTGGAATCGAAGAAGAGGGATTGGGGGGAGGTGCCGTCAGGATATATTAAAGCCGGTGCATGGTGGAGGTTGGATGGGGGGGGGGTGTTGGAATTATTATATACCACTACCCATTCTGTACTGCTTTGAGCGTCCCACATGCGTGCTGTAGGTACATGTAGGAATATGTACCTCAGCGTCCATTCCTAAATATAAACAGTGACCCCCATACGTTGCGAGTGAGAGGCCGTGACAGGTGTGGCGTAGGTACATGGTGTAGTAGTTCTACATGTATGTAGGTACATACATGTGTACCTACATGTATATACATCATATGGTTGGGAATTGGCTGGCTCATGGTCTGGCTGGCTCTGTCACGTAACAGTGCCTGTCGTGTGCTCTCTCGTCTATTATTTCTGACATAGAGTACGCGTTCTAGCTCCCCTGTAGCTACTACGGCAGGGAAGTTTGATATGTTCACAGGGGATAGGCATCTTAATAGACTGTAGTATACACCGGGAATACTCTATTTGAAAGCCACAGGAAGGTAATTAAGAAGGAAGGTGACCTCTTGACCCCGACGGGGGGAAGGTGTCCGGGTAACAATTCGTTGATATGGAAGGAAGCATGTGCATTGTCGAAATGCCAATGCTTTTCTTTTTACTGCATCCATCGGGTGATGGCACAGGGAATTGATGCGGCTCAGTGACAGACAGGTGTTGCAGCTTGCGACTTGCCGAACCCTTTTCCCACCTCACCTCTCTTTTGTCCACTGGTCCTGGAACATTCCTCACAGACAGATAGACACACACACACGCACACACACAGCTTACGACGACGACAAATCAATTCAGCAAGGGAACCAACCGTGAAAGAAGGAGAGCAAGATCTCAGACATATAGGAGAAGGAAGATCACTTACTCTTCCCAACAGTCAACTTTTTGCAGCCACATAATCATCATCTTCTATCCTTCATCTTCTCCCATAATCCATACCTGCTTTCTTTCTTTCTTTCTTTTCTACCATCCACTGCTTCCTCAATCCTCAATCCATCCCCCCCTCCCTCCCCCACAATATATAATAGCAATTCAATCGGAGATCGAAGAAGCTCCACAGATCTCCTCTGCAACCTTTCCCCTCCTTCCTTCCTTCGAGTTTCACCATCCATCTATCCATCCATCCCCATTGGCTGTTAATTTATCCCTACCTGTATCACAATGGTCGTTACGCAATCCAAAGGGATTGCCCGGATTGTGCTTTCTCTGGCCGCTCTCTCCGCACTGCTAATAGTCTTCTACAACTACTCGACCGCCATCCCTGGTGCCTCTTCTCTCCTCCCTACAGGCGACAAATTCGTGCGACCAAAAACCGGAGGTTCGCTGAAAGGAATAGACCCGCTTCTCAATCCTGAAAAGGGGCCCCCGGGGAAACTATGGGCCCCCGGCGAGACGAACCGAACATCCGCGACGCTGCTGTCGCTGGTAAGGAACAACGAGTTGGATGGCATGATCAGCGCCATGAGGGATCTGGAGCGCACTTTTAATCACAAGTTTAATTACCCATGGACATTCTTCAACGATGAGCCCTTCTCGGCGGAGTTCAAGGAGCGAACAAGGAAAGAGACAAAGGCAGAGGTTCGATATGGTAAGAGCTTGCCCGCACATCCGCTGGTAATTGAATTGCGCTGATGGCAATGTGCAGAGGTTATTCCCAAGGAGCATTGGGAGGTCCCATCATGGATTAGCAAGGATTTGATGAAGGAGTCTGCCGAGATCTTGACCGAGAAGGGGGTCCAATACTCAAAGCTCGAGAGTTACCACCAAATGTGCCGCTGGAACTCTGGGAAATTCTACGAGCACCCCGCCCTTGCCGATGTACGGTGGTATTGGCGTGTTGAACCGAAAGTCCAGTAAGGCTCCAGGCGCCCAACAGATTGGCACATGACACTAATCGATCCCCCCTTGCAGCTTCTTCTGTGACGTTGACTACGATGTCTTCCGTTACATGGAGGACAATGACAAGACCTACGGCTTTGTCATCAACATCTACGACTCCCCCGAATCAATTGAAACCCTCTGGCCCCAGACCCTCGAGTTCATTGCAGAACATCCCGAGTATATCCACCCCAAAAACGCTCTGAAGTGGCTCACAGACTCGAAGAACCGTCCCAACCACAACCACAAGGCAAATGGATACTCGACATGTCATTTCTGGAGCAACTTTGAGATTGCCGATATGAACTTCTGGCGAAGCAAGAAATACAAGGACTATTTTGACCACCTTGACCGCGCCGGTGGCTTTTTCTATGAGCGATGGGGTGATGCTCCAGTCCACAGTATTGCCCTAGGTCTTTTCGAAGACAAGAACAAAATTCATTGGTTTGTACCCTACCTCATTCCTCCATAGCCAAGTAAGTTAACAGTGTGAATAGGTTCCGTGACATTGGCTACCAACACATCCCCTACTTCAACTGTCCCTCATCGCCAAAGTGCCGCGGCTGCACAGCGGGCCGCTTCACGGACGGCACAGGCCTCGACCAGGAGGACTGCAGAGCAAACTGGTTCGAATATGCGCATATGGATTAAGTGCTGGTTTGGGAAGGGGGCGTTATTGTCGTTGTCTTTTCTTTCCTACACAAAAGAAGGTTCTATAGGACATTTAAGGGTTGGGTGTGCATGGCATGACATGGTTTTTGTGGTGAATGTTATGTTGGGATCGGAGCATGTAGATTAGGGCAGGGCTGGACTGGGTACCCTCCATTCTTTCGTGTTATAATATCGTTGTCTTTTTTAGTTTTTATTTTCGGTCGCCGCAAGTGGTGGATAAATGACATTTTATGATTATTTAGAGATGCCGGTTCATCATACTGAATCTTTGGCTACATGTATACTTTCTGAGAGCCTGTGATCGTTTTTAGCAAAAGACGTTTTGTAGGCATTAGTAGAGGACCGCCCCTCAAGTGCCATATAATGAGCGGTATAGCCAGCGAGCATGCTACTCTGGCATCAGAGAGTCCCAACTTGGTCCAAGCCAGGCGGATACTCTGGGGCAGTTGATCCAGGAAAATACCCTTCATCTTGTAAGCTCCCCTCTGATGATTGTGGCTATGAAACAGAAAGCAGGTAGGGTCCATCTCCCCAGTCTACATGTAGTAGTATACGTACCCGTGGTTGGGGCACGGTGCTTACATTCCAGTGGGGGTGAAGGGGGTGGCACTAGGTGTGTCAGTTTTGGACGACGTACTAATGTGCGCAAGACTTGTGGGTAACATCGAATATTTCCATTGCCAGTACTGTACATGTAGTAGCGGACTCGGTGAGTGCAAGTACGTACATACATGTACGTATATGTAGGTGTTAGCGCTGCGAGGGAGATCTTGGGTTTGGATACAAAATGCCGACATCGACACCAATTCTGTTCTTGCCCCACAATCTTGTGGGGGGAGGGGGCTGCTATATGGTGTCTTGGTTATATGCACAGCTAGCTTTACACGTGCGTAGGGTATGTATTCTCAGCCTGACAATGTACGTACTGCATGTAGTTGTATCGATACAGAAACACTTATTACGACGCACATATGTGCCCTTGATCCGTGTATATACACGAGGCTCTTACAATAATACATGTAGTATTACACATTACCAACATGGGGGGTGGGGGGTAGTACATGTAGTAAGCATACAAACCATGCACCTATGTACATGTACTTATAGCCAACAACATCAAAAATTCCAAAGTCGCGCTCGAGCTCTCGAACTGACATTTTTAGCTGTAGGCACCACCACCACCGGGGAATCCATATCTAACCTGTTTTTTTTCTTTCACCTCCTTGTGGCTGTGGGGCGGGGGTTGCATCCGATTCCCATACAAATTAGGAGAGAGAGAGCTGTGCTCACCGGATCACCGCGCAGCATGAACGTATTATTGATCGATAGACCCTTTGCTGTATAGCACACACACAGCGTGGACTGGATGCAGGCTGGTCACTAGAGAACGCCTTACATGCACCAGTGGCAGTGGTGCGTCATGGGCTGTCACTCGGTACTTTCTGCCAAGCCTTGCTGTAGCTGGGGGGGGGGGGTTAGCTAGGCGCGCCGACTTGTATCCAGTACCGGACCAATAAAGCTGGACATTCCCGGCACCGAGTCGTGTAGCGGCGTCCTGGCTATATACCTTGTACGGTGCATGTAGCCTGCCAGACAGGTTACCAGCTGGATACCAGGACTGGGCCGGAGCAAGAAGTACTGCATGTAGAGAGAGTGTCTCCTGTACTCTGTGGTGGGGCCCGCAATGGTGGTGGATGTCTGCACTTGTTTGTATCGTAGCTGTCGAGGATTGATTGGGACCACTACATGGTTATCTGGGCGTTACAGGGCTGGCTGGAGGGTATAGTCTTAGCGTGCGGGATAGCGGGTGTAGCAGTATGCGTAGCTAGATGTGTTATTGGGGGGTCTTTTGCTGGCATCTTTTGCTTGGGCGCGAATGGTGGGGTGGTGAGATAGTGGGTGTGGGGGGGGTTGCGTCATGGCGTGTCACTCGGCGGTAGTTACATGCATCATATAAAGTTGGATATGTGTCCGCCCAAGGCGGCAAGGTCGAACAGAACAGTAAAGGGCTGGCTGGCAGTCAAGAAGGAATGGTGTCCTGTCTGGGTTTATGAGATGGCCTGGACATCAATCTCAATTGAAAAAAAACTCCAAGACTCGTCCTGCTTTCAGGGCATGCATGGGGGAAATTACTTTGGCGGTGTTTCCACTCCGAGTGATGGGCTGACGGATAGCCATTTAAACCTTTACGTTGTTCAACCTATTACTTATGCCAAGCAGCGGACAGGTGACTCCAAAGGCCACGAGAGATACCAAAGGTCATCCAACGTCTAGAGCGGGGTGCACAGAGCACATATTTAGGGCCAAATTAGGAAGCTGGGGTAGATGGAAGGTATCTGTTATTGGTATCACCGTGATCCTAAGTGAGACTGGTAGCACATGAATGGGTTCAACAGTTCTAACCTCACTAGCTGGTACAGAAACATCACGATATCAATGCACTCCATCTTGCTGCTAATTCTGCGTATATTTGGTCGCCTGCCCTGACCTCTATCTCCCAACATACAAAGAAAGAAATAAAGAAAAATCACAACCAGAAAAAACGTAAGAAGAAAGAAAAAAGAGATAGCGAAAGAAAGAAGAAAAAAAAGAAAGAGAAGGAACCTACTGCCAAGCTTTACTCGTTGCCCCTATCTTTTAACTATCGCTGTCGTCGGCGCGGTTCACGACCGCTGCCCAACAACATCCATACTTTTAATTTTTTTTTTCTGTCCCCCCCCCAATCATTAGCCCCAGAAAACCAAGAGGTGGAGGTGGTGGAGATATACTTTTTTTTTATTTTTATTTTTTATTTTTCATGGGCAGCTTTCCGTCGAGAGCCGCGCGCACAGAAGCTTGTTCTTGCAAAAAAAACGCCCTTCCTCAATAAAGAGGAGTGCTGAGTACTATATATAAAAAAGGCCAGCAATGAAGCCAGCCCTTTACCCTGTAGTCATGAAAGCCAGCAATGAAGCCGGCTCCTGTCTAGTCCTGTCTAGGATCCCTTCCGGGTTCCTTCCTTGTGTTTCGCGCATGCTGGGATCCCCTGCACAATTGTTGTTGCTTCTGTTGTTGCTGTTGTTGCTGCTTGCTGCTTGCTGCTTGCTGCTGCTTGCTACTTGCTGCTTGCTGCTGCTGGTCTCTGACCTGGTAATGTTAACCAAGGCTATGAGCTCTATCGCTTGTTCTCGATACTTCGTCTTAGGGGCCTTTGGGGGACGGGAGATGTTAGCATGGGGACTGGATTCACGTTGACAACATGGTATAGCTAGCTAGCATGAAATACAGGAACATGGAACTAAACAAGAACTAGAAGCGGGCAGGCAGGCAGGCAGGCAGGCAGGCAGGCAGGCAGGCAGGCAGGCACACAGGTACAGGCAAAGCTATCAAGAACAAGAACAAAAACAGAGCAGGGGAACACAAGGAAAAACAGCGAGACGGGCTCCAGCTCCAGGAGGATGGTGATGATAACGAGAATGTGGTGGTGTGTAAGTGAAGGAGGAGGAGGTGGTGGAGGTAGAGGTGGGGTGGAGGTAGAGGTAGAGGTGGGGTGGAGGGGGGGGGGGGACGGTTATATACTCGCCCGTGTTGGTTGTTGTTGTCACTGGCCGGCCGGGTGGTCTGCCGTAAAGGCTTGGCGGTCCTGCGAATTCAGGCATCCAACCCCCCCCCTGGTGGTATACGCGGCGCTCACGTGGGCGTGTCTGAGGTGGAGGCTCTTGGAATGGCGTGCATGTAGCTCGTCTCACCTAACCACCACCGCCGAGTGCTGCCCCATGACGCTGCAGCTTTCTCCACCACGCCCTGCCCTGGCCTGGCCTTGCTGTCTGCTTGTACATACATTACGCACTTGTGTATGGTAAGTATAAATGCTTCCGCGACTCGGGGCGTGGTGGTGGTGGTGGTGGGTGCGCGGTTGTAAGTGGGTGTTTGATCATTGGCCCTTTCTTTCTTTCTTGGCGGTTGTAGAGTAGGTACATGTATGTACCTACAAGGCTCTGGGATCAAGTGAGCGAACGAAATGGGGTGTTGACAGCTGAGGATCCGTGAGGCTGCGGTGTGTATGTGTGTAGGTACCTACAGTCGCATGCAACACCCATCCTCAATGCCCGTTACTCGGCCATAAGTGAAGATATTTGATAGAGAGTACATATGTACATGGTAGAGTTAAATAGAATATAAAGAACACGATTTTGGGACTACCACCTAGCATGCCCTCTCAACCCTTGATGGCAATTTATCTAGCGTTGGTTGAGACTCCTCTTGCGCAGTGATATATAGAAAGGCTCATGATCACGACGAGGCCTTCTCTGTCTATAACCTCATCGTCTTTTTTTATTTCAGTGCCCTCCTGAGCATTCCCCCATGAGTTCTCTACGGCGTTGAACTTGAACCCCGGTGATCCAGTAGGGCCAATCCTCCTCCTCCTCCTCCTCCTCCTCCTCCTCACGGGACAGGTTGTATTCTTTATTTATCTGTATGGTATTGCGGCCCATCTCATGGAGAATAGCAGCAACAGCTTGCTACTTGCCACATCTTGGACCCTTTACAGAGTGGTTATGGCTTGACTCGCCGTCAAAAAAACGGCGGGAACTTGTTGCATGCGACTGTATGTACAGCGCCCTACCAAAATTCATGGGAAATCATCCATTTTACACCAAAAATGCCACTTTTCAACCCGGCCCTCAACCACCAATTAAGATAGATATTATCTGAGAACTGGAAGACCATATATTTTGTATAAAAATAATCACTTTATCAGCTCAAAATTATGATATTACATTCCTTGCATGGGCTGTATTGGTTTTGGTCTGTTGAGTTGCAGAAAATACGCCAAGACTACATATTTGTATGGGATGTAGCCGAATCTCCAAATTGCTCTACTTCTAGCTCCTGTACTTTGTCCCAAATTTGAGTTGAGATAGTGCCCTTTTGGATATGTTAAACTTAATAGCCAATATTACATCCCCTAAAGCCTTATTCATTGTTGATGGCAACTATGTTGTGTGTGGTGGTTTCATTTTGACGAATTTTGGTGTGGTTTGGTTGATTTCCCATGACTTTTGACATGGCGCTATACATATATATGTATGTAGAACTACATGTAGCTACATAGCTACCTGCCTGCCTAGGGGTGAAGATCAAAAACAGTGGCTGCATGCTGCCCTGGGTTACTCTGCCAGTGCCGTTTAATTTTCCCTTCTACATGCCTAGTCGGATCCTCGCAGGTCTAGCTAGCTAGAGCCCGGCGGTCTCTATTGCCCTGGCTTACTGATTATATGTAGCCAGCCAGCCAGCCAGCAGCTAGATCCAGAATCATTACTACCAGCAACACCCACATTGCAAGAGAGAGGGGCCGACGAGAGAGAGAGAGAAGCTATTACGGTATAAAAGCCAACTACAAGAAAGAAAAAAGCAAGAAGCCCGAACCCAAAAAAAGAGGTCTATCTACTCCTCCTCCTCCTCCTCCTCCTCCTCCTCCTCTTCCTCCGCTTCCTCCGCCTCCTGCTGCTGCTCTCCATACCGCCCCTCCTCCTTCTCATCCCTCCCACCTAACACGGCCGTCACCACCGTCCCCTCCCCCTCGCTCTCCCCATCTTCGCCCTCCCCCTCCACGGGCGCAATAACAGTGTCCTCGGCCGCCGTGGCAAGGTCGCCGACAATCTTGGCGAGCGAGACCTCGAGCTTGTTGAGCGCGTTGCGCGAGGGCGCGTCCAAGGCGACGTTCTCCTCGATGGCGCGCGCAACGAGCTCGTAGAGCGCGCGCAAGTGCGCGGGCGTGGCGTCGGCGGGGATGTACAGCTTTGCGAGCGTTGTGAGGAGGCATTTCTTCTCCTCGCCTGGTAGTTCTGTGCGTTAGCCATCTTTTTTCCACCTCTGTGAGGTTAGAGTTGGGGTTGGGGAGGGGGGAGACCCACGGCCACATCCACCGGCAAACACCCTCTCCAGCATCTCCACCGCCATCACCACCTGCACATCCGGATCCACGACCTTCTCCGCCACGCCGCCCACGCCCACGCCCACCCCGCCGCCAACATTCTTCCTAGGATCGGTCCAGTCGGCGAGCTGCGCACACACCACGGGCAGGGCCACCATCTCCTCCTCCTCGCCCATGCCCTCGCGCATCGCCACGAGCGCGTGCAGGATCGCCACGGCGCCGCGCGCCATGCGCGCCTGGTTCGCCGGCCGCGAGTGGCAGTACACGGGCAGGAAGTACGTCAGGATCTGGCGCAGCGCGTGGTTGTCCACCGTGGCGGGGTCAAAGTAGGCGGCGACGAGGAACTTGAGCAGCTCGTCGTCCTGGATCACCTGCGCGAGCATGAGCTTGCAGACAACCTCGGCGGCCGTGGCCTGCACGTCGGTGTGGTCGTCGAGCTTGAGCGCCTTGGCGAGCAGGCGGTAGAGCGTGCGCTGGTCCACGGCGCAGCTGGGCGAGGTGAAGAGCGCGCTGCCGTGGATGGTCAGGATGTCGGAGATGATGTGGAGGGCGGAGATTTGCAGGGCTTCGTGGCCTTTGTTGAAGCAGTGGGCGAAGAGGGTGAGGTTTTCTTCGGCGAGGGTCTGGGGGGGGGTGTTAGTGTTTTTGTATAGAAGGGCGGGGGTTTTGTATAGAAGGGTGAGGGGATTTGATATTGGGGGAGAGGGGGGGATTTGATATTGGAGAGAGGGGGGTTTTGATGGCGGGAAAACTCACTCGGTCCAGCAGGCACGACAGCCCCAGACAGTGCAGCCCGCGCTCGCGCACCGGCGCCTCGTGCGAGCGCACCGCGGGCACAATCAGGCCGTTGAGCATGCTCACCAGATGCGTGTTCTGCTTCAGGCTGCCCTCGACGTTCTCGAGCATGCACTGCGCAATGTGCAGGCACTTGAGGTTGATCATCATCTCCTTGAGCGCGCGCGCCTCCTCCTCGTCCTCCTCGCCCTCGCCCTCGCCCTCGCTCTCGTCCTGGTCCTGGTCCTCGTCGTCAATGTCCATCATGTCGACGTCTTCGTCCTGCTGGGAGGCCTTCTTCGCCGCCTTCTTCCTCTTCTTGCCGCCGGCAGCAGCAGCGGCGGCGGCAGCGGCAGCAGCGGCCTTCTTACGCTCCTTCTCCCTCCGCACCGTGATGCTCTCGCTCACGCCGTCCTCAATGTCGCTCTGCGCCGAGTGGAAGCTCTCCGATGCCGCGTCGTCGCCCGCCGTCTCGTCGCCCTCGCCCTCGCCGTCGTCGATGGCGTCGTGCACCTCCGCAATGACCTCGAGGATGAGCATGCAAAAGTCGCCCTCGCCCATGCTCAGCTTGCCCAGGCACTCGACCACCAGCCTGGTCACGCCCTCGGTCAGCTGCGCAATGCCCAGCGACTCGCGCAGCAGCGAGAACATCTTGCGCCGCCCAATCTCGTCGCCGTAGTCGGTGCGCAGCGCAATCATCAGCATCTGCTCGACAATAAACTCGAGCTCGCCGGCCTCGTCGTCGGACGCCTCGACGGCCGCGATCAGCTTGTTGAGGTAGCGCTGCAGCCAGAAGGCGAGCTTTGTGACCTCTGGCATCTTGTCCTCGAGCTCTGCTCCTGCTCCTGCAGCCCCTCCCCCCGCGTCCCCCCCCCCTCCTCCTCCGCCGCCGCCGCCGCCACCGCCGCCGCTCTTGACATGGTCATTGAACGAGCGTGCCAAGAACGCGCTCTCCGCCGTCAGGTTCTCCCAAAACTCGTCGTCCAGCACCACCTGCTCCACCACGTCCTTCCGCTCGCTCCAGAAGCCGCGCATCGCCACCTCCTTGACCCCTCCCTGCGCGCCCTCGCCCACCACGTCCAGCCGCTCCAGCACCGAGAGCAGGTCGCCGCCCACGTCCTCGACCCAGCGGTAATTAAACATGCGGCGCGCAGCCGCGCGCACGCTCTCGTCGCGGTCGTGCAGCCCCCACCGCAGCAGCTTCTCGCGCATCCCGATCGACAGGTGCCGGAAGTCGCCCAGCGTCGGCAGCAGCCGCGTAAACACGCTGCGGCGCGTCGCGCTGTCCACGTCGCGCGTGCGCGCGAGCAGGTACGGCAGCGTGTGCGGCGTCGGCGCAACGTTGTAGAGCACGGTGCGGCGCACGTCGGCGCTGGGGTCGCGCTCGATGGCGTCGAGGAGCAGGGCGAGCGCGGGGCTGGTGCTGGGGCCGCCGCCGGGGGTGGGGTCGTCGCCGTCGCTGAGGGGGTGGGGGGCGTCGGTGGCGGTGGCGCCGGCGGCGGGGGCGGCGCTGTCGCCGTCCTCGGGGTCGGCGCTGTCGACGCCCATCTCGAGGAGGCGGACGAGCGCCACGACGGCCTGCACGCGCACGGGGGCCTCGCGGTCCTTGAGGCGCTTGCAGAGCTCGGCGAGCGTCTTTGCGAAGATGCGCTTCGAGACGGTGGAGAAGGCGGTGGGGAAGGTGGGGAGCGTGTTTGAGAGGAGGAGCGAGAGCAGCTGCGTGGTGCGGTAGCGGGCGGCCTTTTCCTTGCTGGAGAGGAGCGGCGTGAGGTGCTGGAGGAGCGCGAGGACGAAGCGGTGGGGCGGCTGCGGGGTGAAGGTTTCCGGGTCAAAGTCGGAGGAGTCGGAGTCGGCGTCGTCGGCGTCGGCGGGGGGGGGGCCGCCATCTTCTGCGGCGGGCATCGTCGTCGTCGTCGGCGGCTTGGGCTTCCTGCTCTTGGGCTTTGGCTTATCTGCGCGCGCGCCCCCCCAGAAACACCATCAATCAGCTCTTCACTCGCATGGACGCCACGCACAGAACATACCCTTCTCCAGCAGCCCGCGCACAAACATGTCCACAAACCTCAGGCAGCGGTCCGCCACCACCTCGCCCTTCTTGACCACGAGCACGCGGTCGAGGAAGCGGAAAAAGTCCTTGACGAAGGCCTTCTCGCCGCGCTGGCCGCCGCCGCCGGGCACGCTGGCGCCGACGGGGCCCGTGCCGGCGATGCACTGCTCGTATGTTGCGCGCAGCGTCACGGCGAGCTTGCGGTGGCCGGCCGTCGTCTTTTGCGCGCTGTCAAAGACGGTGGCGAGCGTGGTTGAGAGCGGGGTGTAGGGCGCGGGGGGCGAGGGGGAGCGCGGGGCGAGGTGGGCGGGGGAGGGCGGGGGCGCGTTTGCAGGGGGGCGCAGGGGGCGCGGGGGGGTTTGGCGGGGGGCATTAGTGGGGGGTGTGTATAGAATTGGTGTTTGCGGTGTGTGTATTGAATTGGTGTTGAGTGTTTGTGGTGTTTGGTGTTTGGTGTTTGTGGTATTTGGTGTTTGTGGTGTTTGTTCACGCTGTGTGCTGTGTTGTGCTGCGAATCGTTGGTGTTGTGATTAGATTAGATTAGATGGGCTGTCTTATCTCGGCATCGCATCTAATCTGCATCTTATCCACATCTAATCACCCATCTAATCGCCATCTAATCGCCATCTAATCGCCATCTAATCAGCCCCATCTCCTCGCATCTAATCTCCCATCCGCTCTCAGCACCCCGCCATCTCATGCAGGGCGCACACACACACAGAAACACACACACAGAAACACACGCAGCCAATCACAGTCCCGCTGATGACCCGATCTACGCCCCACCCGGGCATCCAACCTCACACCCCTCCTGTTCCTCCCAACTGACATCTCCATCTCTCTCCTCCTCCACAACCCTCCTCCTCCCCCATACCTCCTCCCCCCAGATACCACACAGATATAGTAGCAGTAGCCACACACTGCACACTGCCAATGTTCCGCCTCGCCCTCCGCCGCGCCTACGCGACCGCCTCCGAGTGCGCCAGCCCCTACTGCGTCAAGGTGTCAAAGGCCCAGCGCACCGTCGACGGCTTTGTCGGAGGTTAGCCCCCTCCCCCTCCTCCTTCCCCTGTAGACTGCAGCAGGGCGCTTGCTTGCCGACTGGACTGACCACCTCCCCCCCACCCCCCCTTCCACCCCGCAGCGATCGGAAACACGCCGCTGATCCGCCTCAACAGGGTCAGCGAGGAGACGGGCTGCGACATCTACGGCAAGGCCGAGTTCATGAACCCGGGCGGCTCAGTCAAGGGTTTCTCCGCCCCCCCCCCCTCTCTCTTCCCCGGGGATGCTGATGTGTGTCTGTGCTGGGGGATAGACAGGGCAGCGCTGTACCTCGTCAAGGAGGCCGAAGAGAAGGGCCTCATCACGCCCGGCGGCACCGTCGTCGAAGGCACGGCCGGTAACACGGGCATCGGCCTGGCGCATGTGTGCCGCTCAAAAGGTCTGCCGCTTACCCTTCCCTTTGCGCGTGTGCTGGCGGGGGAAAAGTGCTGACTGTGGGCCGGGGGGCCGCCGCGCAGGGTACAAGTGCGTCATCTACATGCCAGACACGCAGTCGCAGGGCAAGATTGACCTGCTGAGGCTGCTGGGCGCGGAGGTGTATCCGGTGCCGGCTGGTGAGTTCCGACTCTCGTTTTTCATGCTGTTGTGGGGGGGCGGGGGGCGGAGGCGTGGGTTTCTCTCTGTGGCGCGCGGGTCCGGTGGCCGTGGCTGAGCGGGAGCCCTCTTGGCCCGCACATGGGACCCCCGACGCTCCCACGGCCCGCGCGAGCCCACCCCCCGCAACCCGTAGAAGAGACTCCCCCCTCCCCCGCCCCCCCCAACTCTTGTCTCCCAGCCACAGCTAACCCCACCCCCCAGTCGCCTACGAGAACCCCGAAAACTACAACCACCAAGCCCAGCGCCATGCCGCCTCCCTCCCCAACGCCGTCTGGACCAACCAATTCGACAACACCGCCAACCGCCGCGCCCACATGGAGACCACCGGCCCCGAGCTGTGGTCGCAGCTCGCCGGGCGCCTCGACGCCTTCACCTGCGCCACCGGCACGGGCGGCACCCTCGCCGGCGTCACCCGCTACCTCAAGGAGGTCTCCGACGGGCGCACCGAATGCATCCTCGCCGACCCGCCCGGCAGCGTCCTCCACAGCTACATGCAGAGCGGCGGCAAGCTCGCCGCGCGCTCGGGCTCGTCCATCACAGAGGGCATCGGCCAGGGCCGCATCACGGACAACCTGCGCCCCGAGATGAAGCTGCTGAACGGCAGCGTGGCCGTGCCCGACGAGGACACGGTCGCAATGGTGTACCGCCTGCTGGACGAGGAGGGCCTGTATATGGGTGCGAGCAGCGCGCTGAATGTCGTTGCGGCGGTGGAGGTGGCGCGACGCATTGGCCCGGGGAAGGTGGTGGCGACGGTGCTGTGCGATGGCGCGTATAGGTATGCGGATAGGCTGTTTAGTAGGGCGTGGCTGGAGGGGAGGGGGCTGTGGGGCGCGGTGCCGGAGGGGTTGAGGAGGTATGCGGTGTTGGCGTAGTGTGGGGCGGGGGCGGGTGTGTGTGTGGAGAGAAGAAGAGAAAAGAGTAAGAAGGTAGGGGGGTAGGGGGGTAATGTGTTTCGGAACCCCCCCCCCCCCCGTGCAGGGTGAGAACGGCGAGTAGTAGGCCAGTACAGTGTCAATAGCATAGAATAGCGCATAGCATCAAACTACACCCACAGCTACATGCACATACCTACCTACCTACCCACCTCCATGCAGCCAACCATACCACCCACACCTCCCCCTGGCGCACCTAGTAGCTATATGTCTATGCCTATGTCTATGTCCATGTCTATGTCCATGTCCATGTCCATGTCCATGTCTATGTCTGTCTATGTCTATGTCTATGTCTATGTCCATGTCTATGTAAATATCCAACAGCACAATCATTACCCCCCGGGCCACGGTCCAAAGCCACACACACACCCACACACACACACACAGTCCCTTCCTTGTGTGTACTCTACATGTAGTTGACAACAAAGAACAAAGGAAGGGGGGCCTTCCTCCCGCGGCCCGGGTTAGAGTCTCTCTTCTTCTCTGTGCTCGACCTCACGTCTTGGCAGTCACGTGATGGTTTCCTGTCCAAGGCTGGTATGTAGGTAGGTAGGTAGATACAGCCACTCACGGACGACGGATAGGACAGAGTCTGGTTGTGTAGAACGTCTTGCTTGGCACAGACAGTAGCCACAAAATACATGTACGTATGTACTAGACTGTCAGTGGGTATGTATATGTATATGTGTATGGTGGTCGGCCAAGATAGTGGTTTGGGGGTGTGGCACGGGCTAAAACTACGAGTACTCTACATACACATACACATACGCATACACATAGAGGATATTGGAAACAATTCCCAAGCCCATTGCATGGTATGGTATGGCATGGCATGGTATGGCATGGCATGTAATAGCGCCGGCCGTGTTTGCAAACCTAATACTCGCAATTTCATAGCGTTTTTGAACACAACCAATATTGCATACACACAAAAAACCGCCAAGACTACATTTTTGTATGGCATGCAATAGCGGTTGTGTTTAGAAACGCGATTAAATGTATGTATGTATGTGGGTGTAACACACAGTGCTGCAGTGCGAGTGGGATGTGTGCGAGTGATGGACTGTGACGCACGGTGGTGGATACATTACATACTCGTAGTTTGGCGTTTCCGGAGCTTTTACGCCCCCCATATGCAGACGCGGTGATATAGTTACCTATGTAGGTAGACGACTTTACGGGGGCGGGGGCGGGGGGGGGGGTATGGTCAACACGGGGGTATGGCCAGTTCCAAGATTTTGTTTGGAAGCTAAAAGAGGTACATGTATGTAGTCTGCGTATATATCATACCTCACTCCGGCGTGTATTTGAGATTGACCGTATCTCCGTGCTGACCGTGCCCCCGTGAAAGCGTTAGAGGACTACGAGTAGTATCCCCCCTCCCCCTCCACCCTCTTCCCTTTTCAGTAGTTCCATAGCTGGTGGGGGCTTTTTCTTCTTCTTTGCTCCCGGCCCGCGCGCGGGCGGGATCGACCAGAGTGCGCCTGCAGGTGCCATGCCGGCCCCGATGAGCATCGCTCGGTACACAGACTTGTAATGCGTGTATATAGGTAGATAGTTCGTTATATACTTCCCTGATAGCGTCGACAGCGAGTTCATAGAGTAGTAAATAGTACCAGCTGTTTGTTCGATCGCACGGTTGCCAAGAGCTAGCGGTGTTGGCTTTTAATTCCTTTATTTAAGCTGTACTCTACAGGTCCTCTTGGCAACCGTCCGTATCAACTGAGTACATGTATGTACCTACATGTGCCCCGCGTGTAGGTACATTGTAGCTACACAAATATAACGCCGAACCCTCCACGGCTAGCTGCGGCGCCGGCCTGTCTAGAATATATATTATAGCTGATAGCTATAGCTCCCTTATCGATGACTACCCCAGGATTGAGGAGTGCATGGTGTGTTGTAGGTCCATACTCAGAAAGAGATACAAGTGCTCCCCCCCCCCCATGTGGAGAGCAGATACTTACATGTAGGTAGATACATGATGTGTCCAGCGCACAGCACGATCCGGCCATCGCCCACCACCTGGCGTTGCACAATGATCCATTAATAGCCGCGATCGCCCGCCTTGGCAAAGCAAGGGGCGTCTCGGTTGCGGGTTGCCTGAATGTATAAAGACCACCTCACGTCACCCGTGGTACCCTCCTTCCTCTCTTTCTTCTCCTTCTCCAGCCAGGCACTAGACAGACAGACACACCGCTAGCTCGTACCTGTCTTTTTTTCCTTCCTCTTCTTCTTTTCTTTTCCCTTTCGTTTTTCGTCTAGTGTTTCCGTTTTTTGTTTTTTTGTTTTTTCTTTCTTTTTCGTGCGGGCAGGCAGCCAGAAGCTAAGGGGGGGAGGGATGATTGGTGGTGGCGGTGGCGGTGGTTGTGACCTTTTTTGCTAACGCGATGGTTCCGTATGGTTGTTAGGTTCTGGAAATGAATCAATCTGCGCACCACTGCTCAACTCTTGTCACTCTCATGATTCTCAAGTTGTTGCTAGGCCACCCACAGCTCAAGCACATACAGACGATCAACCCCAAGCAACTCTGCGATAGATAGCCGAAACGGTTGTCACATTCGCTCAGTCCAACCTGATCTCCATGATCTGGAAGAAATGGGTGTAGCCGGAATACCGCTCCCTTCACTCTAGTCCTATGACTTGCAATATCTGCCTTCCCAGGCATTGAACACAAAAAAAAGTTAACTTTGAGAGCAAAGATTTTCTTTAATGATCCTTTTTTCTTTTTTTTCCTTTAAATTCTGTCGAAGACGGAAGGCAAAAAAAGATATACTGGATTTACATGACAGACACTGTTACGTAGCTATATAACCGATTTACTCCTTGGACGGGCTTTTTCTAGACGGGCTCATCAATCCTCCGACGTATTTCTGCAAAAGGTGACCTCAATTGGCGCCCCCGACAAAATTAAAAAAATAAAAAATAAAAAAAAAAGTTAGTATTAATATAAGCTAAGCAAGCACCTTCTATGCTACTTCTTCATAATCGATGGGTCGAACGGGGATAACTAACTGGTTTTTGGAATAGAAAAAAAAAATGGAAAGCATGGATGCCCCTTCGGGATCCCCTGAACCGGCAGCGTATGGTGTTATGATGGTAGGTCTACGATTTTTCTTTGTTGTCCTTGTTCCCTAGCTGGCTGCCCCCCCGTTTTTTGATGGTTATGTGTGTGTGTGTGTGTGTTTGTGCGCGGGGAATATTGGTGCGTGATCTGGGGTAGATAGCTTAATTTATTACTGTTTTGGTGCTGGATGGATTCGCATAGCAAGCTTGACTTTTTGAAAATAAAATCTCTCCCAAAAACATTTTTTTCTAGTTTTCCTTTGACAAAGAACACCCCAGAAACAAGAACTACTGGCAATTTACGTTCCCCGATGGGTGCGAGTGATAAGCTGTGACACAAATTAATTTTCGCCAAGCTCTCGCAGTATGTGCGGCGGGGTTACCTGCGTGATGAACTAGATACCAAACGTGTAATCGTGAACACTTTTATTGAGTGCCTGCACTTACAGCATTATCAGCCTTGTCTTCCGCGAGAGTGTCGAACTGGCTCCACCCGCCGGACATCTTTAGACGTGACTGATATTATTGCTTAGCATACAAGCTTCTGATTTTTGGTGTATGCAAATATAGTGGCCCAGCTCCAAAAACGACAGGACAATACGGCATGCTGCCAAATATGTATATTAGCAATTTACAACCACCTCTTTAGAAGCTGCACACACACGTCCGCAAAGTTTTGGCGCCCTAAAAGATTTTTGTGACATATAGTAGTAGGGTAGGAATATCTAGCTATGAAGCTCTCTTCAATTGTAGTCGTTCTTGTCCGGCCGGTACGTTGTTGGTATTGTGGTTTAGACTCATGGGCTTCGAGACTACCGGGGGTGCCGACGCGGCTGTAGGTACATACATGTACATGTAGCTTACCTCCCACCCCTCTGCCGCTCGGAGATGTTCTGTAATGCGTATTATACATACTGGAAGGACTCAAGGTTCCCCCTTGTGGCTTCAGGCTCTTGGTGCTTGTTCATCGACAGCTAGAGAGAGAGAGAGAGGCGTTGTTGGATTGATCGTGGTGGGGGCTTCACTGCGATGTATCTATTCTTTCTAAAAAAAGGACACTAGTGTAGGTACTTCTTTCCAAAAGGATGGAGTTTTGCTAGCTCTCCCCCGGCCAGTCCAGTCCATTACCTCCCACTGCGGCCTCCAGCTCTTGCAATGGACCGCTTCGATTCATGAAACGAAACTCCTCCCCACTGGCGTGTTAAACATTGACCCATGGTTCTCAGGGCCTAGGCTTGACTTGTTGAGTTTGCGCCGCCGCCGCCGCCGCTGTTGGGGTTTTTTTTTCTTTCTTCTTCGAGACACCAACAAACCGGTGTTGGTGAGCGGAGGAAACAGATTTGGGTCCCCCTCACTTGAAGTAGGATGTGTCTACCTCCTCAAGCAATCCCCCCCCCTTCAGCTCTTGGGAGATTGGTATTGATAGTCATGGTGCCTCGGAATGCGCACCAGTCTGGCCAAACGATAACAGTAGAGGATTGCTAACACTAGATCAAGTGTCGTTCAAGGTCTACTACGGTTGCCAAGAAACAATCACAGGGCACAAACAAAAATATATCCTCTTGGCAACCGTCCGAGAAAAAGTGCAGTTATGGCTACATGTACCTTTACCAGCCCGGTCCGACCCGAATGGGGGGCCCGGAACCCTTGCAGTCACCCATATCAGCCACAACTTTATATAACATCAAGGTCCATTGGAGCGATGGTTCTATCAAGTTGAGTCAGACAGGTGCGTGTAGTGCTGATTTTACACATGAGGTTTAATTTAGTCACGCTGATAAAAGAGTAGATATGTAGGTTCATGTAGTAATTAATGGCCGCGGAAGAAGTAAGCCCTCGCCCTATTTATTATGTTGGTGAATGTGTCAACTACAAACTATTTAGCAAGATCCCCTTCGATTGCCAAGCAGAGCGCGGTGACCTAGACTCTGGTCTGTAGGTACTCGTGGTGCCAGAATTAAAATGCCGCCGATCAGGCCCAATTAAGTATGATTTGGTGGTAAAATATTAATTCAATTTTGGCGGGGTGAGTATACTTTACATATGTATGCTATGCAAGAAGGCTGATATTTTTGATATCGCCAGTCCAAAGCTTAGTAGAGTACATGTATGTTTACGACTTCATGGCACATACA
Organism: Morchella sp. 2014-9hei; assembly: GCA_024713685.1. NCBI lineage: Eukaryota > Fungi > Ascomycota > Pezizomycetes > Pezizales > Morchellaceae > Morchella > Morchella sp. 2014-9hei. The sequence goes on from JAMGYW010000019.1 coordinate 1,221,821, forward strand.
CAATAGAACGTCTAGACCGGGGTTCATGCAACCACTGAGGTTACGAACCAGTTATGTACGATCTAGACATATTATGGACTTGTTCTGGGTGGTAGCTATACATATCGCGCGCTTACCCACGGTCTGGCAGCTCAACACGAGTGATCGCCCATGCACCACCACGTGCTTTCTTCCCAAGACCTCGACAATCGGGTCTGTTCCTATAATTCGGACCCCGTTCTTTGCAAAGCTTGCATCACAATTACGCCCACGGCTTTCCAGATATATTTACAGCAGCCCAAATCTCAATATCTGAATCCCACCCACACCGACCGACCGACCTGGCCGCCGCCGCTGCTGATTCTTCTGTTCGCCGACCGCGATGGTCGATTAAAAAAAAAAAAAAAAGGGAGGTCTAGACCTTCAAAAAGCAATAACAGGTTGTAACTGTTACCGTTAACAAATTATGCAGGCTGCTAACTAACTATCACAACCCCCCCCCCTCTCCCCCTCCCCCTCCCTTCACCAAAAATTGTCAAAGCGTAGATAGCAGGATCTACTTTGCACCAAGGCTGAAGAACATGGATTCTTCCTTCACAGCAGCGCTTACGTAAAATAGGGAATCGTTACATACATACGCACGGTGAGATAGCCCGGGTTACGAACGGGTGTAACCGTTCGAGACTTCTGCAAAGAATAAAGAAGTAAAAACGAAGCGGAGGGGGGGTGGCGGGTGAGAGGAGAAGGAGGAGGAGGAGCAAACACCGATTAATGGTGGGCTAGATTTACTGGCCTTGCATCAACCTACCAATTGCAAATGAGGCTAGAATAACACGTGTGTTATCACATTGTGCCACGGTTCCGCGTTCAGGGGCAGCTTTTTTTCTTCTCCCGGAGTTCGGAGAACATGATGTCAGACGTCAGTGTGGTGGATACCGAAGAACTCTGCATGCATCTATGCACATGTAGATGTGGTGCTGATACTCAAAGGAGAGGAGTGTTGTTACTGACTGGACTCTTTAAGCATAAAAAATTAAATTACATGCCCTCTACGAAACACCTTTGTCACACGCCAGCGTCACCCTCGAAATCCGCATCAACAGGGCAACGCCACGAGTGACAGGTCATGTTTCAAATACCTCACTGCAGGAAATTTCCCTCGGTGGCCTGATATGTACATAAGGTCTAACAAAAAAGGATTGTTTTGTTGTCGTTGATTAATGATCCTCTTTGAGTAACTAAACTCACATTATAAAGTTATATCCAGAGTTGCAGAGTACTTATTTTCAAGAGAAACAAAGGCCCAGTGGAAATAAAAAAATAAAAAAGGGAATAGGAACTGTAATAACAAAATACACTGGCCACAGTATATCCAAAGAATGATGACTCCCGGCTCCCCATGCAATCTCCAATCCCGCCAGCCAGCCAGCAAATGTTCAATCACCAGTACACTCCCGCTCCATACAGAACCGAAAAGAAAGAAGGAGAAAAAGACTTTTAAACTCTCCCCGAGTTTCCCAACCAACCGACGCACCCACCCCACACCACTCCCGTAAGATATCCATAGAATGTAAATAAAATATATGAAAAGAGAAGAGGAAAAAAAAAAAGGACAACACAGGTAGACATAATGATAAATTCAACCCACAATATTCACTCCCCTTTCCCACCCCATCCCCGCCAAAAAAATGCCCCCAGACAAAAATCCCAGAAAACCTATTCGATCGAGTTTGCTAAGGTAAGAGAAAAATTTCAAGGAAAACGACGAGCCCCCACCAGTATACCCACCAAACCAACTACAAAGAATACAAAATAAAAGACAAATTCCCATTCTAACCACTTTTTATATCCGCGCAACCCATGCCACTCCTTCCCGCAATGACAAGACATGAAATAGAAGGAATAAAAGGGGAGAAAAATATATTCGTTTCCACATGGAGAATCTCCGGCCAGCATTTTATGATAGATATTTGTTTCCCTTTCTCTTTTGGGTATAGAGGAAGGGAAGGGGAGGGAGAACTTGATAGAGAAAAGATACTCATTTTTTTGTTTTTGTTTTTTGCCTATAGCCACCAACACCACCCAAATGCCCAACCAACCGGTTTCGCTCGTTTGTTCGTTCCAGTACAGCCGTTTAATCCCGTTGTGAACAAATTAATTTTTGAGGAGGAATTCCTCATGTATCATCCCACTCGCACACCAACCCAACTCCAGATATTCCCGTTTAACCCACCCAATTCCCATTGTACAGACAACCCTTTAGTTTAAGCACCAGGAGACCTTCCCCCGCCATTAATTTCCTTCCTCCTGGAGTCGTCAAGTCCAAGCCCGCCCAAGCCTCCTGAGAGGAAAGAAAACGCCGCATCATCATTGCCCATACCGCCATACATCCCATTGGGTCCATTACCCCCGGCGGAGAAAGCCTGTTCAGCTCTTTGGTCGAATGGTCCAGCTGAGCTTGGCCCAACTCCAGGGCCCATTGAAGTATTGAGAGGTGGGAACGCACCATTACCGCCACCAAGACCAGAGGGTAACCCAAAGTTACTCTGACCTCCAAACTGCTGGCCAGGGAAACCCCCACCTCCACTGAATTGTCCACCAACTGGTCCAGATCCGCCACCAAGGCCCTGAGGGCCGCCCAACCCTACTCCCCCATATGGCGAGGGCCCATCTATAGGGGAGGAAAATGCAGTGTCCGCAACTACTGCAGCGCCTGCGCGACTGGCCCCACACCTCAAACAGCTAACGTTTTTGGCAAAATTGTGGTAGCCGCATCCATCGGAGCCGCATTTCCAATCTCCTGCTCTGAAAGGGACCATCCCCCCACTGTTTGGCATAGTCCTAGTTGGCAATCCATGGCCAGCGCCGTGTCCCATTGATGGGGGTTGCGATGGGATTAGAGAGGGTTGCGGGTATCCTGAATAGCCATAAACATCGGGGTTAGGGCCAGCCGGAACCGCTGGGAAAGAGCAACGGAAACAAGCGGTCCTGCGCTGGAAATTCGAAAAACCGCAAGAGGGGCAGGTCCAATCACCCGGCCTTGGCCTGTTCTTACTAGGTGGGAAAGGTGTTAGGATGTCGGCAGCTCTATCCAAGACCCTACTACTGCTGGGAGAGACTTCAATTGCCTTCTCGTTAAGAGCACGCCCATTCATGCACAGTGACTCGGCGGCCTACGAAAGTAAGCGTATGAAACGTTGAAAGTATGAGGTATATGAAATTACCTCCTCGTGGGATGAGAATACGGCAAACCCAGTCCCGGTCGGCTTATGCTGGTCAGGGGTCCTAAGAGTCCAAAATGCAATTGGACGCCCACCATACTGTGTAAACCAACTCTCCAACTCAGATTGTGTTGTATCATGGGGAAGCCCACTCATATGAAGGACTTTACTCCGTTCACTCAAAAAGGCCCTGACGTCTGCTCGTGCATCCATCGGCCTGGCTAAAACATCAGGGTGACCCTCTGGGGGTTGAGATTTCTTGATTAAACCACGAAGAACCCTTGCTAAGGTGATCGCCTCTTCCATAGCTCTACGAGGGGAGGCCGGAGCCAATGCCTGGAGGTGAAAGGGTAAGTTATGTTTTATAGGCGCCGAGGACTGAACGGGCTCAACTTCGAGAGCTGCACAGATATTTGCCAAGGATGAAGGTCCAAATGGCAGTGATTCTGGGTGGTGAGATTGCCAGCGGGTATATTCAGTACGAAGGTCAAAGGTCCGGGAATGTTGAAGATAGGGGGGTAGAACAACGGCTTTGTCTCTAGCCTCGCGGGGCAGCTGAACACGAAGATCCCAAGCATCCAATGTCACAAAAGTAAAATCTAGATGCTGCGCCATTAGGAATTCCTGGGCAAAAGAGTCGAATCGATTAACAGCATCTCTGAAAGAGCCGGCAGTCCGTACATGTTCCCAAGTCAGAGTGGTCAAGCTAGCTATATTACAGATAGGCAATGTCAGCTCGGAAACATTGAGCCACGTTGAGAACCCGAGTTTGATATGATACAAGGTGATTTTTGATAAGTTGAAGGAAGGAAAGGGAGCTTCATACTGCACAGTGGGGTGATTGGAGTATTGACGGGTCTGACAAGAACGCTTTCCCTATGAAGCTGGTGGCTCGTCAGTGGTAGGTTTCACGATCTGGAGACCCGGAGACCAACCTCTTCCAGTGTTTTTGCATTGAGCAGAATCCAGCCAATTTCGATTACTTCTGCAGAGTCTTTCGTGACGTAAACTCCATGCTCATCACAAGTAGTGGCCACGTGAATAACCACGTAACGATCCATGGCTGAATGTTCTTACTGCTAGAGTACAAGATCTCAGGGTTGAAAGCTGTTTTAAAACTCGAAATATATTCGTGAATGAATCGTCTGCAGGCCTATATATGGGTATAGTGGGTTCTTTGAGGATTCCGTGGTTGCTACCGCTGAGATGATGACGGATTGTAGTGTAATACCGATAGCCCAACAAAACTCGACTATGGAAAGACGAGTGAAGGGATTCAAGCAAGCTGTGTACGTAGGCGCAACGGATGGTCACAGAGGGTGATGAAGATAGCGAGGAGTAGAAGGAAGAGTGGGAGGAAGAAGAAGGAAGGGTGGGAGGGGGGGGGGTGGGATGGGCGATAGATACAGGGTAAGAAGGGGAGGCGAAAATGCAGATGGGGGATGGGACGGATGACTGGTGGAGTTGGTGGATGGGGTGGTAGGTTAGATAGTATGCCAGTGTGGTAAGAGAGGTCGAAGCAGCAGATGCCAGTGCAGAAAACTTGAGACGCTTCGGCCACGATGGTCCACAGGCAGTAAAGGCAACCAGTTGAATAGAGGGGTTATTAGGTTTCTACCAACTATTCCACGTTGAGTTTCCCTTTTCTTACTTCTGTCTATGATGACTTTTCACCACTTTTTTTCTTCCTTACTTTGGTCCAATGATCTTCCTAATCGGATCTAGCTCGTCTCGGCCCACACGAGAGACAGAAGAGCCACAGAACAACGAAGTCACGAACAACATCAGCCCCTAAACCACATCCTCACAAACGCCATGCACAATTAGACCACGAGCTCAAGCATAACTTGAGGTCCCGTGCTCTTGCCGCGTTGCTAACGGTGCTTCTTTTGCTCTTCCTTCTCCTATTCTACACCGCCGTGCCTGTATGTGTATTATTTTTCACTAGTAATTCTATGTCCGACCAGGACACCCGTTCCGGTAACCCATCAACTTACCATAATAGTCCTACATGCATGCCCGTGTCTCAGATTGAACCCTCCCCCATCAGCATCATCGTCATCACCGCCATTTGACCTTGCAGGAAGAGAATAAAGACAGCCTTCAACCCAATTTGTTTATCTATCCACCTTTGGTGTCTCATCATGCGGTGCGGCCATTCTCTACTCCCCATTCAAAGCTCGTTTCAGAACAGGCTACATACTGAGTGGCAGTTGTCCAATCATGATTGATATATCGAGAGCCTCTTGCAATGACGTGAACGCCGAAACACCCTTTCGATCTCTCTAACCCAATGGGAATATAGTTAACAAACCGACCATTCGTTCATTGCTCCAGCTTCTCGCCATCATGTTCATCACCAAATTAGAGTACTGGAGCCGAAGCCCTGGGCCCTTCTGAATTTGCTACACCTGAAGCGATGGTGGCAGGCTGGGCGGTAGATTCTCCCGCTACCTTCTGTGGATCCTAAAATGCCCTTTCCGAGGGGAAAACCGAGGCGTTATTTGCGCAGAGAGAATTATATGTACGCATAATGTCATGTACATACCCGTGTCTGTTACGTTTCTTACATACAGGGTATGTACTGGGTCATTTAATAGAGTAGGTACATACAAATAAAGTATACATGTACATACATAGGTACTACATGTAGTATCTACATGTATCTACATATTTGCACTGTAATCTTAGAGATAAATAAGAAGGGACCGGCATGTCACGTCACCTGCCTTGCACCACTTGCACCACTTACACCTTGCAAGAAGGAAATAATATGCAATTTATTGGAGTTTTTTGCTAAAACCCCTGATAAATTGAACCGGTGCTTAAGGCGGCTCTGAAATCTTTAAAGTTGGTTACTAGCTGGTGGTGATTGAGGGCCAACCCCTCGTCCGATAACGATAAAGGCTGCTTCGCAAAGAAGTCCAATCCCGACTGTCGGGCTAGTAGAGTAGCGGTGAGTCGGCAAGAAGCAGGGGTTGGTTTCCCCGGCAATCATACCGAAAATCTGCATAGGCGTCTTTTTCGGTATGCCACGCAAGGACTGGTTATCTTATCGGCCACGAGAAATAACAGAGTGATCCCGGCCCCCCGATTCGCTTCTTAAACTTCCGAAGCCACAACCGATAATCCAGGCCCAAGCCTACAGAGAGGTATAAAACACAGAACTATTGCATCTTTTTTGCTTCCCCGGTAATTCCTGTAAAAATTCATACCGTAGCTAGGTACATACGTGTATGTAGCTTCCTGTTAGCGTACGAGGCATCGCACACATCCGTTTGACGGGACGATGGGTAAATAGATGTCCCATCGAAATCTCGAAGTACCTATATCGATAACGGGGCCTCTGATGTGTGTTGTGTGGTAAGTGGAGTGGTAACACAAATCTACCGGTAGAGTTACTCCGGAATCTGGGCGTTGCTGAGCAATGCAGTTTATGCAAACAAAGGTTAAAGAATTCAAGAAATGGGGCTCAATATGAGGGGATCGATATGGATGTAAGGGGAAGGAAGGGGGTGTCGGGGTCGTTTATGTCAATTGCCCTACATGAATACCCATCCAGAACATGCTTCCCCACATGAAGATCGCTAAGCTGCTGCTGTTGCTGCAGTCTCGACCTGGCGGCCGTTACATATCCTTCCAGAATCTCATGTGGTTCCTGGAACAGGGCTTAATAATAGCCACGCGAATTCTATAAAAAAAAAAGGTTATTTTGGAGGTCTGCCAAAAGCCGGCAAGGTGTCTAAATTTATTTGAGAATAAAGATCGGCTGGCCGCTTCTTGCTGCTGAGGTAATGAAGTCTAGCCAAATTCGCTTAGCAGAGACAGGAGGAGGCGAAGGTGGCATTCGGTGAGACTTACCGAGAAGTCATTTAGCGAGTTGACGTCAAGCTAACAGCTAGCATCTATTGTATTCATGTTGAAATCTCAATAAGGTTGAGAGCTGCAAGTGTTGGCGGCTCTACTCTACCCTAAAGTGAGAACCAGAAGAAGGGCACCACTGACTGCCTGGAGAGATTAACAAGGGAGTAGTCGCGCCAGTTAACGTTTTTCTAGCTGTTGTGCCAGGGACACTTGATATTGTTGTAAGCGGAGTTCCCTCCTTCATCCAATCCCTCACACCCCCCAGAGCTCATCCCAGACTGATAATCACCATCTAGGCAAGTGCCAGACAGTGGTGCTGCTAACAAATCTATTTACATACGATCTTCCATTCATCAAACAGTGCCTCGCCTCATGCCCTCGTTCCCTCTTTAAACATCTCTCCTTCCCCCCTCATCTTTGAAAGCATCCTCATCTCAATTCTGGCTTTCGTTACACCTGCAGCGTCTATTCCACGGTCCATTCTTAAATCACTCTTTGTCTTCACTTCTCATCATCGATCCCTACTCTAGTTTCTTCCCTTACTATCTCTGTCTCTCCACAATGAAGTCCGAGCGCAACAGAGGCCGATCGCCATCGGGCGAGACAAACTTCTTCAAACGCCTCTTGGTGATGCTCAAGCCTCAAAAATCGCGTCAGCGACATGGGCATTCCCAATCAGTTCCAAATACTCTTGCTCCTCCAGCTTACTCGAGCAATTATACTGCATCATCTACATCACTCTATTATAATCGTGGTGCTATGAAACAAACATCTCTTGCTGCCAGGCCACCCCCAGAGGTGCTGCTCGCCATATTTTCCTACATCTGCCCGCATGCCCTTGACTACACCTACGAATCTGCAGAAGATAGCGTTACCGAGACTGGATGCATGCTCTGCAACATGCGGGACCTTGCGCGAGTAAGTCTCGTCTGCAAGGAATGGCATCGAGCGGCTCAGCTACTGCAGTACCGCAGCATTCGACTCGACAGTGTCCATTACTGTGGGATGGAGGGCGAGCTTTCGGAGAGGCGCAAAAGGAGTTCTTTTTTCCAGAAGCAGAGTTCCCCGCTGGAAATTCCCGAGCAACGAATGCGATTGTTGTACCGAACATTCCAGGAGAGCGAGTCGATCCCAGCATTGGTGTGGCTACTGAAGCTTCCTTACATGACACGGGAAACGTGCAAGCAGGACTTGGCTCGACTTGTGTCTCTGCTACCGAATCTACGTTATGTCGATCTACCTGATGGTATCTATTCTGACGATTCTTCTTGTGCATCGTTGAAAGCCATCCTTTACACAAGATGCTCTGATCTCCGCAAAATGACCTGGATGCCTGGATCTGAGAAGAACTTTGTGGATTTGTGGTATGAACCACCGTGGGTATCACTCGAAGTAGTTGAGTTATCGAACATGAAAATCGAAAATGGGGATTTAGTGCAGGCTCTTTCATCAATGCCATATTTAAGACACCTTAAATTGAAAGATATGGAATGGGCCACTGACGAAGTCTTTGACCCGGCATTTGAATTCGGCCAATTCCGGGCCATCAAAAGCCTGGAACTAGAAGGGAGCACCAATATCACTATTGACGGCTTATGCACATACCTCTCTCGACCTGAAGTTAAAAAAACCCTCGAAACCCTTACCCTCACAAACACATCGATCCCTGCCCACCTCCTCTATCGTATCTTACCTCTGGCAACATCCCTCACATCTCTCTCAGTCAACCAAACTATCTCACGAGTTATCCCCAGAGCCGAAGTTCAACTCCTTTCATCACCAACGCTTACCCACCTCTCTTATGAGATCATCGGCGAGGATACCAGGCTGACTAGGCCAGCCCCTAGTTACTATGGTTACCTTTCTGAATCACTATGGGCTGGCGGTCTTCCTTCGCTCACAGACCTCTATGTCCGCGAGACGACCTTCCACAAGCGTCTCCAAAACGAGCCTAATGGTTCCAACGCCGGTGTCTTTGCGGCGGGCGGATGGACACAGAAAATGACTGTTTTCGAAAAGAGTCTCGATCATATGAACTGGACAAAGTACAGGGTCGGTGCACTCGGTAATGGAAAACTCCTTGTTAGTCCAATATACGAGAGGCCCACGACCTCGGCCTTCAATTCAGACTTCGAAACCGAAAATAGGGCAAGCCTATTGACCATCCCTGGTTCCAACATGGGAATCAAAGAAAAGAGATCAAGCAGACAGGATCTGTGGAGATGATGCCCGATTCCCTTTAATTTTACTCATCTTTACTCTATTTCTTTTTACTTTTTCATATCATTGGAGTAGTTGGGCCTTTTATCTGGGAGTTATCTTTTTCCTCAACATTTTCTCCATTGATATCATTGTTGTTTGTCAGGGCAGGCGCTTTTTGATGCATTTTATGTATTGATTTGTGGGATGTTGTTGAACCTCTAAATATCATTAATCATTTCTATCTCGCTCCTTTACTGTGTTTCAAACACGGACATATACCATCACTCGTTGTTTCTGGCATCTGGGGATCCGGCGCGTTTATTTCTTTTATCTATGTAGCTGCCGTTACGTATTTGATATAAATTTAACGTATCATGTGCTGATATAATGCATAGTCAACGTTAACTCGGTATTCACTCACATTATGCGAACTTGAAACTAGCCTGGTAATCTGTCAATGATCAATACTTAACTTGAAGTACCAATACCTATTCAATCATTTAACTGGAAGAGGTGACATGTTAATTCCTGTGAGACTTTTAAAATAGATAATATTAAATGAAAGGCAAAAACTCCTGAAACAGCACATCATTGGTTATTATCCGGGGGGAAACTCTTGGCCCGCAACACGCACGGATATTTCAAAGGGGTTTGTTTAATTTAGACCAACATGTTTTCCCCTTAAGCTTGGTGGCACGAGGCAACATTTTTCTATATCACCATGCCTTACGGCTAGGCCCGTAGCGGCACGGGAACAAATTGTCAAAACAATACATTGATCATATTGCATCCGAGAAGGCGAGGGAGGTATGAGATGAAAAGCAGTGGTTTGTTTCATAAGATGCAGAAATCCGGAGTCCTCAAGCGGGGTGAAGTGCCCAGTTGTACAATAAGTCCTTGGCTTGCGGCACGGTTCCGACGCCTAGTCCATTCTACCGGGGTTCCGAAAACCGTCATTTTGAAGGTGCCTACCTACATATAAACATGCGGAATGTTGTTCGCCAGCAACTTCGGCATTTAAGAAGTATCATTTACCTAAGAGCAAAACCTGGTTTTTGGTAATTTTGTCTTGAGCGATACGCTTTGGCCGGAGCATCGAAGTGATACTGATGAGCATGAGGTGTTCACGGTTTTTGCCGCACAGTACCTACATGTACTTGCTAAATTTTCAAGTTTAGGACGGTTGCCACTTACCCTTGGTTATCTCTTCCTAACCTTAAAAAAGGCAAGTACCTACATGTGGTTGCTCCTGCCCATACAGCTACCATTTTTTGCTCTACATATATACGCCCAAAGAAAGACAGCACCTCTGTGGTAGGCTATGTGAAACTCGAACGATGAATATGATTTCTACTGGGAGGGTATGATTATTATTTACCCCCAGGAAGTAGGCATATAACCGCCGTCGTTTGCAAGGAAGGAGACGCCATGGAGATCGATAAACGAGAAATCTAGGAAATGATCGTCAAGTTTCAGATAGGGTTAGGGTAACGTATGGGCTTCCCTGCTAATCCTGAGTCTATTTTTATTGTTGCCCCTCTACCTGCAAAGGTGTTTTCTGATAACAAGCTTGGTTTGAGGATCGATCCGCCTGTTTTGTTTCGGCCATGTGGCAGGAAGATGTTCCTTTTTAGCGATGACCGAGATATCAAGGCCTTTTTTTGGTACTCGCCTACAGAAGGATTGTTTGTATGGCAGGACGTTGCCACTCCATACAAGTAATCCTTGACTTTGTCACTCGCATTTTCTGGTAGGCGAGTATGTACTTCGGCCTTAGGTATACCTACATGCACATGACCGACGTCAAGGTACTTGCCAAGCCCTTTGAACCACTACCAACCAACCAACCAACCAACTGGCATAATTCAGAAGAAGCAGTTCGTCGGCCTTGTCCAGACTGCCATTGGAAACTTCTCCGATTGCTCTTGATGGGTAAACACATTTTTTCACTGCATCGTCGTTGTCCCTTCACTGGCGAAGTAATAATGAATAAGCACGTATTCTACTATGATACAGTCATTGTAGTACCCATTACCAGCGAAATAAAGGTTTTTTCTTCTCTCTTCCACATGCAAAGAATAATATGTGGCTACCCATTGGACCTCGATGCTGTACCTAGCTACTGAGGCAATTTATGCAGAATCAAGTCAGACTTCAGAAATAGTTTTGGAGGAATAAGACTGTGAAAAGTAAGATGCCGGTTTCTAAGGGGACTCTAGCTGCCGGGCAATAATTTACTCTCATATGGATTAATTTTCAATTGGAAATACTTAAAAGTGCAAAGAATTTTTCTTCTTTTATCTCTGAGCCATATAATTGGTCAGGTTCCTTTTTCCTCTTTGGAACTCATTTTTTTTTTTTTTTTTTTTGTTGTTGTTTACGCCTGAGCGCTGACCGGCCAGTCATATGAAGATTAGCAGACGACATATCGTACTTTCTGCAATTGGCTAAGAAATAAATTTTGGGGATGTAAAAATTCTGCCAAAACTGCAGTAGCAAGGCCACAACCAGGCCAGACTGGGATCACGCATATGTGCTCTACTACTGCGGAAAAAAATTTACAGTCCAATAGAAGGGTCTATTACGTACATAAGTAACCGGTGGGTAAGCTTGTGGCTTATGTAAGAGCCAAGCGTTGCGACCGAGTGCTTAGCTGTGATAGAGCTTGGGTCTTTTAACGTCCATCTTAGAACACAGGCCAGAAATTTTTCAACGAGCGACTACCACTTTGTTTTACGTCAAACCGGGAGATTGACATTCTCGATTTCAGCTGAAGCTATATCATGCAGCCATATAAATGTGGTATTACAATTGAGCCTGGACGCAGGCCATATGGATAAGCTTGAATAGGACGAAAGCTACGTATTGAGGATCTTCATACATCCCTAGCCGTCTTTGTTACCGGGTGAACACAGCATAAGCATACTTGCCAAGCGAATTACCTCTAGATGTCTCAACCAAAATCACTAATCAGAACACATTGTAATGATAATTTCTGAAGTTGGGGGCAAAATCGATCGGTAGCTAAGGTGCCGGTGGTTGGGTATTCAACGAACCAGAATTGCCAATGCAACGGAACAAACCACAAGGGCAACACCGACCGTCCTTGCAGATCCAGCGCTAAAATTCTTTATCAGTGCCTGGAACTTCTATATACCGTTTCCCTGAGTGATCACGAGTACCGCTATCCCTGCGGTAGTCTGTCTGTCAAAGTGTCACCTGGGTTGGAGGAAGAGAATTTGCCGCGCCTGTTGATGTGGCGATGGTATGCGCGCAGGGCGAATCTATACATCATCTCTTTTTCCTTGCCATCTTGATGTAGCGTAGTGATTAGTAGTTCGATCATAGTTCCCCCTTAATCATACTTCATCGGCGTTGTACTTGCCTGCAAATCGATATATTAGCTCCATCTCCCGACTTTCGCTCTTACAGGCCAAGGGTATAAATCCCTTAAACAGACCAGACACCTTGAGAGAATTAAGATGCATGTTTTGTCTCTGATGAGTATCACCCTAACCTTTGTTACTGTGGCGTCTATGCATGCCATCAATGGCGATTCGTTCATCAGGTAGGTTTTAAGTTGCCAAGAACCTATATAACCTGCATATAACCTGCAGCAGGCATAAATAACACTGAGGCGCGCTGTTCAGCTAACCAATAAAAGAGGTCCATTCACGCCTTAACGTGTTAACTACTTGTAGAAATTGTGGCTTGTTGCGGTGAAGAAAACCCATGCTTTTATGTAAGTGTGGCCTAAAAATTGGGATTTGGGACTAGCATTTTCGGTAAGCAGGGAGTTAACCGCACCTTCTACTCGCCTTCCATGAGAAAACAAGGGGATACGCACGGAAATGTCTCGAAAGCACAATGTCCATAGATAACTGCAAGTATGGCGATAGCGAGACCATTGAGGGGTTCAGGAAACTTCCGCCGGTAAAGCCAGACTAGCTAGCGTATGTGCCTATACCGTCGAATTCCCCTTTCATCTTGTCTGTGCACCTGCGTTTGATATTCTAGCTGATCCCCTTATCCTAGAAGATGGACAGGACTCAACCTTCATATCGCATGTCCAGCCTTTAATTTACCTTGTAATTGGAACTTATGACGGAGGGGGTTTATACATTTATTTATCTTTTCTGGATGGTAACAGTATATTCCGTTAAAAATCTACGTTAAAATGAGGTCCCACTTGATTCTTGTTATTTTGTTCACACAATATCACTCGATACGCTATCGATTTACATCTTAAAGGTGTTCGGGACACTCCTAAAACCAACTCTATCGATACTCTAATCCTTGATTGTTTATCGTAACAGCTATAAATGCACTTGGAAATGCCCTAAATATGTGCGAATTGTAATTGTCTTTTGGCATTAGCGTTCTAGTACGTGGGGAGGGGGGATATTGCGTATGCATTTTTTTGTTTTTTTTGTTTAACTCATTAATTTATTGCGTATGCATTGATGAACTTGACTTGCGAAATTACCACCTTAGGTCTGGCAAATAAAAATTGATAATTAAAACAGAACTTGTATAAATGTGGCCCATGATGTCGTTCCGGTTGTTCCATGATCCAGACAAGGAATGGGGGTGCACTGACCTCGACGGCGCTCGGTCTCGTTCATCTTGGGTCTAGAATGAATGGCTTCCGTTTAATTGCTAAGTAGCAAGATATCTTGTTTAAATGAGGAGTTAAAATTGTTACCCAAGTTATAGTACCTATATTGCTATCGGACTGCGGATAAAGTCTTATTTCGGCGAACAATGCCGGTCAGGTCAGTATTTGACTTGTCCACAATGGGATTGTATTTGACCCTTTTATGGGAGTATATAGCTATTTGGGTTTCTTTTATGACTTATGTTGGTCTTATGAGAGTCTAAATTAAGGGTAATATTTGATGGTGGCCCACGGGGCCGTCAAAGCTAATCTTTTTGGGGAATAATTAATTTACAGCGAGTTTAATAGTGTTATGTATTTAATACACTGCACTGTTTTCAAAAAATAGCAAAGGTGTAAGGTGCGCAGGTAGATACTCGGGTGGTAGAATACCATGATAGTATGCATCCGAAATTTATCACATAGATCGGATAAATTTTGGTATTTGAAGCAGGTAGGAGAGAAGTGCTTATGGCTCATCAAAATGAGAGTGAAGGGTGTTCAATACCAACTACCAAGGTATTACGAGTTGTCAAAAATAGTGGGCGCAATTGCGCAACGGGAATACACACCACAACGACAGGCCACCAAACACTGCCACCAACGAACTGCCACCAACGAACGCCGATACAGGATGAAATATGTTTAGGACCTCTTATAATCCTTATTATCACCCGCCGTATATATTTATCGTCTGTTTGTGGTCGATTGTGATTGAGATCGAAAGTATTAAGTTGAATCCCGTTGCGTCCCATTATTTTTGACAAGTTGCAATATCAATGCCAATGATCCTTTCCTGAATGATGGTGGGGGTTGAACAACCCCAATGGTGCTAGATCTAATGGAATATACCAATTAATTGGCCATCCAAACCAATGCTGACAGTGGGCGCTTTAGCGGATTTACCTAAGCTTCTATTTCTAAGTTATAGGTCGAAGATGGGTAATAACCTGGTTCAAAACTCAACATTGCTCGCGGGGTATTCTAGTCCTTTGTTCCTAATTATCAAAAAGGGTGCCGTTGCTTGAAGGCCTCGAGATATATGAAGACTGATTAAGGCCAACTTGTACATAATCTCGAGATACCCAGCCTTGTTACCTGCCTCTACTAGTTCCAAGCTGATTGGGATGATATATATATATATATATCTACTTTTTCACCTGTAATCTTTGATATATTCTACTTCTGTGTCTCTTAAGCTTTGAGATGTATGCTTGAGTGATCTAAGAAGATGTTATATCATCGCGAAAGGCTTGTTTGATTGATTACATATAACAAGTTACTCCAAGGGCAGGTTTTATATCTAATAAGTATATAGGTATACCCGATATGCAATGTGCGATTTAGGGGTTTTGATTAGCTACGTATGAGAATTTGACATTTTCTTTTCGCTAGATTTAGTGATTGGGTAACTCCGTGTTGGTGGCGACTAGGGTTTGACAATTCGAGGTTTCCTTTTTCTTAGTATTGATATTGGTGGCTATTCTGAGTTACCCTTTTGTCTTGCTTTTTGTTAGTATTGAGAGTGATATGACTTCATCTTGATATTGATATTGGTGGTGATTCAGGGTTTGCATTTTGTTAGTATTGGTATTGGTGACTATTATTGATATTAGTTATGATTTAGGGCTTAACTTAGGTAGAGAGTGGTGTTGATTTTGTTGGTATTCTATCAATAAGGATACAAAGGTAGTGATTGTCCTAACCAGCCGAAGGCCGGGAACGACCTGTATTTCAGTAATAAGACTATATACATCTGATTTCATTTACGGGGAAAGGGGGAAGAACGGATGTAGCTAGCTTGCCGAATACCCTTTACTGGGCGTGGCCGAGAGTCAGCGGGGTGGTTCTGGTGTTGTGATATTGCCATAGACTACGGTCTGCATACAACTAATGAGTTAAACAAACAAACAATAAAACTACATACATCTACTTAGTGAATGAAGAAAAGAAAAGAAAAACTAAGATATTGGCCGAGTGATAATCCATGAATAACCAACTGAGCTAGGAATTCCATCCGCAATGGAGGTTTTTTTTTTTTTTTTTTTGGGGGGGGGGGTTTAATCCATTAATTATCCACAACGGAGTTGAGATAGTGGCTTATAAGTTGTAATTACACCAAAATATTCTGTTGTAATTACTCATATTTGAAGAAACTCTTCAATAACAGTTTACAAAATGGAGACACGGAAAGAGGCGAGAAGAACGAGGACAAGTAGGAGGAAGAAAGGGAAGCGAAACAAGAATGGGGCGGGCTCAAGGACGAAGAGGTGGGAGAATAGATTGGATGAACGAGTTAGCTTTAGTTGTCAAGTTTTATTAGTACTGATACTTGTGCGGGGCGGCGGTTGCGAACAGACAGTATATATATAGGGGCAGTGCGATATTACCATAGACTATATACGATCTACATGTGATTAATGAGTTAGACAAAAAAACAACTTTTCAATAACAGAACTACTATTCTACAAGTCGGACCTAAACACCAAAATCACCGATGTAGGGCCATACATCGCTGTGTTCTTAGTGTCTAGGGCACCCAACAGATGATATGGAACCCTCATATATAGGGCATGCTTCTTTTCCGAATAAAACATTGACATAATTTATATAACTTCAAAGTTTAAACATAGCGTTTATATCAATGCCAAACAGGAGGTACGTACACCCACCCCTGGAGGAAACGACGAAACTGGCTGAACAACAAGTAGGGCTTATGACAGTCAAGCAAGATTATACTAGCTAATATTAAATCAAAATAAAACTTCCTTGGCTAGTCTTTAGAGTATATAAGCACCTCTATAAGTATGCAGTTCCCCCAACCACTTTAAAGCACGATGCAGCACTAGTGCTGGTTAATTCAGGGCAAGTTGCCAGCAAGGGCAAACCTCAACAGTACACCACTCCCCGAGTTTCCTGTCTCTCAGTTCAACTGGTTTTGGCCGAGAACTTGGCTCTTTAACCGGCTTGTTAGGTTTGTAAGACCAGCAGTATAATCTTGCACTAAGAACATTTTGTATTAGGCATAGGAGGCTTATGGTTATATATGCTTTATAATTTACTTCCTAGGTTGTCAAAGATATATATGGTGTTACTAACTAACACCGAGAAGAATATATCCTCCTGAGACGGGTAACGGATGATATTATCTTATCTGGAAAGGTGTATTGCAGGGTCTGAGGATATTTGTTGTGGGATAGTACGGGTATAGGCTATAGCTACTAGAGGTGGTCTTTGATCTGCTGTAGCGTAACGAAAGATATCATTCCCTATCGTTCTCGGGTATTCAAGGGCTCCTCACTTATCGGTATCTCCCAGGCCCGCGCTATGCGAGAGATTTTAAGTCTGGGATTTTAAGTCTGGGATTTTAATTTATGCAGGAAATTAATTCATAAGCTTATTGGAAATCAAGAAGCCACAAATTAAAGAGGTCAGATAGTTGGCCTTATCATACCTACATCCCTAACTACAAGCTGCGTTCGAGCTCCAGCCGAAGCTAATGAAGAGTCGACTGGCGAAGCAGATTCCTTTTTTCTTTAATTGAAGCATCTTGCTTTTTCCAAACACGTGTGCATACGGGTGATAGGCAGTCAATCTTGATTGATCACCTTTAACCGAACCAATAGAAATCGTCTAAACTATCAATGATCACTAGGCTAGGTGAGGAAATTGCGCATGTACCCCCACACATATAAGAAGCTCGGAGCTCTTGGTCTTGTCTTAGTCCTAGGTATGGTCACCGACATATATATCGATCTTGATGGTCTATATTCCTGGGCCTTGTTATACTACGATGCTGTTCTTTATAAGATCCGGGTCGAAATTTAAGTTATTTGAATCACAATATAAGTTCAAAGGATAAGCAAGCTAGTATACGTACAGTACGGAAAGACCCCGAGGGCTAAACATGCCCTACCGAAGTGCAGGTATCTCTGTCCTTCCCACAAAATACCACTTTGCCTAGGGTAAATCTTTACGCGTGCGGTGGCCATAGGGGGGTTTTGAAGACGGATCTTAGGACCGTCTTTAAGGACCTCTAGATTTTCTACTCCAATGTCCATTGGCCTGGTCTGGCCTGGTTGAGGTCACACCGGGACCAGTCAATCTAGATATCAAAGAAACCCAAGTAGCTAGGTCATCGATCGCTGTCTCCTGGAGGGCGTACAAAGTGAGGCCAATGCCAGCCTTTAAGTTTATATTGGCCTAAGGTACTAGGTTCCCAGCCCGCTGTGTGCATATAAATAGTGCAAAACAAGTGCATACTTATATATAAGTTCTCAACAATCGATATTATCGAACATACCATACAATGGGCGTAAGAAATGACCCATGATCAATTCTTACTGGCTGACCGGAGGGGATATCAGAAGATCTTTAGTCCGCACATAACCCAATCGGCGATGTTTCGGAACCCTTCGCTTCTAGTTGCAATTAACCTCCTTGAAGCTTGTCTGAATAGAGCAATCAGATTCTTTATAATTATACCACGAAAGAGTTTTATTGGTTAGCTTTATTTGATACCCATCTGCCACATGCACATGTATGTCGGTAATTAGGCGAGTAATCAGCACGAGATACACCATTGAAGGCTAGTCGGGCCAATTAATAAATTAAACAAAAAAGAAAAGAAAAAAAGGCTGGCCGGGCCTTGTTATTTCATTTTGTTGTGACGCTGTTTGGTTCTGAGGTTTTGCTTTCTTGACAACGGTACGGTTACTCGTACGAGGCGGCGGAGGTAAACGGGCAGCTCTGAGGCAGTGTTATATTACCTTAGACTACGGTCTGCATGTAATTAATGAGTTGAATAAAAAAAAGAAAGGCTGGCCGGGCCCGTTTCTATTGGCGAGTGATAGCCTGTGATCAGAACCATCTTGATTGATCGTCATGATCAGCCTTGGCTTAAGGATGTCATATAACACTTTACAAGCTCAGAAATTGTATATGTTGACCAAATTCAAGAGGAAAAAAGGAAAGGGAAAAATTAACTCAAGACCTGAGTGTAATTTTGATGATAGCACTTATTAATCTCGGCTCTTTCTATCCAGCCTATGAGGATATATGTGCGTAGGAACACTGACTAAAACGAACGCCTATGGAGTCCATCTGGCAGTACAGAAGCCTCATCATAACTTAGCAAAAGCTTTATCACAAGTTAACAAAGACTAGCTTGTTTCCCCACATGATGCGCGTCTTCACAGGCTATCACTCGACTACTTTCTCCTAATTATAGATATTCCCAGCCGAGAACCCCCGGAGCCCTGAGGTTTCACCATCACAGTGCAGCATTCGATGCAACCCACAAGCTCAACAAGAAGTGTTCTTTCCTGTAAACCAAAGCGAAACGGAGGCCAGCTTACACACACAACTTGGACGCGCATAAAGCTTCTGCACTTCAACACCACGTATGTACATCTCAGATGTACTATACCTCGAATGTATATAGGTACTTAACATTCCCAAGTGCACCACCGGCACATGCGCCACTAACCACCAGCCCTCTAGTACAAACACTTTGAGAAGAGTACTTACTTCTATCGATATCGATGCCGCCCTTCATTCGCCCGTGCGCGTCCACATCGTCCTGCATCACACCGGCACACGCACGATCTTACCAACGCCGCCCATCGCCAGCCTACATGTAGGTACACTACAGACCACGATGTCCTCATCCTCCTCTTACACTTACCCAATCGTCCATGCCGCGCGATAGCGTTCCAACGATCTACTGGCTGGGATAGAGTAGAGTATGTGTGTGAGACATGGAGCGAACAAATCACCAGGAGCCGCATGGTTGGGTTGTGTGTGTGTCTCGGTCAGCCAAAACCAAACAAGGCCGAAGGCTGGGGCTTTTGCGTGGAAACTAGGATTGTGCAGATGTGTGTGTGTGTGGGGGGGGGGGGTGTCTAAGACATTGACAAGGTTCTGGGTGGTTCGGGCCCGTTATCGTTTTGGTACCGCGATGCGGAGGGTACACAGTAAGCGGTGCAGTAGTCTGGCTGACAGCGGTAGGAATATGGGGGCGAGTGAGAAGTAGTGACTGGCCATGTTTTAACTAAATATTTACTGTACCGGTGAGGAATTTGGGCAGTGTAGTATGTAGATAATGCATACTAGGTATTTACAGCATAGAACTAAAAAGATAATTTTTTTTACAAAACTCCGATGTACAAACCTGAAATAAATCAAAAAAAACACTTTTTCCCTTCATTATACTTTTTTTTAGGAAAAGAAAAGAAAATGGACCCAACATCGAGAAAACCTTCTATTTCTCCGGCGCGTCGGGGAGGCGCTCGACAACATATCTACCATACCCAAACCGTCAGTAATCTAGAACACCCAAATCAACCACAGAACCAGATGCACATACTTCCCCGTTCCACACGTCATGATAGGTACACCCGGGATCTTCCTAATCCTCCTCTTCAGATCCTTATCGTTCGTCGCCACAATATAGATCCTACCCCCCCCAAAGGATTAGCACCACCACCAAAACCCCCCACGCCCGCATAACTATCCAGAGAAAAGCTCACTTGTGCTGCATGACCCGATTCACAATGCAGTCGTCTGCATAGGTCCCCTTATGGTCACACTTGACCCTCTCAAACCGCGGGTCCCTCGCAATCCTGAGCGCAATCCGATACCGCGGCCCCAACTTCTCCAGCTCAGCCATGACACAGTCAGTAATGACCGGCGTCGCCTTGGCGTACAGACAGTCCATCATGGCCTGGATAAGCTCCAGCTTCTTCTGGATGCTGAAGTTTATGAAATTGGTATCGACCAGGACCGAGTATGGCGGGCGGAGGGCCTCGTTGAACTGGAAGAAGAGCGACGATGCAACTTGCGGGCTGGAGAGATGGTATAATTAGTAAGGTCGTGCAGGTGGAATGGGGCGAGGGGGGGGGTAAGAGTGGCGGTGGATAGTACATTTCGCGGACGACTTCGGCGGACTTGTCTTTTTTGGGCACGGCGGTGGCTTGCTTGAGCTGGTTCTTTTTGAGGCGCGAGTCGCGCGACGAGATGACGCGCTTGACTTGGGCGAACTTGCGGGTTTTCTTGTTGACTCCCATTGTGGTACTTCTCTGTGCAATGTGTGTGTGTGTGTGTGCGATTGTGGGGGAGCTTGCGGGCAAGGTAGCGTACTTGTGTAGGTAATTTTCTGGAGCGTGAAAAAGTCGGGTTGTGGGTGCGGCAGGTAGGGTAACAGCTCTTGGTTGCGATATCACGTGGTTAACGCGCTAGTACTTGTTCTACTGAATTACTGGCTGTCGTTGTAATAAGATGGCAGGGTTGTAGCCATATGATTATATAGTTGGATAAGGATAATCGAGAGATCTTACTAGTCGGAGTGGCTGGGAACGGGCCTAAAGCTTGGATGAGGAAGTGCGACTTGTTACGTACCATGAGTGGTTCTCATTGGCAGAAAATTGACCATAGCTACAACTGAATCATATTTGTGTGACGAATGGAGCATATATCACACAATTAAGACTTTGCTGATGAGCTCGAGGGAAAGACTGGTTCTCGGATCTGGTGGCTATTTATATAGCTATTATCTCATCTCTCCTCTTGGTCCAGTTATGTACCCCAACATATATATTATACTAACAGCACTGGCTACAGCTAGCACTACATCACGCAGTGCTTGCCGGCCAGTGCTTTATTTTTGGCTGGCTGGTTAGAGTGTAAGGCTGTAAAAACCAAATATCCCCTCATCTAGTAAGTAGTGGCAGTTTGGCGACGCTATATCCGTTACTCGCGCGCTGAAAGCCAATGCCTAGCTAGATGCAGGGCCAAAAACATCATACATAGATCGTGATATCAACCCATACTATTAACCTGCCAAGACCACTTCAGTGGCTACCAGCCCACCAGCGCAAGAAACAATACACGCCCATCGTGTCGTGACACTGTAGCACAGGTACGGCACCCGCAACATTTAAATGCAATAATTATCATTATTAAGAACGCTCAAACTAGGTACAAGTGTACTCCTGGGTTGAACACACTCCTCTAGATAATCTATTTCTCCGGCGGGCCCCCCGCACCCCCTCCCATCTCACGCCAGACAGGTCTCGAATAAAACCCCGCCTCCCAATATGAGAAACACAGACGATAAAGAGATAGTAAAATAATAATACATACCAAAAGCCCAGAAGAAAACGGGTGAGAAATAGGGTGACGACCAGGTTACCCCAGTCATAATCTTAATAATAGTGAAAAAAGAAAGAGGGAAAAAGGAAAAACGACCCCTGAGGTAAGTAGTACAGCCATGGTATCAAATGCAACCGAACCCAGAATACCAAGCGCTGTGCGGAACACAGCAAATAATAATGATACAAGAAAAGCAAACAAAAAAGGGGAAACAAAAAGCAAGTAATGCGCTATGAAAAAAGGAAGCCAGTAAACAATAGTAATAGTGATAATAAAAAACGTGAACAAAAAAAATGACAGCTGATTGCTAGAGACCCCCGAACTTTTGTGCGTCAGAACAATCGATATTCGTTAAACGTTTACAAACTTTTGCAAACCCGTTGATCGTTAATCACGTCAGTTCAGAGTCAATCAATGACAACAGAACATTTCCAGCGCGCACTCATTATTCATCATCCGACGAGTGCGGATCTCTGTCGATAATTGGTCTTGCAGGACCCAACTCTCTTTCTCTCTTTTCCAGCAGACTCCCGGGAGCAAACATGCTTTTCTGACCAGCACCCAGCAGCGGTGTAATCTCCCCATTCTTTCCAATGGCATCCCGCCCATTTGCAACCCCATGACCCATCGTTGTGGCTCCAGCGCTGTGATAACCATGTGACAATAGCCCCGTACCAGTGAACGCTGTTTGCTCGTCATCACTTTCGCCGCGAGGGCTCCTTCCCTTCCCTGTGTTGGGCCTCTTAGTATGGCTGCTCGTCTGGTAGGTTGGAATTGGTGGTAGGTCGGACTTGACGAGCGAAATCAGCCCGCCTTTCGCTGCTGCGTCCTGTCCCGACACGGTGTGGCCTCTTCCTCGCCGGCTGTGATGAGGGAGCGCTGGAACCGGCTCATCCTGGTGGAAATTGAGAAGGGTACCCGCTTGTTTGTGTGCAGTTGATGGCCTGGAAACAACAGTTCCAGCCCTCTGCAAGGGCTTAGATGATGAGAACGATGTATCCACCAAGGGCTGGCGGTGACCTGGAGGAGGCGGCGCCTGTGCCTGTGCATTTAGAGCAAATTCGTTATGCGGTTGTGATCGCTCCTCCTTGAAAGCCATCTGCGCAAGGCGCCTCTTGTCCTCATAGTCCGAACCCAGTAAACCGCCGGGGGAAAATACCCTTCCGTCATCCGAGTGGCTTTCTGGGGCCTTTGGCGATCTTGCCGAAGGGCTCCGATTCCTTCTAGTTTTCGATCTTGTAATCGATATATCATGACGTACACTCTTCCCCCTTTGCAATTCCATCGCAGCGGGCGGTTGTGCCAGATCCTCCGGTGAGATCAGGGGTTTCTGCCGATGACGTCCACGGCCAGGGGACCCGGCAGGGGATACCGTCTTTGCACTAGTGGACCGATCATCTGAATCGGATTCGACGGCGGTCCACCATGCGAGATCCCTTTTCTCCGCGATCAAGCGGCTCTTGAAATCCCTAATTAAACTGAACCACTCCGCCATCTGTGCCTCGTTCTCTGCAGCAAAGTAGTGACAGTAAACGGCGCCCTCGCCAAACAAGCTTAGCTGATGTTGGGACTTGAGCGCGAAGCAGTACTTTGTCGGGCACCTCAAGCGCTCGCTGGGGTGGTGCGGGTCCGAAAACGTGTACGCGTCAAACGACTCCAGTGAAATTGTTTGCGTGAAATCCTTCTCCGTCGGCCTGTCCTTTTTGGCGATCCGAACCGACCCGTTTCCGAGTCTGATCCACCGCCGGGACCACTTCTTTTCCGCGTTGTTGTAATAGTGGAACTGCGCAACCCCACTAGCTGGCTCTTCCCTGGGAAACTCTTTGACATTGAGATTTGTTTGTCCCCAGGCCCACTTCTCGACCCTCAGGTGACAACGGGTGTTTTCCGGATCCCAGGTGGCAACAACATCACTAATCAGCTCGAAATGACGGACTTGTCGTTGAAGCCCCAGTGTTGGCCATGATTCAAGCAGGATGCGTTCTTTGCGAGGTCTCGCCCGCTTCAGGAATATATCTGCATCCGTGGTGTTGCATGTGCCCATCTGCTCCACAACTCCTGTGTCAAGGTGACAAGGAACCTTAAAATCGTAATTCTAGCACAAAGAGGGGAGAGTCAGCACAGATTACCACGCACAAAAAAAAAAGCACACACCCCGCAGCTTAAATAAAGAGCTCCACATCAGAAATCGATTTGTAGAATAATGTATATCCTCAAATCTGGAGAATCCGGGGAAACCGAGGAGTGATTATTGGCTCACCAATTCATTGTAAGGCGAGTATTTCTCTGTCGCCGAAGACCCCATTAACTTTTCTAGCGTCTGGTCAATGACCTCATCCCGCTTTGTGTAAGTCTTCTTTGGCGGAGACTGCGAATGGCTCTTTGTGAGCTTATTCGGACGAGGCAGCGCAGCGGGAGCAGACTGCGGGACCGGTGCAGGGGGCGGCGATGTTTCCTTTGTGTGTGTGTTGAGACGGAGGATCTGTCTGAACTTTGACGGCTGCCGAGTCATTGGCTGTGAGGTAGCATTTGAGGGATGGCTGCTGCTGTTATGATGGTTGTGGTTGCTCCCATGTTTATAGGAAGATGATTGGGCAATTGGAGCTGCCGGAGCTTCAACAGTGGCTGCTGTGGGGGTGTTGGCTAGCTTCCTCCGGATGGTGCGATACCGGGAGGGAGGTGCTGCCACTGGTTGGCGTGTCTCAGTTTCTATCATGGTCATGGTGAATTGGTCTTTGGTGGTTGTTGGGGGGCAAGGAAGGAAGGAAGGAAAGAATGGTGAGGTTATTCGGAGGAAGAAATGTGTAATGTAATACTATGGGAATCGTAGTATAATGATTTAGGCAGGGGGTTCTTGGTAATGTCCGCAATGCAGTGTATTGTATTGTAATGTACTTCGAGTATTGGATTGGATTGTATTGTATGTTATAGCGAGTGAGTACGAGTGAGCGAGCGAGTGAATGATGCAAAGGGAACAAGAAGAAAGAAAGAAAGAAAAATGATACAAAAGAGAAGTTCCAGTGGTAACGAAACGAGGGTACCGTTGGTAGCTTATATGAAGGAGGATGAATTGGGGGGAGGGGGGGGGGATCGAGGAAGGAAGGGAGGACCGCACTCTGCGTAGGGCAGGGACTCGGTGTGTATATTTAATTTATGATGTATGTTGCAAATGTAGGCCCGGGGGTTGATGTGATGTGGGTGTGGGCTGCCCCAGGAGTTAAGTAGAATCGAACAGGACCAGAAGGGACCCCAAGAATTCATATTGGCCTGGTCCTAGCAGTTGATCAGTCGCGTGTGAGCTGCAGGGGACGACTCTTGCTACTACTCAAACTAGTAACGTACATGAGCAGTACTCTGGAGGTACCGTAGGGTACAGTACATACTTGCCTACATGTACCTACCTACGCTCTGCATGCGTGGTCCTCACTCGACGACGTTACCAAAGGAAAACTCCCGCGCATGAAGGAGACGACTGACTGACTTACTGACTTACTGACTTACTGAAGTCTTACTATTGCCCTTCCCCCCCCACGAAGCGAGAGACGAGATGTAAGAAGAAGCAGCAGCAGCAGCAGCATGAGGGTGGCGCTCAATCAATCACCCATCCATCCCACTACTTTACATACCTACTCCCATATCCACGATGATCCACCACCACCATCATTACCACCACCACCATCACATCCACCCCCATCACATCCACCCCTCAATCCCCTCACCCCCGGGATGTTGCGTAAACCCGCCTCCTACCCTCCTACGTCTGCATCAGCCCCGAATAAATGCATCACGAGGTTAGGTACTTTGAAATCCAACGACAACGACAACGACGATGTGATGAGATGATGTGCGGATTGGATCCTGCCAGCAAGTGGAACAGCCACCACCTCCGTACCTCTCTCTCCATACTAACTAGTAAAGCAGTTAGGTATGTTCCTCTCCTCTCCAAAAAGCAGCAGCACAGCCTCCAAACTAACAAAACTAACAAACTAGTTTATTCCAAATTCCAAATTATTTAATTTTCAAACTAAAACAGTCCCCTCTCCCATAAACCTTTTTTTTCTCTGTGATCCAGCTGGGGGAACTTGGGGGACTCAGGAGGAAGACAAAGAAAGAAGAAAAAAAGTCACACACCAATGGTGGCCAATTTCCCGTTCATGGTCCCTGCGCCCCTGCCTTCTTTCCCAACCCAACCCTTTCCCCATTCATATCCCCTCCTCCCTCCTTCCCTCTTCCTCCACCCCCGCCGCCGCCAGACACCTGACACCCGCCTCTGGGTCTTCGCAAACAGGTAACGGTTTCCACTGGCCTTGTTTATTTGAGAGCATAAAAAAATAAAACTTGGTTTTTTCTTCTTCTTTCTTTCTCCCTGCATGAAATGACGACCGTTTATGATGTTTACTCTATGATATTATTTTTTCTTCTCCCTCTAACCTTATGCTTCATGGTGATGACCGTTACTTCGTGTTACCGCTTATGCTCAACTTTCTCGCTGCCGGTTACACTTACCCGTCTGATCTGCTGCTCGCTCGCTCGCGATGTGATTGATGCAAGCGACAGGAAGGGAGCGAGATGCATTTCTCTTTTGCTTTTCCCATTGGGCAGCCGACAGTCTATTGGCGTTGCCGGGTTGGGCAGCATGCCAGAAGGAATTTTAATGAACGAGATGAGCAGCCTCGTCTACTAGAGTACTAGAACATCCCCTTCGATCTCCTTTGCGTCCCTTTAACCTTACCTTACGTGAGCCCCCAACCACAACCTTTGGCCGTGAAATGGGGTAATATAGAAAGAAGCGCTGTATGAACACCGAGCTCGTAAAGCTCTCAGTCATCATAATTTCGAGAAGGAAGTTAGTATTACGAGTAAGCCAAATCTCAACCCCCAATATCAACCCCAACCCCAATCCCAATTCCCAGACCCCATATCTCAGCCCTACAGCACGCACCTCGCGCCCATCCCACTTCATACTCATGGGCCATTCCAATACCCACCTACTCATAACACCTAATCTCGTATCAGGCCATATCATATCAAATGTCCCTCCCTGCCTGCCTGCCTGCCTGCCTGCCTAGGCATATGAAACAAAACAACCGAGAGAGAGAGAGGGAGAAAAACAAATACGAAGAAAAGAAAGCGCGCCGGAGAATAAACAAACACACCACCACCCCTCTTTGTGGTGGAATGCGGCGCGGAGAAATAATATATATCATTCATATATATATGGATACATGTATGTATGTATGTGGAGGGTTATATGCAGTGCGGCCCCTACATTGGATGGGTCCCTACATTGAGTAGAGTAGATTAGAGTAGGTAGATGGAGTGGAATCGATACCTATCGATCCCTCCACCCGGATATGGCGGTGTCTGGTGGAGGGAGGGATGGCCATGGGATGAGGGATGAGGGATGAGATATCGTGCCTGGATTTTTTTTTTGAACGTGGATCCAGGATCATGAGAAGCTGTAGTAGTAGTAGTAGTAGTAGTAGTATAACCCCCCTCCCCTCCCCTCCCCCAAAAAGAAAGCAACCAAAAAAAAAATTCCCCGGTTCACTTGCGATGTACCTACATGTAGGTACTTACACTACATGATGTATTGGATTGGACTTACCTGGTAATGACACTGCCGGCAAGTCAATCTTGACCAACCAACCAACCAACCAATGCAGCCAGCAGCCGGAGAGAAGAAATAAATAAACACACGCTCGGTGCCTACCCTGCTCTGCTCTACTCTGCTCTAGGTACTCATAGCTATTACCAATGGTTGACCTGACTTGACTTGACTTGGCAAGCTGAATTGCCGGCGTTTAAGATATAGTGATGTCTTCCCTGCTCCCTGGTTGCTCTGAAACATTGCCCCTCCCCTCCAATCGCGCGGTCCGTGATTTAAACATATAATTGAATTGGCTGAGGGTACGGGGGGGGGGGGGGCGGTTAAACGTGTTTGTGGACCTGGATGGCGGGGGTCGAGTCGCATCGGATTGTATTGGATCGCGAGGGAGAGAGAGGGGGGATGGAGAGAAAGCTTGGTAGGGTGTTTACTCGCCCCCTCAGCGCCCAGTGTGGCGGGTGCGGCAGAGGGGTTCATGGCTTCTCACTCACACTTCATTCATAGCATCTCACTCACTCACTCACTCACCCACTCACTCACTCACTCACTCGCATACAGTAGTCCGGCCAATGTATTTATGTAGCTGCCAATTGCAATTCCATCTATCAATCGTGACTACAGCTATCCTCTCCTTCCATCTACCCGTTTCCCAGTCCGCCCGCCTACTTCTTCACGACATAATCCTCCCACCCGCCGCCCTCCAGCCTCTCCACCTTGGCCATCACCTCGCTCTCCATATCGTCCACATACTTCTCCAGCGCGCTCCTCACGCTCCGCCCCAGCTCGCTGTCCTCCACCGACAGGATCCGCAGCGCCAGCAGCGCGGCGTTGGTGGAGTTATTGATTGCGACCGTCGCGACGGGGACACCGCGCTGCCAACCACCAGCAATATATCAGCACCATTCGGTTTTTTACAGATTCACGCCTACATAAAGGAGAGAAACACATACCGGCATCTGCACAATACTATGCAAACTATCCACGCCGTCCAGCGTGCTCCCCCTCACGGGCACACCCACCACGGGCAGCGTCAACATCGCCGCCACCATCCCCGGCAGATGCGCTGCCCCGCCCGCGCCCGCAATCACAACCTTGATGCCCTTTGCGCGCGCCTCCTTCGCAAACGTGACCATGCGGTCGGGCGTGCGGTGCGCGGATACAATCGACACCATGAACGGGACGTTGAAGCGCTTCAGGATCTCGGCGCCGGCCTTCATCACGGGCAGGTCCGAGTCGGAGCCCATGATGATTGCCACCACGGGGTTCGGTTCTGCTTTTGTGGTAGGAGCGGCGGCAGTGGTGGCGGGAGAAGAAGAAGGAGTGGTGCCGTCGGCAAGGTCGATGAGCGGTTGAATTTGGTATACAGCTTCGGCCATGCTGCCGGCGAGGAGGGTGATGTGGCCCATCTTGCGGGCGGGCTTGGCCGCGCCTTTGCCGTAGAGGTGGACGGTGGCGCCTTTGGTGGAGAGCGCGGCGTGCGCGACGGTGAGGTAGCGCGGGCCGAGGAGGTTGAGCATGATGGCGTTTGTAGAGGGCGTGGAGAGCGCGGTGGAGTGTGGGGGCAGCGGAAGGCCGGTGATAGCACGGATGTGCGCCTCGTACTGCGAGGTCGGGCAGGCTTCGATCGTGTAGTGGCCCGAGTTATGGGGGCGCGGGGCGATCTCGTTGATCATTAGGTCGCCTGGTGGAGATATCCAGTTAGCCATGCAATTCTAACTATACAGTGAGTTGACTCCCGGGACCCAAATACCATCTGGCAGCAAGAACATCTCAACACCAAACACCCCCGCACCCCACAGGCACCCAACTGCCTTCTCCGCCAGCCTCCTCGCCGCATCCTGTACCTTCTGCCCCACCCTCGCCGGCGCATACACAAGTTTGCAGATGTTCTCCTCATGCACCGTCTCGACCGTCGGGTAGCTCACCACGCTGCCGTCCTTCTTGCGCACAACCATAACCGCAAGCTCCTTCACAAACGGGACCCACTTCTCCGCATAGAGCGCGCCCGACGTCAGCGCCCCCAGCGCCGCCGGCACTGCCTCTGCAGACGCAACGACGTGGTTCCCCCGGCCGTCGTAGGCGAGCGTGCGGGCTTTCAGCATGAACGGGTAGGAGAATTGCTGCCCAATGGATTCCAGACCAGCGGGGGTGCGGTCGGTGAGCGGGACAGAGGGCGCTGTAGAGACGCCGTGCTGCGCGAGGTGCTCTTTCTGCAGGTATTTATCTTGAATCACGCGGATCGTCTGCCATGATGGTTGGACCTGTCATTGTGCCGCGGGGGAGGGGCGGTTGTGAGTATACATACTATAGATTATGTGACTGTGCAGTAGTTTTGTAGAGAATGCGGATATCTACCTCGACGGTGCCCGCCTCCTCGAGCTCCTGCAGGATCTGGGTGTCGACGTGCTCGATCTCAACGGTGAGGATGTCGCACTCGGCGGCGAGTTTGCGGATTGCGGAGGGCTCTGAGAAGGAGCCGTCGACGTGCGGGTGCAGGGCGTTGATCTGCTTTGCGGGCGAGTTGGGGGCGTCGAGAATCACAGTCTTGATGTTGAGTCTGTGGGCGGCCTCGACGAGCATGCGTCCGAGCTATGGGGGGGGGGGCCGTTCAATCCCACCATTAATATTTATATATCTATCTAAACCACCAATAATACTGGAGTGCAGTGAAGGTAGTAGCTACACACCTGACCACCGCCGAGGATCCCAATGGTACGCGATCCCTTCTCCATTGCGATTGCTGATTCCGTCAGTGCTGTGGGTGGGGGGGTAGAGGGAGTGGTTGTGGTGTTTCTGATGCGTGCTATCTATGGTGGGGTGTTTTTTTTCTCGCTCTTCCCTGTCCTTCACCCCGCCATCCATCATCCATCGTCTCTTCGCTTATCAGATCTGCCAAGAGCAGAGATAACTCTAAATCCATCGCTCGCGCGGCAACTCCCGTCTCTAGCGATAGCTGTCACGCTGTGTTGGCCGCGTTGATTACTGCAGCAACAAAGAGAAGACGGAAAGCGACAGACAACACGGAGCTGCGATAGATAGATAGAAAGGAAGTGGTGGAGGGGGAGGGGGAGTGGGGGTCCGCCAACCAATCGGATGCTTCGTGTAGTGATAATTGCACTTTCTGGCCAGTCATCAGCGCTGGCTGCAAGTGCGGGTGGCACTCTGGCGACAGGCACATATATGTACTCTAGAGGAGTATTGTACCTACCTACATGCCACAGATCGACGGGGTGACCTGTACGTACAGTAGAGCAGAGTACCTGCGCTACATGTACGTCTCGGGGGCTACGACTACAAGTGTTCCCGTTGCCGTAATGATTGAGGTTCCTGTATGTATATGCCACCGGTACATATACATATGTATATGGCCTGGAGGGCTTGGTGTCGATGGGTGATACATATACCCAGTGATATAGGTATAACTACATGTAGAGTACATGAGGTAGGTCGAGTGCATGTACATACATACATACATACAAAAGCCGACGGTAAAGGCGCCGATCCATAACAGTTTATGCGGCACCAATCCGCACGCCTCGGATAGTCATTGCATAACATGTAACGCCGGTAATACCCAGGGTATGTTATGTCTCTGGTACCTGTGGGCTGTACCTACTCGGGGCCCTGTAAATACCTAGAGTAGAGTAGTAGGCATGTGGAGTATTCTACTCTAGCCCCAGATGCATCCGCCTGAGACCCGTAAACACCCGACTGAATCCTATAACGTGACAATTCTACCCTTCAACCCTATACTATACATACTTCCCCAGCCACAGTATATGTATATGTACCTCCGTGTTGTAATCTACATGTAGTTAGCAGCCCAGGCCCTAGCTAGACCTCCTGAGCCATGGCCACGAGAGAGAGAAGCTTAGGAGGACCCGCGGACAAAGTGACGGGTGTATCGCCGCACGCCGGCCTGGTCATGGCGTCGTGGAACGAATGCGCGCGTGCACGGTCTCAGTCACCCCTCGGTCGGCTGGATTTGAATTGAACGGGTGTAATGTAGTCAGCTACATGTCTATACTCAAGGAGAAACCCAGCCTACCAGAGCTCTTTGCCGGATAACCATATTAGTAGGGGCAAATGCTTGGCAGGCGAATATTGTTGTGTTTTCAATCATTGACCTCTATTGACTGTTTTTGGTAAAACATAAGAGCTTGGATGGGTGGTTTTGTTGTGTTTTCTGGTTGATTTGATATAGACTCTGTAGGATATCAAGGCCCCGCGGCTAGTCATCTAGATGAGGTGTCCTGATCTTCTTCTGGGCACCGTTACATAACGTACGGGGTTGAGATTCTCGAATACGTCCATGGTGTTACTCGTGGTACAATGCGTACTAGGTCTTTATATATATAAAAATCAAGCTATCACCCTATAATGGAAATCCAAAAACTAAAGGGAACTGGGTTATAAGAGAAGTTGTTATATATATACATATATCTGGTTCTCAGTTGAACTCATCACCCACCATCTCCCACGATAAAGCCAACGCACAGTACCAATTCAACCCACTGTCTGCTACCTCTCGGTCCCAACACACAGTATCGTGTCTATATGTCCTCAACGCAGAACACAGCACCAGGATACCAAGACCCTTGGCAGAGTACAGTCGGCGAAAAGCAAAGGAAACGTCACCCTATTGGATAGTTAGTATAAATACGGCCCAATTACTCCTATTCTTTTGTATCTCCATCATCATCATCCTCATCGACCCATTCTCCTCATCAAAAGACTTTTACGCCTATAAATCGAACATACTTCATTAAAACGCAACAATGTCAACCCTATCCGGAACCACCCTGGGCCCAACAACCCACAGGTTTAGAGGCAACCGCTGCCCTTACCCCCCTCCTCCAACAAACATCTTCTGCGCAACCCCTACTTGCCGCTCCCACATCTCTCCCACCGCCATTAACCTTACTATTGCCTCCTGCCATAATTGTAGGAGCGCCACCTGCACCCTTTGCGGGAACAGCTTCCATGCGCCTAAGCCTTCCTGCCCCGCTGAGCGCATTGCCAGCGGCCTCATCTATAGCCTCAGAGCCCAGTATCTCAAGGACATGAACGTGTTCGGCGACGAAGACACCGCGCTGTTCCGCGCCAATCTCCTCCCGCCCTGTGGTGACGAAAACCTCGGCATTTCGTGCGGAGGCATCGAGGTTAAAGATTCAATCCTTAGAGCCCGCAGAATGAAGCTTGAGGAGGAACGTCTCGAGATTATCGCCACATTGAACGTTATGCGCCAAGAACGCATTGCGAAATTCGTTAGGGACATGGCATACGCCGAGGACTTGGAGGATCGGAAACTTAGGGCCAAGATGGCGAGGGCTATTGAAAAACTCAACTTGGACAGCTAGTTGTGGTTTTCTTTATGGTGGTTGGTGGTAGTTGTGTGTTTGAGGCGTTGGGAAAATAAGGTGTTTAGGCATGGGATATCACTCGGTTGCCTTTCTGATTTTCGTTTCTTTTTTCTTTTCTTTTTTTTCTTTTCGCTGGGGTTAAGAAATTTTAAAAATGTAACTTGCTGTCGATATCTCATATAGATATCTTATATATAATGATACCGCTTTCTCGCTGTATATCTGATTGTTCTCGTGAGTGCTTGCCTGTGATTGGCTACATGTAGTTTCGTAGATCTTTGAATGTGCGCTCGACCTCAACTAGGGCCACTCAAACCCACTCTAACGCTTACGCCTACAAAGCTTCACATTATACACGCCTAGTAGGAGTAAGACACAGGTAACAAACATCAATAGAACCAATTTCCTGCTAAACCGGGCAGATCTTCTATTATATATTTTACGAGTGATAGTTTATGACCCACCACCTACGTCGTTCAAGGCCACTGGAATTAACAAGAATTGTGGAATATCGCCTCTCTAAACTTGGGAGCTACAGAGTTTGAAGCCTCCGGCTGTTTCAGAGGATTATAGATTATTAGGCTATCTACCTATAGCCAGTACTACCTACGCAACTGAGGGAAGATAACTACCAGTCGTACGCCACATCGATGTATATATATATCGCCGCAGTGCTGGCTCACTGCACCTTTCGACCGTGCCATAGGTCGCCATCGTGACCCCAAACTCGGACGGGAGAATGCATTTCTAAACTTGGTTTTAAAACGCTCGCGAGCGAAGAGTGGGGGGGATATGCGAGTTGCGATTATATTCTCCAAGTATGGTTACGCCTATATACCCTCTAGCTCTGCTACTACTACTACTACTACTACTACTACTACTACTACTACTACTACTACTACTCCTTACAAGCTACGCAGAAGCATCAGGTAGCCACTGCATGAAGAGACTTTGCACTTTGCTGGTTGTTGTCGGATGTAAAGGGGCTCTATAGCTAGCTAGACGTCCGGGTCGCCATATGGCTCCTGTAGCTATGGATGGACCCGCGGTGAGTATTTGGTACGTATAATGCCTCCTGCCTAGCCATGCGACTAGGCCGTATATTTTGGCCTGACCACACGCCACGTCCGCCGCCATGGGCCGAGGGCGCAAAGTAAAAAAGGGAAAGGGGGGTGGGGGGCAGAGCTGGGTGGGAGTGGATCTATAGCTGCTGTTTCAAGCGCCAGTCCTGGATAGAGTCGGCGGTAGTTGGAGGGTTGGGATTCTGTATGAGCATATATTTGGCTACGAGCGAGTTGTTGTAGTAGTAGTAGTGGTGCTGCAGGCAAAGAGGATTTCATAAGTGTTCACTGGAGGAGAATTGATACCAGGGGGGGAGGGAGGGTCTATGCAGTATCTACCGGGGTCCTGGTATGCTACGTAGTTAAGATCTTACCGGTACCAGCAATCGTGGTGGTTCAGGAGGTAATTTGGGTAGTTGGCTGGGAGTTGCCGGGACACCTTTCCATTCCTCTGGGACATAGTACCACTCCCATTGGAACAGCTATTGATTGGTTGTGAATACTTGGGATTTGAGATCCAGAGAGGATAGAACGGTACTTGTTGAGCTTAGGCACAGATGGGGGGGTGTTTTGATGGAGAGAGGGCGTCTATGGATGATTGGAACCTGGAAGGTCTGACCTGCCTGAAACTCCAGCTAGATCTCAGACGTTGCATGGAGGTTAGGAGGTTAGAGGGTTAGGAGGTTAGAAGGTTGGGAGGTTAGAAGGTTAGGAGGTTAGAAGGTTAGGAGGTTAGAAGGTTGGGAGGATCACGAGACGGACAGTACTCTACAGAAACACGTTATGCATGTGCCTGAATACCTGGGTTAGGGCTACGATCATTGATCCTTCCAGGTCACGATAACTACACCCCGTATCAAATTTCTCCAACCCACTTAATTGAGCAGCTACCCAAGTAGGCTAGGATTATCTCAATTTCAATCCTATTACTCTAAACTGCTACTAATTAAATCTCATTGCTATCCTTATCATCTATTAAGCTATGCATGCAGCGCATATATAACGGCCCAAACTAATAGGTGTCGTGGATCTGTAAATATCCAAAGATCGAACCACCTAGCCGGCCGGCCTGCTATGCGTGCCTTGTCATCCCCAAAATTAACGGGTGGCCGATTACTGCGGCGGTCTAGACCGTATCGCAGCACTTCTAGTGGTCGGGTCAGACAGGTGGTAGCTAGCTTCATCAATACCACAACAAGTAAGTATTTTCCAATCAACCCACATTCACCGTACCAGCATTCGGCCGCAAGTATCAGTTACTCTACCTATCCCCAGCGCACCTACCTACCTACCTACCTACCCTGCTGTAGCTTCGTGTCTCGCCAACTCAAACATCTTCAACTCCCATTAATTGGCAGCATCCACAGCGGCCGTGTCCACACGGATCAGTAGCTACCGGCCTACCTTTGATCTTGAGAACAACCGTGTTTTTGCACGTTGGGTACGTTTCACCTGGTATCATGACGTTTCTGGTGTTGCATTCGCAGCAGGTCCAGGTGTATGTCATGCCGGTTTTGCGCTGTTTGCCGGTTCCGGATGCGGACATGGTTTTGCAAATTTGCTTGGTTGATTGGTTAATCGATGAGATGTGATTTAAATGGGATGTGGTGTGTGTGTGTGAGAGGGGGGTGGGGGATTATGGCAGGTATGTGAATTGTGAGATGTGCTTTATTGGGTGGGTAAGGTTATATATGGGGCTGGAAAAGGAGGTGGGGGGGGGGGGGGGTGCGTTTATTTTGAAATAAAATGCGGGGGATGATCATCTTGAAATTTTTGGGCAAATGGTCATGGAGGTTTCTCAAATCAGAAAAAACCTTATGTAGCATGTGTCACATTTTTTCATCTGGTAACCTCCTATTCAACGATTTTTACTGGCCCTTGTTTATAATGGAAGCATTGAGTATTTCATCTAGAAGGCTGGCCGATGCTGTGCGTGTTATTGGTCACACCACATTCCTGAAATATTTCAACTCTAATCTCCCAACGCCCATTTGTCTAATCGCGAATTCCTCTTCAATGAAACGCGCTCATTGCTGTAATTTTAATTCGCTTTAGCGATACCCAGTGATAAAAACCTCGCACGCTCGATAGTTAGTAAATTCAGCACCGCCATTGAAAAATCATCACTGAATATTAGCTTCCGCGGGGCGCCCCGTATTATGAGTTGGCGGTACAAGTCGGTAATAATAGCCTCCATTAAGGGCAGTTAATGTCGCATGTATCCTTAAAATTGAGTTTAATAATGGAAGACATTCGCAAAATCGCGATTCTAGGCTCGGGAACAGAAGATATGATTGGGGTCAACTACTTGTATATGCGGCCTAACCTACCATCTACCGTCCCACCTAACACCCTCTGCCCCTCTCTAACCTCAGAAACATTTATGCGTTGCTTCTAAAGTCATCGACTTGATTGAGGTGAAACAATCGCTTCTATGCACTATTCCATATTAGCGAACCTAGATCTTAGGTCTCCTTCATAGACAAAAACTCGCTTCTGTAAGATGCTGAGGGGATTTATGGCTAAACCATATTATTTAAGCTCCGCTGTTTCTGGATTAGTTACGAGTTGGAAGTAGGTTTTATCAGCGGTTTGTGAGACTCCGGTCACACCACAAGGGAACCTTGAAGGGCTATGTATACTTCATGATGCTAATATTTCTCTATATTAGGGATCATAGCTTCAAGCTAGGGGTCCACGGCCACTGATTTGCCAAGTGAAAGACTTCCCGGTATTGTAAGGTAAGGATTATCCATGCGAAAAGCTTATAGTTGTGCGACTGAAGAGAGAATAAGCGTTTCGCCAGATGGTA
The DNA here is from genome assembly GCA_024713685.1 of Morchella sp. 2014-9hei. Classification (NCBI taxonomy): domain Eukaryota; kingdom Fungi; phylum Ascomycota; class Pezizomycetes; order Pezizales; family Morchellaceae; genus Morchella; species Morchella sp. 2014-9hei. The sequence continues at coordinate 1,258,739 of JAMGYW010000019.1, forward strand.
TTACTAAACTGAGGCGAGACCGCAAGTGTAGTGCGGGTTGGTTGGTTGATGCAGTTGTGTTTATGAAGCTAATATCGATATATAAAGGTTTTGGGCGTGTCTTGTAGTATGGTGAAGCTGGGCGGTTTAAGTCTGACAGGATTCGGCAGATTTGGTAGACTATTCTGATTTTCAGGATTCCGCGGCGCGCGAAGATAGTCGGTAGTTCTTTAGATGGTTTTCTTTGTAGCTCTCTAAAGTAGACATGCATTAGGTTTGAAGAAGCTTCTAACTCGAAACAGCTGCGTAGTGTACAACTTAATTAAATGAAAACAAAGGTACTCCGTGAATGACGCAGTAGAAGGGAAAAATCTGTAGCTAGCTGTTATTTCTGCGTCGGGGGTAATGCACGAGAAAGGCCAGACGACGTAATAAACAAGTTTTCGCTCAAGTGAGTTGGCGATCTACGTTATTCGGACTGTGAGGCTGTTTCGAGAAGAAGGAGAAACCGCGAGTTTTGTTCCATCTGATATGAGTTCATGGGATTAGAAGTTCGATTGAAGCTTCGAACTTCGATAAGAAGATAAGCTAGATTTAAAAGTAGACGTCCGTTGTTCGTGCATAGTTCGTTTCAAAATATGTCGTCTCACTGTGCATGCAGGGCCTCGTGACCATTCTCATGACTTGAGGTCGAGGGTTAATTTTGATTACCTGCGTTCCGAAAAAAAATATGCTGACGTGGTGGTTTTTGCAGATTTTTTTCCGAGAAACAGAGTTTCTCCGAAGTAAACAAAGCAAAGAAACTTTCATATTTTGTCATTTTTAATGTTTCTTAGTGCACCGGGCCAGGTTGATTTTGATTAGGAATTTAACACTGATATTTCCAATAGGCTGCTGCTATGGTAGAAACTTTAGACTAACAATTAGCATCTGGTAACAGGGGAAGCCGGATGCAGGGCATCTCGGTAGCTTTGATCCAGCTGAAACAAATCAGAGTGATATACTGTGATTCTAAGGCGGCGGCACCATCGCATACTGAGCTTGACGCGGTGGGCCAATAACCCCTGTTTTCATTGGGAAAATAGCAATAGGCACTCTATGCAGCTGCAACCTTCGCCGGGCCGTACTGGGAAAAAGCCACTGCATCGAACGAACACGTCGCCACTGCAAACATAGCATTTCACAATCCACATAATTTGTTTCCTTCCTGTTTGATACCCGGTTTATCCCTCATCCCAAAGCTCGTTTCCTCTAAGGTTCATTCGAAAAGTATTTCCTCTGAGAATCCCTGACCAGCTGTTATCCTACAGCAGGCACCCCGAAAGGGCCGAAGCAAACCGGCACAATGGAACCGCCTCAAGTTGCATCGAGCGGAAATGAGTGATGCGGCGATGTTGTTGAGATGGCGAGCGCAAGAACAATAATTTCCTCAATATAAACAATGCAAATATCTTCGTCCTATCGTATGTTTGTAAACCTTGCTATCTAGTAATAGCATGCCATCGTAATACGGTGGCTGGCACGGAGAATCTGGCCGAATCGAACGATGAATAGACAATTCAGGAACCAGATATGCAAATGTAAGCAGCTGGAGGAGCAGTCGATCGATTCATCCGGCGGTCCACTAGATTTCGAATAAATGGGTTTGCCAGGATTAGTTATTGCGGATGTATGGTGCCTGGGTTGCATGATTGAGGCTCAAAATTTTATTCGCGCTCCCGATAAGCATTATCATATCAGATGGCCAAGAGATAACTCTAATTTCACATCTTGTGCCTTATCTCTAAAACCCTAACCCAGTTATTATCATCCCGCAAGACCCTGAAGGCCCTGAATCTTTGACATCTCGGACTGATCCATCATTGATAAGAGCTTTTCGTCAAGCAAGAACACGTGCGATTTATTTATTGTAATTTCGAAATCGAAATTTGGATAGCCTGAACCAGTTTCAGTTTTGCTATCATCGCTGATTATCCTCAACTATACGATATCTGTTGAGAGGGGGATACATAAATATCTCGAGACATGCACAACGATATGGGCCCTGGCTGCAGTGTCAATAATTCCCTCTCTCAACGTTCACACACATGCATTCAACGAGCTAGAGCAGGTCTTCTTCCCGGCAGCCGAGTGTCCCAAGGACGAGAGGCTGCAATGCAAGGACAGAACACCGTGCTTGGTCCGTGCCTGATTTTACCCGGAGGTCGGGTAGCTGTATGCGTGAGTGGTCGAAGAAACTTAACATACATCGCGTTAACGTAGATGCACGTAAAGGACCCAGATGTGTCTGCGGTGTGTGTGTGTGTGTGTGTGTGTGTGTGTGTCTGATCCACAGTGCACAGAAGTGCGACGGAACAAAATAATATCGCAATGGCCATCAGGCATCACTTTTTCGCTGACCATCGAAGATGAGAGTATTTCCCCCGAAACAACTTACGATGACCCCCCCCCTCTCTGTAAATCTTTCGAGATGACCTCCCCCAGTTGTGATGCGAAAAGTGATCGTTCATAAACACAGAAGCGCTTAACTATTAGCGCGAAAGATGGGATGGAGTGAAGCCAAGCTACATCGGTACATGCCTATCAACGACAACAGTGCGGGGTCACTCGGTACACTACCCCAGAGTCTCATCAACCCCTCGTAGCAAATCACGATTCCAGCTTTCCAAGTCACAGAATTAGTACGTCCAAAGACCTGAACCGTTACCATGAAGTGGGGCAATCATGCCGTTGTCTCTCTGCGGTTCGTGATGGCACCGTGTAACATCGACGTATGCAAACCTGGATTATGCGCAGTAAGATAGGTACTCTAGAGTATAATAGCCTCTAAATTACACAAATGGATTTTTTTGAGAGAAAACTTTTGAACGCACCGGAGTGTACCGCTGTTGTTTATCGGACGGACTCGGGGCCCTTTCTCGCAACCGTCCCCGTAAGCCAGCCCTAGGGCGTTATGGTTGAGGTAACGGTAAGTTGGGTGTAGATTGCAATCGTGTTTTGTATGTATAGAGGCTGGTGTAACTAAATTACAATAATATTAGAAGAGGGGAAGAAACAGGCAGGATTGATGTGAATGATGGTGGCGATCGCACTGTACGAAGAGCGGGGAAGCTTGAAACGTGGTGTTGATCGAGATATCGAGTTGAGGAGGGAGAGTTGGATAGGAATTATGACGCTAAGAGCTATCGAGGCCTGAATGTTTGACGTACTTGTTTTGACGTCATGTGCCAGGGAGTAATCCCATGCTCCAGAGCACGGTGCTTCTACACCTACATGTAGTCCCCGGCCGCGTTTCTTTTTACATTTTCCCTATGAGTTTTGTTGTCTTATCCCAGTGTCAAATTACATGTATCTGAGCAAGGGAGGAACTGTGAAAAGTAAAAGAACTGTGAAGCACTGACAGGGACGGTGACAAAGTGTGAAGCAGTTTAGTACATACTATGCCTAAGCTAGTGACTGTGGTATTGATTATGGTGGGGCTGTTCCTAAGCCCCTCAGCCCCTCTATCGCTGCCGCTTGACCTGCTCATCATCTAAGATTGATGCCAGCTTATCCTTCCTCATCATACTCTACTTTAGCCTCCACCTTTGAATCTTTCTGCTTGACTTGGTACATATCTTTCGAACTTCCAAGGGTCCCACCCCTCCCGCTCCTGCAACCGGCCTATTTCAATCCTCATTCCTCACATATCTCCCACCCCCCCCATCATTCCACTCGGCCACCCGCACACCCCCATCTCAATCTCACAACCACATAAAAGCACCTCCCAATAACAGGTGTTTACACTGCGGCCTTTATTCCTATCCCTACCATCCCATCCACCTGTCCGTTATTTCAGCCTTTTTTCTCCTGCAGCCTGTGCTGCCGCTATCCTTACACCATTTTTCGTGGATTTTTTTTTTCGTGGATTAGGGACTTGTAAGTAAATCTCCCGCAGCGCAGCGCGGCTGTAGTTGGTGGGGCCCGGTTCCGCCGGGCCATTACTTTTTCTTCCGTTTTGTTTTTCCTTTTCGTGTCACATCTAATTGCTTGGGCAAAAAAACGACATAATAAAGAGTTCCTCCGGTCGAGTTTACTGACCTCTGTATCTCCAGTTGCAGAAACAGGAAGCAATTGAGAACATTTACAGTACACACCAAGGTACAACACAGTACAACCACAGTACAAGATGTCTGACGGCAGAGAACACAAGAGAGATGTCAAGAACCATCTCCTTTTTGAGGTTTCGACAGAGGTTGCGAACAGAGGTATATTATTCTTCCTGATTTATTTTAGGGATTGAGCTGTGTACTAATTCGACGGCATCTCATAGTTGGTGGTATCTATTCGGTTATCAAATCGAAGGCCCCAATCACTACTACCGAGTATGGTGATCGTTACTGTCTAATTGGGCCTCTCAACCGCACTTCTGTAAGTTCTTGATCCATATCCCGCCCCTTCACATTCATCATTTCTTTTGGAATTGAGTGGTATCTTCAAGCAGTCTACTAATCACACATGACGGTTTTCATAGGCTGCGGTTGAAGTTGAAGCTATTGAACCAACAAACCCTGCATTGAAGGCAACATTAGCTTCAATGTCAGATCGCGGTATTCAATATGTGTACGGAAGATGGTTGATTGACGGAGCCCCAAGGGTTCTTCTCTTTGACACTGGAACTGGTTACAAGCATTTGGATGAGTGGAAGGCGGATTTGTGGAGCACTGCTGGAATCCCTTGCCCGCCTGGAGATTCTGAGACCAATGAGGCAATTGTTTTTGGTTATTTAGTCGCTTGGTTCCTTGGAGAGGTGTGTATTTTGCCTTGATTTTTTTTATGCTTGGATCCGCTAATTCTTTCCTAGTTTGTGAGCAACGAGACTTCGAAGGCGGTCATTGCTCATTTCCACGAGTGGTTAGCTGGTGTTGCCCTTCCCCTCTGTCGCAAGCGACGCATTGACGTCACTACTATCTTCACAACCCATGCGACCCTTCTTGGACGTTACCTCTGTGCAGGCTCAGTAGATTTTTACAACAACCTTCAGTACTTTGACGTCGACGCAGAGGCAGGCAAGCGAGGAATCTACCACCGTTACTGTGTCGAGCGTGCGGCCACCCACTCATGCGATGTCTTCACCACCGTTTCCCACATCACAGCGTACGAGTCTGAGCATTTGCTAAAGCGCAAGCCCGACGGTGTGCTTCCTAATGGTCTGAATGTCATCAAATTTTCTGCTATGCACGAGTTCCAAAACCTGCACGCTCAATCCAAGGAGAAAATCAACGACTTCATCCGCGGACATTTCTATGGACACAACGATTTCGATTTAGAAAATACCCTATACTTCTTTACTGCGGGGCGTTATGAATACCGTAACAAGGGAGTGGATATGTTTATCGAGTCTCTTGCTCGTTTGAACCACCGCCTTAAGATCTCTGGCTCAAAGACTACAGTTGTCGCATTTATCATTATGCCCGCGCAGACACATTCCTTGACCGTTGAGGCTTTGAAGGGACAGGCAACTATTAAGGCTCTGAGGGAAACCGTGGACAGTATTGAGAAGGGTATTGGAAAGAGGTTGTTTGAGCGCGCTTTGAGGTGGCATGATGGCGACGTTGCTCCTGGGGAGAAGGACTTAATGAGCAGCCAAGAGAAGGTCATGCTCAAACGGAGAGTGTTTGGTTTGAAGAGAAACTCACTGCCTCCAATTGTCACACACAACATGGTGAGCGATATCTCACTATCCTTAGCCTGTTGATTATTCAGGGTACTAACTTTATTTCCAGCTTGATGACAGCAATGACCCAATCTTGAACCAGATTCGCCGGGTACAGCTATTTAACCACCCTTCGGATCGTGTCAAAGTCATTTTCCACCCCGAATTCTTGAACTCTTCAAATCCTGTGTTGTCCCTCGATTACGACGACTTTGTGCGCGGAACACATCTAGGTGTTTTCGCTTCTTACTACGAGCCCTGGGTAAGAGCTTATCTTTGTGAAGTTAATACCTTCCTGATAATTAACATTTGATGTAGGGTTACACTCCTGCTGAGTGTACTGTCATGGGTGTACCTTCGATTACCACCAACTTGTCCGGATTTGGTTGTTATATGGAGGAGCTTATCGAGAATGCCTCCGATTACGGTATCTACATTGTAGATCGTCGCATGAAGGGTGTCGATGACTCTGTTAACCAGCTTAGCGAGTACATGTACGACTTCACAGTGAAAAGCAGGAGACAGAGAATCAACCAGAGGAACAGGACAGAACGATTGAGCGATCTTTTGGACTGGAAACGAATGGGAATGGAGTACGTGAAGGCTAGACAGTTGGCTTTGAGAAGAGGTAATTCATCCGAGGTCTTTAAAACGGATATGGCGCTAACCAAATCAATAGCATACCCCAACTCTTTTGATTCCAAGGAGCCATTCCCATTCTTTGACGGCACGGAACAAAAGGTTTCTCGTCCGTTGTCTGCGCCGGGATCTCCAAGAGACCGCTCTGGTATGATGACCCCTGGTGACTTTGCATCACTGCAAGAGGGTATGGAGGGACTTAATACCGAAGACTACGTCGGATGGAGGCTTCCGTAAGTTTTATATACCCTAATTCCATGGAAGTCATACCATGCTAATTAAACTCGTGGAAATAGTGAGGAGGAAGACCCAGATGATTACTCTTTCCCCTTGACCCTCAGAAACCCCAAGAGACCTGTTGTTGCAAACGGCGAGAGCGACGCTTAGAAGGCATTACAGCGGCCTAGTATGAAGCGTAAGATATATCGAGTGTTATGTCGAGTGTTATGTCGACGAGAGGCCTTGCGATATACTGCTTGAGGAGAATGGGTGGGAACGATACCTTGCTCTATGTTTTATGTAATTCTAGTACTAAATCCACCCCTAACACATTTCTTTGTTTCTTTTGTTTGTTATCGCTCTTTTTATATCATTTACCACTCCGGTCGACCCCGGATGTGCTACATCTCTATGCGCTACCTAGCATTTTCTGTTTTGTTTTGATATGCACAATGTTCGGTTTCGAGCGACATCTACGACAGACATCTCTTATGTTTTTGTTTGTGTGTGACGATATAGATGGAAAAAAATTGGACGGATGGGGGTTTTTCTGGTCTATTGGATGGGGCGTGGTGATTGGGTGCAAACGAACGGGGGAAACGAGTGGGAGTGATAGTGGATGAGGAGCATATCAGTGTACCTTTTTTCTTATTGGACTTGTGAAAAACCTTTGCTGCATTCTTTTTCTTCCCTTCACTTGTTTGGTTTGCTTGCAAGTTTACGAGTATGGTAATTGGATTTGATCTGGGTTTATTATTTTTGAGGTTTTTATTTTTTTGAAACGGATCAAGTGGTTACTTGGTTTGGTTTACTAGGTATAATGTGGCGCTGTCAAGTACTACTGTTACCTATACATAGGCAGAATGGCATGAGCATGGGTTGGGATCTTGAATCGGTAATCGGTTAATCCATCGGCGGGGTTTACTATTTTTCTTTTTTCTTAGGCGAACGCAGGTTTACGAGCTGCCTGAGATGAGCTTTTATTTTTTCTTGCTCGGAGGATTCCTACCGGCTTCCCGGGTGAGTGGCGAGAAGTAATTGAGGTCGTACAAATTCAAAAATATCATTGCTTTTTGCAAGTGGTGGTGGCGAGTGAGTAAGTGTGATTGAGAAATGGCTGACATGTACCTACTAGTATGTCTCGGGGACCATCCCGGTGGCTCGGTGGCTCGCTTATTACAACAGCATTCGTAAGTTTGTGAATATCACATGTCGTGACAGATGTGACATGACTGCCTGACTTTCTCACCGTGGATTGAAAAAGTAAGTTTACTGGACCAATTGCAAGTGGGGTGTGCATCACGGCAATTGAGATCGATCATCTCCATGTTTGGTTTACCCGGCCTTTTACTTTATTCAACTAGAGGTTGACAAGAGTTTTGCAAACTATTACAATAGGTTCTAGGCAAAATAAATACTAGCAAGGAGAGGTACTACATGTAGTATTCATAGTTATATACGTAGCAAAGCACAATTGAAGAGACTTTGACTAAATAAAGAGCAACTCAAATTTTTTGTTCCTCCACTATTGCCTTATATATAATTACATGTATACAAAGCAATATACGCACCTGGACTGACCTCTTTAACTAGCAATTTGCTTTCATAAGCCAATGGAGCATGTTATAATGATAATTTCCAACTCCTAAAGATGATATATAGATGCAAATGCTCTATAGAAAGCCAATTAGATGACTTACTAGGTCTCTGTCCTGGTTCACCTCATCATTTTTCCCCTATTACTCCCCCATCATATTAAATCTCTAATATTATTAATCTTTCCTAGTACACCTGATTTGATTTTGTTATGAGTTCGAAATCTGAACGATTGCCAGTGAGATTTCAGAGATTCGACCTGTAGTTGTTGGTTGTTGTTGGGTTTTATTTCGTGAGACTTGTTCCTTGAGAAAATTAGGCCATTTAAACCGATAGTGAGCCGAGCATCATTACACAGGTTTATATCATAACTAAGACCCCAAATCAAGCTTTTTCAGACCATCGTCCTGATCCCGGTTCTTTTTGTGTAATTTTCTTAGGACTTTTCTTACACACGTGCACTTTTTCAACTCAGAAACAAACTTTACCCAATAGTTGAGTTTTTCTTCGAGATCTGGTTGTGAAGGCAGATCATGGTTTTCGGTTTCCAATACTGGGGCAGTATCCAATATGGAAGGCTCCCGGGGGGGAAGACCGGGTGATATGGGGCTTTCAGGCCGACCGCTCCTACTCGGTGCGGTGATATCGTAATTAGGGAAATGTTCCTCTACGAAAGAGTTATAACGCGGTCGCGAAAGTTCATAACTCTGCTCTCTTTCGTCCAAACTTGGTGTCATGGTTGATATAACCTAGGGCTGCAGGGTATAGTGCTATCGGTTGGTGTACTGTCAGTGTAGTTGATTATATAAACGGTATTTTTTTAAAGATCTAAGATAATGTATAACATAGCCCGCGATCCCAAAATAATAGCTATTGTTATAAATAAACAATAATATAGAATTTCCATCTTCGCTGAGGTGTAGTTACATAGCACCTAAGTGGAGATGGGTTGGATTGCTGTGATAAATGAAGCCAGCTCTAAGCAAATGCGTAAACGATCGAAGAAAAGACAACTGGAAGCATTGGAGACTAAAACGCATCCGTATCGAATATTAAAATACATTACCTTGTGTGTTGTGTCGTCTTCCTTTTGTTCCAAGTGTAAGTGATCCGATTCTGCTAGCTAATCGTTTTTAATCATAACATTTTTTTCTTCAATACTAGAAGTAAACATACCTTTTAAGGGATTTCTAACCAGTTAGGATGAACCAAACACCGAACTTGATGAAGGCTGTAACTATTCTAGGAAAGTTTTGACTCTGAATGGAAGAAAAAGCAACTAGCAAGTAAGCTGAGCACAATAGATGGATTTCTGGCCAATTGTGATGAATCAACCCACTGAACTTGATGGAAGCTCTAGCTATTCTAGGGGAGTTTGGTTTTGAATTAAAGTAGAGTAGCTAGAGCGTAGGAGGACAATGGCGGCATAGGGATGGTAGGGGTGGTAGGGACTCAAAGCCGAGAATAATGATTTAGGGCTACACATTGACTACACGGCCTACATCGGCTTCGGCTGATGGATACATGTATGTATCGAACTGCAAAAAGCATGTGTACTTTTCTCCGGTCCCTCCCCGGCGTTAATTTACTCTGGGCGCCACTGCGTAGAAACACGTATCCGCGTCACATACATATATATCTAACTACATGTATGTATGCTTGTTTACGCACCGAGAAGAAAGTTCTTTGCTGGAAGGATAATGTTTGTATCATACATATACGTACATACATCGCACACGAAGTTACATGTACAGCCACTCATCAAAAGTGTTCGTGATTCGGATTTAATGTGACATGTCTGGCTCAGTCCAGGAATCAAAGTGTCCATTAAAATGTTCAAAATCTCAACACAGCAACAGTCAATGGTGGTCAAAGTCAATATTAGACGTTCATAGTATTTTTATTCTCTGTCACTCGCTGGGTACAATTATATAGATACACTTTAGTTATTCAATTTGACCGCAAACCTGGTAAGCCACATCACACACTGACCAACTTTGATGTGAACCACGAACACTTTTTGATGAGTGGCCGTACATACATCGCACATGAAATTATATGTACATGTAGTTTTGGATCTGGTTGGGAATTCCTAGATCTAGAGTGTACCATGGTTGAGGCGCTGGAGACTGGAGTGAGCTATCTTGGCACATAGGAGCTATTATGGGCCCTAGGCGGTACTAGTATGGCGCTCAACACAGAGCCTAGAATTTTTACGCCCTACGTGTAGGAAACATTCTACGGAATTGACCTTCACACGCCCAACGCCTGATCTCACATAACCACATACCGTCCGGCTTCTTCAATATCAAAAGCGTTCAACAGGTGGGCAAAGAGAACTGAGTCATGGGTCAAAGGTCGAGCCTTCCAGGCTCCCTGCGGTTTCCGTGAGATTCCAAATAGGGCATGAACACGTACGTCAAGGGAACTTGTAGGCTATAACTCGGCTTTAAATATCAGAAGGTAAGTCTCTGTAGTTTATCACGCATAATCTAAACAAGGTAATGAATATGTAAATACATGTAATATTTAGTACATATATGGGATGACAATGGAGAACCAACAGATCAGTCATTGGTCAGAAAGAATCTTCTCTTGAAGAGTAGGTAAGCCGTGCACGGACTTCAGGTTTCCACACATAGTTAAAATCTACATGTATGTGACTTTCTGACGTTTTTGAACGCGACTGATATTGCATACCATATAGAAATACGCCAAGATCCCGATTTTAGGTGTGCAATAGGGGCCCAGTCCAAAAAACGCCAGGAAACTACGAGTATAGTAGCGGCTCATCAAAAAACCTCGCCGTCACATACATATGCATTAGAACGGATGAATCTAGATAATTTTAATGCACATGTAGGAACATCTTGGGCCGAGGCACGGGAAGTTGCTTTTCTCCTGTGGTGGTGGTGAAGCAGAAAAAATTAAGCTGCATCGATAATAGTCTAAATTAGGAAAACGTGCCATGAGTAAGGCAATTTTAATTACGGGAAACTTCTCAAGATGAGTGACACCCCATGACTTAAATCATTGTTGAAATCAAAAGACCTCCAACTTGAAAAGCGTTTGAGCTCTTCAATAGAAAAAATTTCCAATTTGTATTCAAATGTATCACCCCCGCCCGACCATTTATAATACGCATTTCTATATAAATATGCGGCATAATAATTAATTGTATAGAGCATATCACCAACCCACACTATATAACCCGACCACCAGACCACCAGGCCACTCAATATCAAATAACTCGACTATCAAACAACTCGACTATCAAACAACTCGACTATCAAACAACTCGACTATCAAACAACAAAACTACCGAACTATATCATCAATTTTCAACACCTGAACATGTCATCTTCAACTAGAAATTCTTCTATAAACACCAACAATATTGACAGCCCTGGTGGACTATTTTGGGCATGTTGCAGATGTGGCAAGACTGCGAAAGAGTGTCTGAGGTCTCCAAGGGATCTACCAACATGCAAGCATACTATCAAAGATCAACGGAACGCCACACGTATCTGTGCGCATACTCACTGCAAGGAATGTAAAAGATTCATAGAGAAAGCCACATGATGTAAATAGAGAAACATATTAGTCCATCCTTGTAATACATTATTCGGCCATAGTTCTTCCACGTAAAGTGGTGGCCTTTACAGCAGAAATATGGCCGAATTATAGCTGGGTAGAACAATTGCAAGCTTCTTCGTTGAACGTAACCACAAAGAATATATAGAATACATTTAGTCTATATAAATAGATATAATTATATGTAGTAGAGGCTAAGATATGTTAGATAAGAGGGAGAATATCCGGGGAGAGAGGGGGTTACATTAAAAGAGCAAATGCCTAGGAATTAATTGTAGGTCGTACCGCCTGGTAGGCTGAGACCTGTTTAGAATCTGGTGCTCTGCATATTATACAAACCTGGTGCTTGGCTTTCCGTATAAGAATCGAATTGAAATTACAACAATAATCACTCACAAATAGTGCAAATTCACCAAGGCTGCAGAGCACCCTACAATTTGTTATATCTTCTTTCAACGCGTTGCGACGTTCTTATGGCAAGAAACAGCCAAGGTGCCAAAGCATCGTGTGAACGACTGTAATGTTCGCCGCACAAAAATCAAAAAGCTTGACACACATGTGTTATGCGATAAATACCCGTTATAGATATGGGCACCTGTAATCACAAAATATTTGACCTCAACTTTGGGAGTTGATAAATTTCCGTGCCCAATTAGTTTTATCCCTCGTAATTGTGGTGTTATTGAATTTCTAAAGATTTAGTTTTGGCGTAAGATCAGCCGAACACCGCCAGGAAATAGGTCAGTTTAACTAGAGTACGTATACATGTACTTTGGAAATTTGATAGAATGGATAACTGTAAGGCATTTTGAGGTTGAGGTTATCGGTATGAAAACCAAGCTGAGGAGCTAAACCCACATCCCTCAACTCCTAGAGAATATCGACCCAGTCCCTGTAGTCGAAGTTAGTATTTTGAATATCAGAATCGTGAATCGCGGGCAAGGACTAAAGAATAATCATTAGTGTCTTTTTATTTTGATGTAAACGTAGAATAGTAATACCTTCAGTTCAATTAGATCAGCCTTTATCTAAGAATCTTTTGTCCCCAAAACTAGAAACATACAAATTCGAGAATACCTCTAGGTTTCTCAATCACTAACTCAGGTGCTTATTGCTAGTTTTTTCTTCTTCTTTCTTTTCTTTCTTTTGTTTAGGTCGTACTCGCTGATTGCTAGGTTCCGTAACCTATGAATTCCTCACTCGTGCCCGGTAGTGCTACTCAACAATATTCTATAAGATTAAGGATTAAGGATAAGCTTTCTTCTATAGACATACTTTTTTGTACCTTCTCTCAGTAATTGCACATCAGGATGCTACTACGCTCGGGCCTGAGATATTGCTGAAGGTGAAATATCCATAGCGGAAAGTGGAGATAGGTACCGCAACCAGCGAATAGAAGCTATTTACTACCAGACAAAAATATATATACCAGCGGTTTTGTACCTGCTCTGGGAAATACTGATGCACGGCGTTTGACGGAACCCGCCCTAGATCTCGTTAGTTAAAAACACATACCTGTGCGTCATTGTTCACCTTCAATCAAAAATAAATGAAAGGGGGAAAGGGAAAGAAAAGAAGAGAAAAGACGTTGGAATGGCTGATCTGGCCAGGTAGGCTTTCTAGTGGTGACGGAATGATGATGGATTTATAATCACTGATAAACTTATCTCAAAATCATAGGGAACTGGTGCAAGCCTGTAGTATACACATATAGATATATACGAACTTGGGGGTGTTTTATCACACTCTAAAGAATGGCGCAACAAATTAAAACTTATTTGCGTAAAATTCCAGCAAAGTGTCGATTTGCTCCTAACTATTAAAATAATCATCAAAATCAACTTGAATAGCACGCTGATTCCCTACAAAATAAGGGACACTAGGTATTCTTAATCTTATTTACTTGCTTCTTCCAGCAATCTTGTTCAAGAAACCCAAAAGCACGTCCTGCTTCAGCCCTTGGCTCTCATCAACCTTGGAGATGAGCTCCTTGATCATATCGATGGATTTTCTCTCATATGCCTGGTAGTGTGCCTCAAGCCCGAGCTCCAAGTAAATTTCTTTGATGACCTTCTCACAAGCAGCATCCTTACGGCCGTAGTTTTCATCGAGCACTCTACGCTGCTCAGGGCTCACGAGCTCGAGAGCTTTGTTTATAAGCCATCCACACTTGTTGTCCTGAATATCGGTTCCGATCTTTCCGATGTGTTCTGGTTCGCCATAGCAGTCAAGGTAGTCATCCTGGACCTGGAAGTACTCTCCTAGAGGGATGAGAACATCACGGGCACGCGAGAGGTTTTCGGGGGTTGCAATTCCAGCCTGATACATCGCAAGCGCGACGGGGAGGTAGAAGGAGTAGAAGGCTGTCTTGTAGCGGACAATGAAGTAGTACTTCTGGTAGTTGAACCTGCTGAGGTCAATGTTATCCTCGGGAGCGGTGAGAAGATCTACGAGTTGGCCGAGCTCGGTTTGCCAGGTGACCTAGGAGATATTAATAACTGAATAAGTTGCACGTTGTTTCTGATAGGCTCACCTCGTGGAAGAGCTCAAAAAGGTCAACATAGTATGACGTTCCCTTGAAATGTTTCTTCAACAGAATGTAGATAGCTGATTCAAGGATGAAGGAATCGTTGATGGCAATGCTTCCGACATCTGGCATCAGGTACCAGCAAGGAGAGCCACGACGAGTCTTGGAGCTATCCATGATATCGTCGGCGACCAAGAACATAGCTTGGAGCTGCACAAAACCATCAAACACAGTAGTAAGCAATTGTAATCTAACAATAAACAGTGCAATTATGAAATATTACCAATTCGGTGCACCATCCGAGAATGGCACTCTGCTTGAACTCCTCGGGGCTCAACTTGTCTTTTCCAAGAAGAATGCGGTAGGTATCCGGTACAGTCATGCCACGATTGTATTTCCCGCCCATGGTATTGTGGGTAAGATTCTAAAAGATCACATCATGAGTGAACGGAACAATTGATGACGATAATGTAAATGAGAAAAAAACATTACCTTTGCTATCCACTCCACAGCATTATCAGAAATTCCAGTCTTGTGCACCTCAGCAATCAGCTCTGGGACGATAGTCTCTTGGAAAATAGCCTCGAACTCGGGACGTTTGGTAGCCATCTTGAGAGATACTGTTTTTGTGAATTGAGATTTGTATTTGATATTTGAAGGAGTTCTTGCACTCGGATGGGATCTAGAGGTCAGGGGTAAGTCTGGTTGTGGGCAAAGCGATAGAATTCGAATTTAGAAGGAGGGGATATCCATATAGGTAGGTCACAGGGTCACAACTGAGGGGTCTAGCTCCACCAGCTAGCGCCTTACACGTGCCAGACCCTGCCCAGCCTTTGGCTCAACCCTAGCTCCAAGCCCGAAAAGAGTAGGAAAAAAGCAACCTTCCAGGGACAGCAAGCGGGTGGCCACTTCATGTAGGTACGTACCCTCGTCATAAATAATAAATTTTTCTACTCGGAATTTCATCAACACAGCTCTCAAACAAATAAGTAAGTTTGAATCGCTCGAAGAGACTCGCACGTTACTTGAATTCACGAGTATAAAC
Source organism: Morchella sp. 2014-9hei (assembly GCA_024713685.1). NCBI lineage: Eukaryota > Fungi > Ascomycota > Pezizomycetes > Pezizales > Morchellaceae > Morchella > Morchella sp. 2014-9hei. The sequence continues at coordinate 1,274,033 of JAMGYW010000019.1, forward strand.
GCTCTCTAGAGCGAGTAATTGGTAGTCTTTCGCTCTAAATTGAACCAACGGATCGTATCTAAATCTCACCATAGGTTTTGTTCGGTATTGACGAGTTATTCTACACAATCTTTTACAATACCACAAGGGGACCCGCACCGCTCACAGGCGCGGGGACATATATGGAAGCATGTAAACCTAAGTGCCGTGTGCACTATAAATATTAAACTGCATACATTAACTCGTTTCACCCGCCAGTAAAGGAACATCCGAAGATCTACAAAAACGAGACAACAATAGCAACAAATAAAAAGAACGGATTGGATATACAAATATCAACATCAATACTTCAGCGGGCTCCCCATCCCTAGCGGACTCCCCTTACCAAGTGGACTCGCCATAGGTGGGGTTCCCCTACGAAGCGGACTCCTGAGAGGAGGGCTCTGTAGGGGTGGGCTCACCATAGGTGGACTCCCCAAAGATGAACTTCCCCTACTAAACAAACTTCCTAATGGCGGACTAGTTGACGGCGAGTGTTCAAGTCCAGCTACCTTATCGCCACTGATACTACCTTCCCTTGATACAATCCTACTCATTCTCGCCGCCTCCCCGATATCTACCCATAAAGAACTCAATGGGAAATGTGGTAATTTTGGTAAAAAACTTCTCGTAGGGGTGTCTACACTGTTATTCTTCTCAGAAGTATTTTTGCCTTCGACCTTGCACTCCTTCATGACAGTGATCCGTAGGTTTTGAACACTCGGTCCACGCCGGTCGTAGAACTTCTTTTTCGACCTGGCGAGGTTGAAGTGCCGTGTCCAATGCAATACACGCGGGTCCCGGAGGAGACTCCGTCGGATACACACCATTATTGCAGCACAGATTGCGCAGAGCACGAGGATTGATATCGCTACTAGGCCTCCAACTACAGTCGGTGATATTTTAGAGGCGTCGTTGCAGCCAGCAAAGACGTCAGCTTTGACGAGATAAAGGGAATTTGTGATAACCCTCCCCGGGCTGACGAACGGTGGGAAGGCCGTGGAATTTGTAGTTCCTGGAATGAGCTCGCAAGGACTCTCATAGCTGGTGCCGCAATGGAAATTTCTTCGCAGAATTCTTAGTCACCAGTACTATATCCTATACGATAGGAGAGGGATTTATGCTCACCTGGGGCAGCATTTCTTATTCAGTGGTTTTTGATCCGTGTATCCATCTGTTACCATGGTACACATCTCCCTGTGGTTATTTGGATCCCCGCAGTTATGCCATCCAGTAGGACATTTGGGATATCTTTGGGTTTGAGGTGGGCAATTCAGTGCTGGGTTCTGTTTGACACAGCAATTTGCCCATATTACAGGCCCGAAGGCTGAATTGAGGTCCTGTACATTGAAGGCACAAATTCCGGAACCTTCTTCGTTTGTGGAGATACCGGGTCGGCCAGCTGCGGTAGAAGTAGCGGATGCGGTAGAAGATCCCAGGGTGCTTGCGATTAATCCGGTCTTGGTTGCGTCTGTCATCTTGAGGAGTCTATGGTCCAATGAGCGGATACTGGCAGATCTGGCCGGTGATTCACATACATGGCAGAAGAGAGAGGGGAACTCTCGATGATACTGGGCCTACATGCTTATGGAACAAAGAATGTGTAAATCCATAAGTGTGGCAACTAACAAAGAGGGGAATCGAACCTTTTGTTTGAGACCTACAGATACTAAGCCTAGTCAGGATAAAGGAAGGATAACTATCTCCTTCAAACTTCTATCTACCATGTAGATTTAGAACATTAGTCATTCATCACTTTTGGGAAATTTAAGAAGGAATCACATATAATCACTCGTTCATCACACGCAGTCTAGACTGAAATCTAGGTGTCACGCTTCTACTTCCATCTCTAAACTCACTAAGCCCACTGAGCCTCGATCCAACCTGGGGGATATATGGGAGCTGACCAGCCATAGGGTCAACTACCGACTCGCCCCCTGACCGTACAAGGTGTAGACCCCAAAGCCTAGCACCAAAATAGCTCGTATTCCCGGTCCCCAAACTAGCTGAGTCTCCAGGAAGCTCAATAATAATTTGTGATAACTCTGTAGAGTTGCCGCATGCACGTTCTGCATCATTATTACCTGCATTATCTTCTACATCGATGATAGACCCAGCATCTTGAAGTAAAGACGCAAAGAGCAATATTAACGCAATCAATAAAGCAGCTGTGGCGAATATAAGTGCCTCGCGGAGTTGACTAGTCGACAAAACAAAGATGAAGGTTGCTAAGGAAATCGCTACCAGTAGAATAACACTCAGAAGGAGCCTAGTGTAGACGGAGATATAGGACCACTTTGAATTTCGTGAGGAGATGATTGCGGGAGAGGCCATAGACCTAGGCCGTTGTGCATGAGAATTTCGCCGAAGAGAAGGGCGTAGCGTGTATAATGGTGCAATATATAGGCGGAGGTCTGCATGTGCAGGCAACCTGGCCGCAGATACATTAGGCTCGGTAGAAGATTGTAGGTCCATCAGTTCTTTGTGGTTGTTACCAATGGATTAACAAAGACAAGTCCATCAAATCCTACTATTTCTATATCCATCTAGACTTGCAACTGACCATGTACTACCTGTACTTGAATCTCCCTGGGGGTTCAAGGTGCAGCAAGATACAAAGATTGTGGTTGAGAAATTGTGGGTACAGGTGCTCTTAACTTTGACCTCGGTCTAGATGATCTAGCTTGCATTGATTTAGCGACTATAAAGTTGGACATGAAGAGAGAGTGAGTAATTACATAATATAGTAAATTGACCTAGATATTGATTCAGACTTACATAATTATGGTATGTGGTAGACCAATTCTACTTGAAACTTAAGGTGTCAATATTTACAAGCAGGGAGAACTGCATGCACGCGACTATTAAATTTTATAAAAGCGTACGTTTTCGAAACCGACGGGGATCGGGAGTCGAGTCCCACCTGATACTTCTAACAACTGGGGTTTGATTAAGCCTGTTGGTTCAATAAATATATTGGTGCATGCCTTCACTCTTCACCTCGCGCTGTACCTACATAGACTCCGGCACATTTGCATACATCTCACAATTTAAATGCAATTTCGTTTTTCTCCCATAAAGTCTGTGAGAACAACCAGCGGTTAAGATGCTGATCAGCAACCACCACCACCGGTCCCTTCACCGAAACTCACTCGGCCCCGCCGCCCCCACTGGGGGACTAGAATTATCCGGACATGGGTACGGGCTTCAGCGACTTTACGTCCGGGCTGCGTCTGGCTATCAGCCACACACATCTGGCGCAAAATAATACAACATTCAAAATCTATCCTAGTAAAGTCACCATAGTCATTGCAATATTTCTCTGGACGCCCAAACAGTTCGGCAATGAAGGAACTGCTAAATGCAATCCTTTGAAGTCGTCTGGCGATGCTGTCGGATTCATCCACCGACAATCGTGCTTTTCGTACTAACAGATCTCGTTGTCCCCCCCCCCTTTGTTAAAAACCTTTGTAATACATAAATCTAATGTGTGTCACTTGGCAACCTAAACACCGGATCAGCGCCCAGATAATTCTGTAGCTCGGCCCCCACTCGGCTGACAGTTCTTGGCGAAGAGCCGCACAGAGCCTCACTATCGTCATCACACCCATTCGGAGGCCAGCAACATCGCAACACTATAATATCAATAATTGCGCACCATGGCGACTCCACCACCTCCTCCGGCAGTGCCGCGTCCAAAAATGCGTTCGTTCTCACTCACCTCGGTGGTGTTCTTCTCGATCCTGTCATTCCGTATCCTCAATGCCCTCACTACCCGTACTTTCTTCCAACCAGATGAATACTTTCAGTCGCTGGAGCCGGCGTGGAGAATGGTGTTTGGCGAGGGATGGCTTACTTGGGTATTTCCCTGGGACGCGGTTGTGCTAGTGGTAGTAAATTAATATAAGTTTGATTGTAGGAATGGCGTAATCAGTTACGCTCAATTGCGCACCCTTTGATCTTCGCAGGTGTTTACAGAGTTGCCGACTTTGTTGCGAAGGTGTTGAAGCTTACGGGCGGGACGAGGGCTGAGGTGCTTGTTGTGGCGCCGAAGCTGCTGCAAGCTGTGTTTGCAACCCTGGGTGACTACTTTACAGCGAAACTAGCTGGGAAGTTGTTTGGTGGTGCAGCTGGATGGACAAGTGTGCGTATGCTCTTTCATAATTAATGGAGCCATCTCAAGCAGTTAGTTGACTATTGTAAGAGTGTAGTTATGCTTGAGTCTCGGGAGCGCGTTCCATTACTTTTGCGCGACGAGAACATTCTCGAATAGCTTGGAGACTAGTGTGACAGCTATGGCGCTGTGTTATTGGCCATGGGGCCTGATTAAGGGAGTGCCGAAAACAAAGATTGGGAAGGCTCTGCAAAGTCAGATCGATAGGAAGTAAGGATATTTTTTTTCTCTGCTATTTGGCGTGTATCTCATACTAATACAGATGGTTTAGTGACCTAAGATTGTCGCTTCTACTAGCTGCGTTTGCGTGTATTCTGAGGCCTACTAATGTTCTTATTTGGACATGCTTGGGGAGTATCCTTATGTACCGCAGTACACCGAGAGATAGAGCCATGCTGGTTACTGAAGCTGTGACTGTTGGGTAAGTCCCTATCATTAATACTGGAGATGGTTCTCCTCTAATGCAGATGCATACTATAGAGTTACTGCCATTCTTCTTAATGCAATCGCAGACCACCGTTATTACGGTGCCTGGACATTTCCACCGTTCAAGTTCCTACAGTTCAACCTCTTACAGTCACTATCGCACTTTTATGGCACCAATGACTGGCACTATTACCTTTCCCAAGGTCTACCTCTACTACTTACCTCCTTCCTACCCCTTACCCTCTATGCCCTCTATAAATTCCTGCTTGTTCCAGAACCCACCACCCAACATTTTGCTGGCAGGCAACTCGCTGCCACTACCGTGTTTGTAACATTCGTTTACTCTCTCATCGCGCACAAAGAGGTCCGCTTCCTCTACCCACTTCTCCCAATCATGCACGTCCTCTCCGCAGCAGCCCTCGAATCTCTCTCATGGTCCGCACGCGCAAAGCGTTTAACAGCCTGGGCAATGATCCTGCTTAACCTTCCACTCGCCTACTACGTCACTCAGGCCCACCAGCGTGGTGTTATTGACGTTGTGGATTATCTTCGCCACGATGCTAATAACTGGCGTAGCGCTGGCTTCTTGATGCCATGCCACTCAACGCCCTGGAGAGCCAATATCCAGGGCGCCGGTGAGCTGTGGGCATTGGGGTGTGAGCCACCCATAGGCATGACCGTAGAAGAAAAGAAGATGTATCTCGATGAGGCAGATGAGTTCTATGCGGATCCAGCTATCTGGATGGCGATGAACTTGCCTGGCGTAGAGATGCTGAAGCAGAATGAGAGGGCAGTGAAGGAGGGAGCGAAACACAAGTGGCCCGAGAGGCTAGTCTTCTTCCAGGCGCTCGAGGACACAATGGTGAAGTATTTCGAGGGAATAGAAGCGTATGAGGAGTGTTGGAGGGGGTTTAACACCCACTGGCACGATGATAGCAGGAGAGTTGGTGACGTGGTAGTGTGGTGTTTGAAGAAATACGCGTAGTTCGGAGGAGCAGGTTTGTTGGCCATAATGGAACTTAAAAGAAGATCACCGGGTATTTGTTCAGCAGGTTTGTCTGAACGAGGACGAGTGTATTAGTATTGGGGGTTTTCTGTGGATTTTATCTCATGCACGAATCAATGACCAAAATTTGAATTCAAAAACAAATTCCCGAGTGCCAATGATTGCCCTGCATGAAAGTTCTCCTACATAACTCTGTGTACGGTACATACATGTAGCTACCCGCTGATATTGGGGGCAGCCAAAGATGGGGGCCGAATCGCACTCAAACTCGACGTTGCAAACAATCCCTGTTCGGTATTCCCCCATCTTCGGCATACCCCATCGATATCACGAGTCTACCGTAGTATCGCCGCGAGCGCAGACGCGATAAGAAATCCACCCTAACCCTGTGTTTTGATCCGCCGACTTCACTCCACCTCCCCCCCCCCACGACCTATCTCTCACCCCCACAAGCTCCCATTGACGTATCCAAAGTCGACGGAACACATCGTGAAATCGCCACAGTAATCACTTATCGCTTTTAGATACCAATTAATACTTAAATTATAGGCAAATCCCTCACCGCTGCTGGAGTACCATGGCTACGACAGCTCCGGATCCGCAGCAGTTGCACCAAGCACTGCAAACTGCTGTCGTCAAATGCTCTGAGCGCTGTCTTTATCAAGCTGCGAAATGGTAACTTCAGCTCTACTTTCCTGAGCTCCCTCCCTCTGGGTTCTCGGGTACGTGGCTGTAATGATGAAACTAATACCAGCACCATCCTAGGGCGGCGGAAGCACTGACATCTCTCACAACTATCGCAACACCTCGCACCCCGCAATTCACCTACCCAGTCCCTACCCCACATGAAGCCCAAGAGCTACCTCAGTATCTGCTTGCCAAGTCTTACTTCGACGTCCGCGAGTTCGACCGTGCCTCGGCAGTGCTTGCGTCCTGCACATCCACAAAGTCCCGGTTCCTTCATCTTTACTCCCGCTACATCGCGGGCGAGAAACGCCGAGATGAGGAGAGCGAGATGATTCTGGGCCCTCTTGACTCTGCAGCCACTGGCAACCGTGAGGTCCAGTTTATATTATCTACGCTTGAAATGGGATTCGCGGAGCAGCCACCTACGGAGGAAGAGGATGCCTGGTTGCTGTATCTGTATGGAATCGTGTGCATGAAACAGAAGAATATCAAACATGCGAGGAAGGCGCTGTGTAAGAGTGTCTGCCTATACCCGTATAACTGGTCTGCATGGCAGGAGCTCGGGGGCACGCTTGGCGGCCTTAGCGACCTCAATGAGATCCTCGATAGACTCCCGAACAATGTCATGACAAATATCTTTGTCCTTAACACCAACCAGGAGCTATATCAGACCGATGACGGCGTGCATAAGCAGCTCACAGATCTGTTACAAATCTTCCCGCGCTCGGCATGGCTAAAGACACAGCGCGCGCTATTATTCTACCATGCACGCGACTTTGATGAGGCCGAACAGATCTTTGATGGCTTGATAAAAGCAGACCCATATAGATTGGACAGCTTAGACCATTATAGTAATATCTTGTACGTGATGGAGCGCCGTCCAAAGCTCGGTTTTATAGCCCAGATGGCCACTGGAACAGACAAGTTCCGCCCTGAGACATGCTGTGTCGTTGGCAATTACTACTCACTCAAGAGCGAGCATGAGAAGGCCGTGATGTACTTCCGGCGTGCATTAACATTGGACCGCGCTTCATTGAGTGCGTGGACGCTTATGGGGCATGAGTATGTTGAGATGAAAAACACGCATGCCGCCATCGAGGCGTACCGTCGTGCCGTTGGTTAGTCCTCTTCCCTTTCTGGTTTCCATTATGGTACTAACAAGACCAGACGTAAACCGGAAAGACTATCGTGCCTGGTATGGTCTGGGCCTCTCTTATGAAGTCCTCGAAATGCACTACTACGCACTCTTCTACTTCCAGCGCGCCGCCTCACTACGCCCCTACGACCCACAGATGTGGCAGGCCATGGGCAGCTGCTTCGACCGCATGAACCGACCCGGTGAAGCCATCAAAGCCTACAAACGCGCCCTCATTTCATCTGCGCCCGCGAAGCAGGCAAATACCCACTTTGACCCTAGCATTCTCCTGCAGATTGGATATATGCACGAAAAACTGCAGAGCGGTAGAGAGGCAGCAAGGTGGATGGAGATGGCGCTCAGGGAAGAGGACGAGGTTGGTGTCACAGCGGCCACGAGTAAAGCCCGCATGTGGCTTGCTAGGTGGGAGTTTGGGAATGCAAATTGGGGCAAGGCTGCAGAGTATGCAAATGAATTATGTCAGGACGGTGCAGAGCTCGAGGAGGCCAAGGCCTTGGTAAGAGATTTAAGAAGCAGGATGGAGAAGTAGGTGGGATTATTTTTGAGACTCTTATTAACAAGTATCTCTTTTCTCTTTGCGCTTTTCTTTCCGGACGGTTTTAATGGGGCGATGACTTGAGCTCGATATACTTTTTTTTGACGACGTGCACGTGCGCGGGTGATGATAATCACGACGGATAGTTCTTGACTTGCATGAGATCAATGAAACGGACCTTTTTTTTCTTTCTTGTTTTTGATTTACGATATTACTCTGTTTTATATTATATTCTGTATTTATACCCATTTCCATTCTTCCTCTTTCTTTTTATCTTTTATTTTCTGTTCTGATCCACAGCTAGTATCCCTAATCCTCCCCATCTCTTCTTCCTCTTCTTCTTCTTCCCTACGGTTCACACCAACATCCAAAAGACGGTGGTGGCGTGCTCTACTACATACGGCGTTTGGTACCTCTCAAACAAAAACAGAATCAAAAGAACAGAAAGGCCCCTGCTCTCTATCTTCAAAGCACAGACTTGCCCGCCTGTAAATACACATCACGAATCGGCGGTGGCCCCCTGAAATAGGCCCAACTACATAGTCATATACGGCCGGCCGGGGAACCGGCCGTGGCTGTGGTGAGTGCCAATACTAGTCTTGCTAACTCGCCCCCCCGATGTGAGAGGGCTGGGGAATATTGTATGTATACTCTACGATTTACCAGTCGTCACAGGCCCTTGTATCTATATACATATGACATTGTTGTGTAGATAAATAGTACCTGATCGAGTTGTTTTAAAAAAGTCGTTCCTTCCCGGCAGTGGTATAATAAACCGACTGTGACGGGCAGGTCATACTATCTACCCTACTTACTTGGGGTCAAGCCATAGAGATTGGAACGAGGGAAACGAATCAACAACCAAGTCAACAAGGGATTGGAATTAATGAATTAAAAAAAAGAGGGGGGGGGGGGGGTTGGAACAAGGGATATAGATTTACTACGAGTGATATTATATGAGCCCAAAAACCGAAGGACTAACCACGCTACAAGAAAACTCCAAACACCAGATTAATGCCTAACTATTACTATTACTACTATCCTGCTACTAAAAAGCCCTCTCTTTCCCCTTCGCCGTCCCCATCACCGTACCCTCCTCTACTACGGTGTCCAATCCACCTCCCATCCCCTCCCCACCCCCCTGCCCCGCATCCACCCGATTCTGAAACGCCGACGGCCCCATCCTCGGCGGCACCCCCCGCTCCCCATCCGTCTCACTCTCCATCCCCGTCCCCTCCGTACTCCCCTCCCCCTCCCCGCGCGGCTTCTTCTCCCCCTTCGCAATCTGTATCTCCTCCAGGCGGTCCAAAAAGCTGCTCTTCCCCGGCCGCCATCCATATGTCCTCTCCCCCGCATACGCCGCCAGCGGCCTCTGCTTCGCCGTCAGCACCGCCGGCAAACAGTGCAGCCTCACACCCGCCGTCGCAATCACCTGGCCCGCGCGGGGGTCCTCGCGGTCCTCCTCACCCCCCGCCCCCGCAGCGACATGGGCGCCGGCGGCTGCCGCCGCACTGGTGTCTTTCTGCGAGACGTAGACGCCGCGGACCTCGTGCGTGTCTTCGGGTGCGGGGCCCTCGGGGCAGCGGACGTAGATCTCGGTGCCGACGGTGGCGGTCCAGGAGCCGGACCAGATACGGTTTCCGAACGAGAGGAGGGGGTTCTCGGTGTGGAGGTCGAGGATCTGTAGGCGTCCGTGGTCGCCGTGGGCCCAGCGCGATACGGGGTTTTCTTCGTCGTCCGAGGAAGGTGGGGTGGTGCGTGGGCGCTTGGGGAGTTGGCGTCGGCCGGTCCGGCCTGAGCGGGTGGTGCTGGAGAGGGGGCGGGGTGGTGGGAGGTTGGAGGGGGGGGCGCTGTTGGTGTGTGGGTTTGAGGAGGGGCCGGCGTGGATCGGCGTGGGGATTGTGAGGTCGAGGGAGACGTAGAATTCCTATAGTTGGGCAGATTGTTAGTTTGCGCTGTACAGCAAACAATATCAAGCATATGCATGGAGAGAGCGACTTCAGGCCCAGCGTCGCTGTCGGTCTCGTACTCTGACGAGTCGACATCAAGATCCATAGGGACCTGCACTTGAATCGAAGGGTTCGGCATTCTCTCAGTGCTGGTAGTAGCAGTGGCAGCTGCGGCGATCCTATTGACAGATGAAGTTGTTGGTCTTGCGTTTCTGCCCCTCGGTGGGTTTTTGACTATCAGGCTTCGGGTCATTATAAGGATCTCCCGTATTGCATTTTTTATTTTATTTTTTTTATTATATACTTGTTTGTGCCTCCAGGATTGGCTAGGTTCTTTGAGGCTCCGTGAAACGTGGGGACGGAGAATTGTTTTTCCGGCGCACTTGACAGCCAACTAACGCCCGGTTTACTTTGAACTTGTGTGGTGACGGGTGAGAAGGTGTGGTGATGATGGTGGGCGGATGAGAACTCGTGATAATCTTTGGCGGACGAGTTGGAAGTGACTGGGTGAGAAGGCTGTTGTGTAGGCAGAAACTCGTGGTGAGTGATTGTTGGTGATCCGACTGCCCGCCCGAGTACTTCTTCTTTGTCCTGATATCTTCCTTCCCACCACAGCGTGCAAAGCGACTATAGCTGATATAAGGACTTGTTGATTGATATCCCGTAGAAAAACGAGTGCCACCGCCCTGTGTCTGATTGCAGTTGACTGTCGCCGATAGTCCAATCATCAGCAACCGGCAGCATCAGGATACGTATACTGCTACTGAGTCGATTACATACATGTGTTATACATACAATACATACACATACCTGTACCTAAAGCTTACTCTAGGCCTGCCCCCGCACACAGACATGCAGGAATGCCCCTTCCCTCCCCTGGGCCTGTATGTACACTACAGCGTGCACGGTGCAGAACATGATGCCTACATGTACATGTAGATACGCCGCGCATAACACGATGGAGTGGCCGCAAGGCATGTATGCACACCATAATGTAGACTGCTCGTACATACGTGTACCGGCCGATCGATCATAACCGGTTGATCAATCAATCGACGTAATGCATACATACATGGAGCATCACGGCATGGGGGCGTTGAAGCCAACCAGGAAGGATACATATAGATCGGTCATCCATCCCATCCTTCACAAGTCCCTAACCACTAACTCACCCACTCACTCACGTCCATCAACCCACTCGCCCACCCATGAGCAATCTCATTTGATAATTGTTATAGCTTTATAATTATGCAATCAACAAGTTTGGTGAGGCCCCATTCACACAGACGAGTGATATTTCATGCAGCACTATTTTCCCACAAACACCTCGCATGCAATTTTATGTTTTTTTGTCGCGCTATATAAGAACAAAAAAAAAAGAAAACAGCCAGCACAATAAGTACGCAAAAAAGTGAACATGGAAAAAAAGAAAAAAAAGAAAAAAAAGAAAAAGTATACCAACAATAAAAAACGCCCAGGGAAGTTCTCCCTACCCCTCAAGCTCCTCCCCTTCTCCCCCGCCCCACTGCCTACCCGCTCCCCTTATCGATGGGCAGTGCTATTTCACCGCCCCCCCCCCGTTGACGTAGGTATAGAAGAAAGAAAGCAGGAAAATAAGCAAGCTAGGAAAACCAGTCCACACATGGATAGAACTCGAGAATGGGAGAAGGGGAGAAGGGCCGGAAGGCCAGCAATGAAACGCAAGAGAAAAGAAAGTAAAGGATTCTAACAACTAAACAACTAAAACGAAGAAATCCATTATAAGCAAAGATGCCACGACAGTAACAGGAAGCGGCCACTTGGTTTTATAAAAAAAAGAGCAATAAATGCCACTAAAAAAAAAGGGAATGGGGGAATGGGAGACCGGAGACCAGAGATCATATCAAATCGAAAATGACTCTCATAACGGCAACGCTTCAATCTGCATTCTCATGACCGCACTCCTCATCAGCTCTTCCCTCAAGCTCTCACTCATCCTCACTGGCGGCGGCGGCGGCGGCGGCGGCGGTGCCGGCACCGGCGCATCATTCGCCATGGCCCTCCTCATCTCCCTCCTTGTGCTACTCAGCACCGTAAACTCATTCGCCAGCAGGTCGAGCCTAGTCTGCATGGCCCTCAACCTTGCCTCGCGGATGCGTAGGCCCGCAACTGTCGCGGCCGTGGGGGTCGGGGGGTCTGTAGGGGTGGTGATGGAGTTCAGCATAAAATCCTGCAGCGCACCGATGCGCTGTATCTGAGACACAAGTGTGTCAAAGCTGTCCTGGCGACTCAGGGGCGGCAGCGACGACGAAGAAGGCGGTGACAGCGGTGGCCATGTGGTTGAAGGTACAGACGCTACATACGGCCTATATTCCCCGGAAGGTCTCATCGGGGGCTGAACCAGCTGTGAAGGCCCTGTGAGCACATCTGTCATCGGGTCCTCCCTCGTGAGCGATAAGGCCCCCGAGCTCGCAGCAGGAAGGGGAGAAAGCGGCTGCGGTGGTAGAGGTAACGATCCTGGCATGAGCCGAGCTCGAAAATAGATCTCCGGGATCTCGTCCTCGTCGACCTCGCCTTCCTCATCAATCTCGTCCTGTTCTGCCTCTGGCCGACCCGGGCTCAGGGCGGCGGGGGGTACAGTACCAAGAATCCTCCTCCGCCCCGCTGGGGTGTGGTCGTACAGGCTGCCCCATCGCCCCGGCCTCGTCTCCGAGCCAATGCGCCTGCGCAGGGCCAGGAGGCCCTGGAGCTGGCGTTCCGTGCTGTCGCGGGTGCTCGTCTCGCGCAGGAATTCATCGAGCGTGAGCATAGAGCTGTCGTTGCGCATCACCATTGCATCTGGACCAGCGGTTGAGGAGCCAGAGGAGGAGGGGGAGGTGTGAAGGTTTGGAGGCGAGATGCACCGGGGTGGGACCGGCTGTTTGTTTGCATCATCCGTGGGGTTACTTTCAGAGTTTCCCGGTGGTGGTCTCCATACTGATGGGAGTTAGTTAGCTGTGGTACAGGGTATGTTTGACATAGGGGCAGGAAAGGAGCGAGAGAGTGAGAGGGAGAGGACGAAGAGACATGACGTACAGGGCCTACCCATGACTGGGTGAGAGCTTTCTAGGTGAGAGGGTTTGAAATGGCAGTTAAGCTGTTGTTCTGGAGAGATTGTGGTTTGAATGGAATGTGGGAGAGAGGGCGAGGTATGTCGAGGTGTTTTTATTGGGTGGATCGGAAAGACAACTGTTTCGTTCCGGGGTCCGCTGTGTGAGGGAAAAGAAAGAGTGTGAGTGAGCGAAGGGAGAGAGAGGTTTCTCGCCCACCACCCCTGTCCCCAGACGCTGCCTCATCGTTCAATGCTGAGCTGACAGTATGTATGTTTCCCTTCACTCCCATTCGTAATCTGGGTATTCGTCATTACTACATCTACAATTCCCCGCGATGTACCCGGTACATGTACATGTAAGCAGTTATATTTCCTCACGTCGTCTCCATCGCTCAATTGGTGTGTATCACCCATCAGCAGCCCAACCCTTACATATGCACAATTAAGTAATGATCGGACCCAGTTGAGACATCTGCTAGATCTAGATACCTACCTGCTTATACTTTATTTGGAGACGATTTTATTTCACTTTGCCTTCACTCAATAAATATCCCCTAAATCAATCTCATTCCATATGTATAAATTTAGGCAGTATCTATAGTAATATGCATTCTATCTCGGCCCAGCTCATCCTCATCCTCATCCTCATCCTCATCTCGATCTCATCTACGTACAACACACTGCATACATGTAAGACCCCATCTCGTTCTATCCCAAGTTCTATCCTAAATATGTACTTGTAGCTACTAGCTTTATATCCACCATGATAATAACTAGGAGAGAGAATAATAAATAATAAAAAAACCCACCTTTTAAGGCTCTAGAATTGAAATAGCTAGATGCTCATTTCTCTTTACTTTTTTCTTTTTCCTTCTTTCTTTCTTTCTCCCGTCCATTTATGAAGGGGAATAATAAAAACCATCGAAAAGGGGAGGAAAAGGGAGAAAAAGAAAAGAAAGAGAAGTAAAACATATCAAAAAGCAGTTGTAAAAAGGAAAAAAAAAAAGGAAAACACCCATAACGCCCCGCGCCGTGCGCACCCACGCTTCTAAATAATTGTAAGCACCAGCGCAGCCAGCCCATATTAAAGCAAACTACAGCATAACAAGTAACAGTCCGCCACGCAGACAAAAGAAGAAGAAAATAATAACTACAAATGTTTCCTCGCACCCGCTCGTGTCCCCTGGCAGCTGCTTAATCATCCACAGCCTGGCTCACAAAGCTTCTGTTCCCCGTCGTCGGCCGCCCAACCTGACTGAACGAACTACCTCTCCGTCTCAACGCGCGCTTCTGTGCATCTGCTGCTTCATTCTTATGGAGGCTCTCGCTTGGTAGAAGGATGGCGCGGTCAAGCTCGTAGGGAAGACCACGATGACGCCCACGTATCTGCATAGCGACGATGACGAGCTTAGAAACGACAGAAAACTGACCAGTGAATGCGGTGTTGAATCCGGGGTAGCCCAGGGACAGCCCAACGGTGCCGTAGGCAGAGACGACCTCGAATAGGATTGCGAATGTCGTAAATGCCTGCCTGGTGTTAGCTTAGGTCAAGTATAAAATATAGAAGGGAGCTTACATAGTCACTATTGTTCTCGATATGGCTACCCTCTGCGATTGTGATGATGAAGAGCCCAAGGAAGATGTACCATAAATCGAAGGACAACTGTTTCCGCAAATGTGCGCCGACGAAACTAGTCTTACCATTCGCAGCCTCGTCTTCCTCGTCGCCGTTGGCATAAATGCCAAGGGAGCTTTCTTCGTAGACATTGGTTTTGCGGACGGAGATGGCAATGGGAAAAACGGAGATGTACATCATGACCATATAGCTGACCTGGATGGCAGGGTGGAGCTCTGCGAGATTGACAACACTAGTTCCTGAGGTTCTTGTGCTCGCGGCTTGGAATATAGCGCCCATGATACGAGAACCAACAGGGATATCGGTGACGTCTTTGTCTTTAAGATCTAGGACAATGAAGAGAATCACATCGGAGACATTGAGAAAAACGAGCATCCAGAAGAGCATCCAGGTTGTGCCCGAAGGGAAGAGCAGCGTGAAGCAACGGCGGGGGTGATCGAGAAGAAAGTTGAGGCACTCGCGATATGAAGAGCCTTCCGGGCAGATTTTGAAGCCAACCCATATTATCAGACGGAGAAGACAGGGAAACCCAGTGTTGCCAATTACGATGAGGAAGGCCATCACGATTAGGATGAAAGTTGCTTGCTGGAAGGACACCATGGAGTCAGGAGTGAGTGTAAATCCTAGATCATTGAACGCCGTCTGGGAGGTGTAGATCGCCCTGAAATTGGTTAGCCTATGAGAGGCAGAGTGATATATCATGTTTGAAGGGGGGAAATATCAATACACACCACCAGGTCGGATTCACGCCAACAGATTTGACGTAGTCCTTGTAGCGAGTCATGTTATTAATCCAAGGAATGAAACAAACGACCCCAAAGAGGTGGAAGAAGACATAGTATCCCACTAATACCCTTGCCAGCAACTTCAAACTCCTGTACTCGATACCCCCCAATTCGTCCCTCTGTTCATCAGTCAAATCCACGAAATTTGAATTCCTTCCCAATGTCGGCTGATAACTCAGGTATGGCATAACCGGGGGTTCCTTGGCTGCTTTTCTAGAGAACCGTGAAAGCGGGCTCATATTTCGTTTTCGGGGGTGGGGGCCCATGGCAAAAGCGCTAGTCATTACACGTTCAACTGTCGAAGCACGGGGCAAGAACCTGTCAACCGTAGTGGAGACACGACGCATGCGCATATTATTTGATCCGTTTGTGGCAGCATTTCCCAAAGAGATGGTCCGGGATGCAGGAATGTCGTATGCACCCGAGCGCCCGTAATCCGTATCACCGGTAGTGCGGGCACGGTGGAGCGTATTCGCATCATCGTCCTCATCAACCTCATGTGCACGATCACCCTGCTCAAACTCCCTCGGGCCGGGAATTCTCAACGCTTTTCCGGAACTCGGGGCACGTCGATTCTCTGCGAAAGCAATGTGGGGAGCACTTATGTTTCCCAGGTCGTTTGTTCTGGGCTGCGGTGATGGAAGATTAACGAATTGTATGTTTCCATTTTCTTGGTTCCTCTGGGGCCTATTGCCATCCATAAGTTCATTGCCACTAATTTTAGATCTCGGTTCATACCCTTCAGTTGAGGAGGATCCTCGACTAGGCGTGCGATCCCTCCCTTGGTGTTGTTCCATAAACGAGCTCCGCGAGTCCATAGGTGAGAATCCGTCTTGCGGAGACGTAAGAAATTCTGGAGTAACTTGGGTGGTTTCTGCAGAAGTCCGTTCTACAGGAACCCCCGGTGTTGGCTTGTCGGGAGACGGTGCACGGGATTCGCTATGGAGAACCTTGATCTCGCGGCCACGGACACCGCGTTCCTCACGATCAACATCTTCTGTAGGTGAGAATAGAGTAGTTGAGCGACCGGTTTTCGCTCTTGAGGGTTGTCGGCTAAGTGCGACTATAAAATTGTCAATATTTCTTCAGTCTGTAAATTTAAGAATACCCATACCAATATTCTCGAAGCGTTTTTCAAACCAATACAGCCTTACAAAAACGACGAATGTGTTGATAAATATCGGAGTTGTAACCAAGGGCACAATATACATCACAATTTGCTGATAAAGCTTGATAGTATTGACGTCGACCCTAAAGCTCTCAATTAGTGCATGATACCCATTGAGCCCAACCATCAAGATTCAACATACGTATTTATACCTGACTGCGTAGCGCTTCCACTGGCGAACAACAACGCATCGATATACGCCATGTTCTTCATGGGATATATTATCACCGAACCAAGTATAATGGTGCTAACAATGTACAAATCTGTTCTCAACAGTACATGTGTCAGTTTTAGAGATTCAAATAAACTGTGTAATCACGTAAAATGCTCTTCTGGAAACGGCAACTCACAGTGCGCGGTGATAAAACTCAACCTGGGTCTAAAACTCCATTTTTTCGGCTCGCCCATATCTCTAGTACGGGGAAGATAACGGGGAGAATGTCAAACAGAAACCTTGTGTTCTTGTACTTTTGTGTTACTCCCGGCTAATGTATTGATGATGTTCTTGTGAAGGTTTGGGCGAAACAAGTAATGAGTGAGGACGAGACGACGAGAGAGTGTGAGATTCAGGATCTTCTGGTTTCTCCCGCACAACAAACAACAACCTAGACTGGTGGCGAGGGCTCGAGGATTTAAGGGCAATTCAATAATAAGGGACGCAAAGTGGATACCAGGTTTGAATAATAAAGAAATTACCCGCGCTAGTCTATTTATCGTCAATGTACAGAGGTTACTGATTCAATGTGATAGAAACAGACATCTAGAGGGCTATTATCAACTTGACTTATACTCAAGAGGGAGGAGATGCCGTGTGTAAGAGGTGGTGGCAGACTGTGATAGGTAGGGACAAAGGAAGGACTAATAGGCAATAATAACAGTGTGTAGTTCAAGTAGAGTGACAGGCTGGGTGAGAGTGAGGAAGTAGCAAGTTGAAAGAGAAAGAGAGAGAGCAAAAGGGTTCAGGTTTCAACTTTTGATTTGACTAGCTAAGGCTACGGCTGATCCTTGGAGCTGGGAAAGAACGAACGCCTGGGTTCCCTATCGACGAACAGGTGTGGGACGAGGGGGATAGGTCTGATTGAGCAAAAGAAGGTGAGCTCCATTTTCCATTTTCCTCCTCCCGTGTACCATGACTTGGGAATGGTTTGTTGCGTGTGGCGGTGTCCATGGACTCGCACCTACTGTCAGGCAGTGTACCCAGCATTACATGGTCTCACCAGGCACCATCTCGGACAACCAGACGTCTACATACCCTCAGGGCTAAGATCGTGACCTTCATTAACGCAGATAATTCCTAGATCTTCCCCAGAATTAATCCTGGAGGCACTATCGCGCATTCAAACCTTTCGTGCAATTGTCCCTAACTCTTCCCCACCTCAATCTCTTCCAGCGGGGAAACGGGGGATGGCATTGTGCACTTTGATGACGCGGGGCGGTGGTGGTAGTAGTTTTCTTCATATTTTTTTTTGCTACGTGTTGAACCCAATGATAAAGATCCTATGGGAGCTTACTTCCGCCCCCACATCACATATGTCGAGTCGAACTGCAGAGCTTCCTGTTTTTCCGGTGCCGAATGGAGTCGTCAGACAAAACCAACAACACTGCAGCACTGCACCTGTCTGGGTGCTGCACACTGTGTCAAAACCGACATCCCGACACGTGCTTGCATGCTAAGTTCCTACTGCATCCTCAACCACCGGTAATTGAACTCTGCCCAGAGGATAAATCATGTCTTGATATATTGAAATGTACCAAGACGCCCAGGTAAAAGTATACGTATCATCGCCAAATCTCAATTTCGAATGCTTCCCCTTTCTCTTCGTCGGCACTCCCTTCCTTTCCGCCGTAGGGCTCCTGCTGCACCTCCTGGATATTCAATTCCCGGAAGCTTGTCCCTTGAATACTTAGAATTACTCCTGCTGTCCGATAAACTCGGTAATGCTTGCAGATATGTACAACAGCGCCAGGTCTCCGATGTATCAGTCTCAGATCATTGGTATCCTCTCCCCAACCCATATTCGCATCCGCAATTTCCGGCGGGAACGGGTTCTGCGCCGCATTCCGCCATCATCTGTTCCATTTTCCTCCAGGAAAGCATAGTGACAGATAAGGTAGAGTACTGCCTATTGTACTGACACAAACATCTTACGAATCATAAGTGCAGATTCCCTTTCGATCGTCATCAGCCCTGTAAGTGTCGGGTTATTTGTGTAGGTACATCATTTTTCAATGACGGCTGGTACTTACTTATCCTCTTCTTGGGTTGGGCAGAGAAATAGAACCATGTATGGTGTCTTGTCGCCTTTCAGCTGAGGACTCAAACATTTTTCCGAAGGGGGTGCGGTGGATAGGCGTATACTGTAGGGGTTGTTTAGGGGGTGAGAGTGCTTCCTTCATGCTCTGACTATCAGATTGGGAACCCCCGTCCATATCTGAGCGTCAGCAAAGAAGCAAAGCCAAGATTCGAGACTTCCTTCCCTCGGACAGCCGCATCGCCGCTAACGTCCTCCTAACGGTTTCCGTCACACGCGATAAACCCTGAACCTCAAGACAAGCCTTTTACACTCGGTGCCGAGCCGGGAGCTGCCACAAGAGGGAAGTGCCTGGAATGTGGCCTGTAGGCGTACCTGTTCTGCCGGAACAATATTAATCTGGTTGTAATTGTCTCGCTTTCTTCCTTTTCTTCCAGAGTTAGGGAAACGAATTGATCGCGTATCTGTTTGTTTAATCGGATTTGGATCCTGTCCGATGAGACTTGGGAGGCTCTAGTTGCCAAGGAATTTTCTCTCTGATGCAACCTCGATCACGTTAGTTGGGACCTCTCTAGGCCACTAGAAACAAAAGCATAAAAATCTAAACAACCTGTCCGCTCTCAACTCCTTACATGAAGAAGGAAATAAAATCGCGCAGCACACGTCGGTGCTAGAAAACGGAAAACAACGTACAAAACAGAACCATTATTTCCCCACACCACTTTATCACCTACCTATCGGTCTCAAAAGGGTTTGAACTAGAGTACTTACAAGTAAGGTCAAAAGCACAATATTATTGGAGGCTTAGCACATAATATACACTGCCACAGAATACATACGGTACACATACGGTACATGCACTCTCATATAATACATATTATTATGCCTGTCAACAGGTATCACGATGAACACCATGATCACTCAACACTGTTTAACTACCAGAGATTAGAGTTCCATGTAACGTACCCCGCCGTTTTAACTGCATGCCACCCGAGGGGCAAGATCATGCAGTACACCCCAACCCAATAGCACAAGATCCTCCAAACGGCACCCGTAACCTGGGCATGACATTGCCATACATTCATTGCTTCGAATTCTCGATGTTCACCGAGAGTGAGAGAGTGTAAAATAATGCGGTTTATGCACTCGTAGCCAATTTCCAAGCAGACGAAACCCAACATCTTATCTGTCCATCATATCATTACCCCCCTCTAACTGGTAAGTAGACGAACCAACCAACCAACCCTACAACTGCGAGCACACTGCATGTACATACATAGAGTACTCTACTTCTCCCCACGAGGAAATCGCTAATCGAAATGTCTGACGCTGTTTCCTTTTATTCCTGCCTGCCGCAGTACATGCGGATCTTACCTAGAGTACGTTTCCCTCCACACCGCGTCGATCCACTCCCATAAAATAAAATAAAAGGCCAATTGCCCTATGCATCATCCCGTCGTTTGCGCGCCTGGCGGCTCCCTCCTTAGTCAGGATGAGAATCTCTGATCAACTGTCGTTTCCAAAACACTAGATTGCAATTTTTTTACAGGATACAGCTGCCGGGATAGTGTAATTATATTTGAACCCGGGCCGACAGGTACCAAATACCTAGGGGTAATCGAGTGGACCACCACCCACTGCACTGCACTGCTCTAGCGCTCTGCAGGACCTCTGTTCATAACGAACGGGGTGGGATATGGATACAGTACCCATCAGCTCCATCACGCACGCAGTCAGAAAAACGAATCCCACCGCTGCTTACAACTACGGTCTGTTATTACCACATCCGGGGAGATGGGTGCTGCGAGGATGAGGAAAGAAAAAGTAGAACCTATCACGAGCTGCGATTGTTGCAGGCGCAGAACGAGATCTTATGTGGAACATGCTGAATCTTGGCATGTGCACTTAAAGTTGGGAAGCACAGTACCTCTATGTACCTATATGTACTCTACATACCCAGAGTATCTGGAGTATGTACTTCTGGATATTACACGAGAATGGATAGTTACCAAGAGACCGATGTATATACCTATGCCTGCTGATGTGAGAGCTCCTCCGCCAATCCAAAAGAGAGATCCATGTGTGGAGGATTTAATGCAGGGCTAGAGTCACTAGATCCTGACCCACTTACGTGTAAATCGAGGTCGGAACGGATTAACATAACGGAGCGGAAAATCGTTTTCCCTAAGTGTGGCTTGAAAGCATTCGGGTTTTAGGAGCCACGAGGGTGACAGCTGACAGTCACAGTGGATAGAAAAAGTAAAAATACAAGGTTTGATACCTATGAAAAGAAGAGGGCTGAAATTTCCTCGTTGGGGAATCTTATTCGTCGTAAGTCTGCGGCACTGAGGCAAGTACTACACCATGTAGCTATCACTCTAGGTTAAAGACAGAAATTCATCGTGGTCAAGTACTGTGGTTTCTTTTGTCGTCAAAATATCGAAGTATCAATATAATTACTAGGTCAATTATGACACCATTCGCCATACACCCATAAGTCGTTGTTTCAAAAAGACGGCTGAATGTTGCCCGTCTTCTTTGTTTGATAATAGTGAAACGAGGGAAAACACCCGCCCTTTTACCTATTCCAATAATTACATCCCTTGACGCAGTCTTTCTGCCAATTGTCGCTTTCCAAACTCCCAAGCGTTGAGTAGTCCCTGTTCTGAAAGGTCCAGGTTCTTCATTCCAACAACCTCATTCTTCGGCGGTCTACTAACACGGGATGCAATGGTGGCGGGGTCTGTCTCGAGGATGATTCCATCATCAACAATTTCGTCAACGCATAGGGATATAATATCGTAGTTCTCTAGCATGGTACGTTTATCCGTAATATTTCTATAAACCTGTCAGACTCCTGTATTCCATCCATGATAGGGGCCTATATGCCTCAATAATAGGTTCAAGCTCTCCCGCAATGCCAAGAGTGTATGCCATAGCAACATCTCGTTCTCCTCAGTTCCGCCGACAACATAGAGCATTACATCGCTCTCAGCTTTAAAGACAACGATACGAGAGTCGTAGAGGATGATATCGTTGTTCGATTTGGCGGTCTTGTCGATTAAGCCTTTCTCAAAAGCTTTTTGTTCTTTTGCTGTCGGGTATGGGTTTACAGTGGAAGGAGTAGAGTGAGGGGGGTGGTAGTACTTTGCAAGAATCCGAGAACCGTCGTTCGGGGAGAGGATTAGGATTGCGTTTACCTATGGGGGTTATTAGTACAGTTGTAATGAGGGGAGCTGGGGGCATACCGATATCAGAGAGAGGTTAGGCGCCATTTTAAACAACTTAGATATTCGAGTTTAAGTGTTTGGAGACGAGTATTTGTTGTTTGTCGAGGCGAAGGTGTCGAGATATGTGGGTGTGTTTCCGTGGATGTATTTAGGTAGAGGTCGAAGTTAAAGCTCAAGCTGTCTTTTGTAAGACTCGTGCGGTTACCTCTCTTTGGTGATAGCGAATACATGTATGAATGTACCTTTTTACCAACCATATCGGACCGTTCTTACCGTCTTGTGAGATACCTTCCTAGTAATTTGGTCTTATTCGAAGTCATTCTTGGATCTTTTTCCCTGAATTCATTGCATTTTCGTTATCTTCGTTGATGTTGCCTGCTGCGGCTCTTCATGCAGGTTGACGTGAAAAGTTTCGGAAAACGTTCCCATCCCTGCCCCTCTAAAAGCGCCCCACTCATTCCCTGTACCTGCTTCTTTTTCCTCCGATGAACTTCTGTCCCATTATATATTTGCCCCGAGTCGCCTCTCCCCCCACAGAGACCCTTGGAATATGTTAAATTCTACAGCGTCAAGAGCAATTGCTCCCACAACAGCTCGTTTGCAACTTCGTCTTTCCGCACTACGATTGACTGCTAGATATTATGCAAAACCTTCCTATCAACCTGCTCCGAGAAGATATAATGGTGGTGATACACCACGTGAGGATCGCGGGGATTCATATAGACCCCGTAATGAGCGACAACAAGACTCCCATAACCCAGGATACAATGACCCCAGCGGGAGTGGTAGGGGTGAACGGCGAACAAATACCAGAAGAGACGGGCGGGAATACACGTCCGATGGTTATAAACTACCCCGTGTAGGCCGAAATACGGAGTATGAGGACCGCAGGTATAATCAGCGTCAAGATACTCGTGAGCGCCAGCCTGCCGGTCCCAAGGATGGCGAAACTGACTGGTTGGCCCCGAGGAAGAAGAAGAGCAATAAGGCAGAAGACACCATAATTCCCCAATTAACACAAGACGAACTGCGATCAATATTTTCGCAGGAGGTGTGGTCACCCCCGGGCTTTTTTGTGATGGTTTAGACCGCTGATAATTCTCTTCTATAGTTATTTGTATTCCGCTGCGACCTAAATGCTACCCAAATCACTTCGGCTATGTTCTCTTATCCCCAGCTTCGCGATGTTGGCATCCTCACTTCACATGATGTCTCTAATCTCGCGCGCCAACTTCACACCCATTATCGTCTTGACCGCGTTGATAAGGAGGTGCTCCCCCATATCAAGACTCTCATTACAGATATTCAAAATGGCAAAGTGCCCGGAAACCCATTGGCAAGTGTACATATCCTATCTTGCCTAAAGGAAATGGAAGAATTCGATTTGGCCAATGATTTTTGGAAGTGGTTGGAAACTCAGAATGAGGATCACACCGACGCCCGAGTTTACGGCGCCGCTATTGAGTGTCTTGCGTACCAGGGTACAGCGTTAGATGTCATGGAAAATTTATATACAGAAGCCCTTGAGCGCTACTCGGATTCCACTGTCGCAACAGTCGCCCGCGACACTGGTAAGGGAACTAGGATCATGCTCTTTCAAGGTATTATCACGGCCCGTCTTCTACACGGTGATTGGGAAGCTGCCTACGAAGGCTTTGATATTTGTATCCGCCTTTATCCCACACTTACCCCTCCACGAATCTACGAACTTATAATCTACGAGCGTTCTGTAAAAGAAGCATACATTGCGTTCCTTATGGCTTGCCGAGCTGGGACCCCACCTAAACCAACCGTACTGACACCACTACTCAAGCAATTGTGGAGTGAGACGGGAGATGTGAGGGCCATGATACGCGCATTGTATGCGTTTGTAGGTTCGGGTGGCAAGACATCTTTCCAACATCTCAATAGTCTTATTGGTGGAGTCTTTGGGACAATCGGGCAAGTGCCAAAGAATGCTAGAAGCGGAGAGGAGTGGGATGAGGTCTATGCAAATGCGATGACATTTACCAGAAACCTTATCAGTGCTTTCGCAAAGGCTGGAGTGCAACCATCGCTGTCCACATTCAACACAATCATAACACTAGGAGGAAAGTTAGAGCGGATGGATCTTGTATATGGAGGACTGAAGGAGTTGGCGTCTGTAGGAATGGAGCCGAATATAATTACCTACAGGATTATCTTAAATGCGTTTGGCGAACTCAAAGAAGTTGAATCAGTCAGACAAAGTTGGGCAGATCTTTGCAGTGCTAAAGCAGAGCTTGGGACACCTTTCGATTTTAAAGACACCATGGCACTAATTAAAGTATAATCTTCCTCCTTATAATCAGGCAGTTATCGTTCTAACATTGTCAGGCTTGCGTACGCACTGATCAAACGGATTTCTGCCGCTTTGAACTTAATCGCCTCAAAGACTCCTTAGGTTGGCACCTATATCGCTCTTCTATGGACAAGATCGACCGTGAAAAACAAGCCATTTTCAATGAGGATCTCGCTAGTGAGGTTTCCGACCCTGGGGTAGAATTCCCCATCTCACGATCAAGCCAAAACGAACTACGAGGGGAGATTGAACAACTCGAAAAGGTCTTGGAATCCTCACAAAT
The DNA here is from genome assembly GCA_024713685.1 of Morchella sp. 2014-9hei. Lineage (NCBI taxonomy): Eukaryota > Fungi > Ascomycota > Pezizomycetes > Pezizales > Morchellaceae > Morchella > Morchella sp. 2014-9hei. The sequence continues at coordinate 1,298,728 of JAMGYW010000019.1, forward strand.
CCACAACTTTACCACTTCCACGATGCCCCTAGTACTCCCTCCCAGTCGTCTCAATCAAAATGTGGTTGATATTGACTCTACCTCTCCATCATTCGGACCCGAAATCCCGCGGACGGAGCTACAAGAGTTCTACGACACGCTCACATCTTCGGCATCGAAGATCGGTATCGGCGAGGACCCATTACTCCGGACTGCAACAGGATATTCTGTACAAGATCTGCGATTCGAGAACTGGCGTAGTGTGAACCGCCTTCTATATGAAGCCGAGATTTATGAAAGGGAGAAGAAAAACGCACTTATTAGACGATCCAAGATGCGCGCCGCGAGAGAAGGGTTTGCCGATACGGAGGGCCCAGTTGAGAGTAAAGATAAACAAGAAATCCGAAGACTCTTCGCAACTGAGGAGCGAGCAAAGAAGAGGATTGAGGAAATTAAGAAAGGAATGCAGGCAGTGGATAGTGCGAGACAATCCGGTGAACGATGGAAGAAGAAGGAGTTGAGGGTCAGGAGACGGATGGGTGGTGAGATGAAAGAATAAATTAAAATAAATAGATAACGTGGTCATAAATTGAGGAGTAGGATATTTGTGGATATCCTTTTTGTGTATGATATCATTTAGATTCACATCATATATTATCACTCGGCAAAGTCTGATTATTTAATTTGTTTACCAAGCACATGAAACCTTACTGCTCAATGCTATATTTACGTTCGGAGGTCTTTCTTTAGATAGCGCCCATACATTAATCGCAGAGGTATTGGTAAGACTACATACTATCCCAATTTTTCACAACGCCGTAAAATTAATATAAATTAGCTTAGCCAGAACACTAGCAGTCAATGACTACATGTACAGCGATAGGTAATAAGTGGTGGAAAGCCCTGAGATACGGTTAAGCTGCAAACACCGTATTTTGGTGGCGTTTTACTCAAAATAGGTATCACTCTGTCTCAGCCCGTTCTATCACTTATTACCTACCGCTGTACAGCGGTGGGTAATAAGTCATCGGGCAGAACGCCACCAAAATGCGCGTTTGCAGGCAAAATTGTGGCTAGGTATCTGATGACTTATTACCCACCGCTGTACATATATAGTAAGGATTTACAGCAGGTCATTTTAGGTATGTCCTGATGATTTTTTCTTTTGCTACAATACGGTTAAAAACCTTTCTCTCGTACCCTATACAGTACCGAAAAGGGGATGTAATAGGCACTACATCAATAGGTACTGTATCAATAGGTACTGTATCAATAGGGAGTTGCGTGAAACTCCCGAATTAAATTGGAATCCTAACTATTATACCGTAGCAATACCGTAGCAGCACCGTAGTCCCGCAGTACTCCACTAGATGTGATACTGGCTGGGTCCACCCGCTTTTTGGTACTGTATATTGAACCGTGAATGAGCGTTCAGTCACCGCTTTTCTCAGTAATTATATATGGCTAGTCTTTACCAATTAATATGAAGAAAGCTTCGTAGATACTCTGTTAAAATGTCATTGCCGAGAAAAGCGATTATTAAAATGGATATAATTATAACATTCATGACAACCGGCCCTCAACAATTAGATCTATAGAAACATTATCCGCAGCTACCCCAGGAAATAATACCGGAAGGCTGCATACATGTAGGTATGTAGTTACTACATGTAGTATTTCTAAATTGACTGACCAGTCATGATCAATCACACGGCGCATGATTAGATCCACACAATATCACTCGTACCGATCCTCATGTGTTAGTTACTTATTAAATGATCAAGAATTATGCGTGGACTAACGCTCGAAGTCTTGTGCCATTTATAAATTTCTACTCTTCCGTGGAACTTGCGTATCAAGTTATATCCCATTGGCCAAGCTGCCGATATCTAATGAATTTAGGATGTAGAAGGTTGGTGGAATTAGACGTCGAAAGTGTTAATGAGAGATATGGTCAGCTTCATTGAACGTCGACTATGCTGGAGGCCCCCAGTCAAAATATCCGATTCATCAAGAGTGGCAAGGCATGTGCCTACGTGATATTAGTAGATATAGGTTACATACCAATATTCCCAACTATCACAAAATCCCAACCCCTTGCGGCCCAAGATGACACAGTGTCCTCAAACTTCAAATGAAAAGCCATGGCTACATGTAGTCAATGAGCATATTATATTAGCCTCACCCCTTCCCCTCATTCTCTGTCTTGTTATGAATTCTCGGCTCTCAATTACTAGCGAGAACATTCGCCCCCCCCCCCCCTCCCCCCTTCGCCGTCCCAACATGCCCGCCCGCCACCGCGGCCTGCCGCCCCCTACCCTCCCACCAGCCTCCGTGACCCGCATCCCCACCAGCCACAGCCCACTAACCCCCCCCCAACCCCATGTCGTACTACCCCAACCCCCCAACCCCCCAACCCCCAGCCCCAGCCCTGCCCCGCCCCCGCCCCCGCCGATGTCTAAGATAAAGATAAGCTTCAATCAAGATCTACGCACTATGCAGATCAGACATCGCCCGTGCATGCCCCTTCCATGCATGGAAGGTCTCAACGCATCGGCGGCAACACTACATCATGTATACACATACAGCCTAACCCCATAGTGGGGCATGTTAGTGGGGGACGGCAAGGGGAGAAGTTGATAGAAGTGGGGATGTCATTGATCTGACCAATCGAGACCACACTTTGCAAGACATGGGTTTGGCTTAAAATTTTATTAGCCCTGCTAGAGCAGATATGAATCAACTATATACACGCTTTCACCCCCATGACAAAGGATTTCCCAGTTCAAACAAAAAGATACAAAACAAAGGCTCCCACCGAAACAAAACAAAATTCCAAGCGCTGCTGTATGTATAGGGGATATCTTTACGCACCCCATTCAGAAGAACATTATCCTTCAGAGAGAATAGAGGATTCTCTTGCAAGATAATGATTCGCAAACATCATTTTCACGTGGATAGCGTAAGCCAACATGATCGTCGCCGAGTCGAAATAGAAATAGAAGAAATTTTAGCAACGCTAGCCCCCAACAATCCTACGAAGACAGTCAACAGAAAAAAGAAAGAGGAATAGAAAACCAGCTACAGATGACTCCCAGAAGAACACAAATAAAGAAATCAATGGTACAGTAATTTCCCTCCAGAACCCCCATGCCGGTACAAAGTAGATAGAAGAAGTGATAGTAAAAGATGATGGTATATGGAATATGCTCAAGTATAGTCAAGGGCGCTAGATCTCTGATAAACCTCTCTTCTTCCCAGCATCAGTCCTAGGCTTCATTCCGCTTGAGACTTTGAGTGCGGTATTACTGACAGACGTGAGGGATGTATCCTTCCATACTGCAAATTTTGATGTTCCTTTCAACTTCGGGGCGAGAACTGGTTTTTCGGAAGTAACAGACACAGACCCTTCCTTCTCCAAATTTGGGGCCTTTCCTGGCTTTTCACCCTCCTCATCTACCAGCTCTGCAGGGGCCATTTCACGTAACGCTTGTCTCTTAGTGCGGCGATATGTAGTACGCCTGGTTGGGAGGTCGATACTCATTGGCGATATAGTAGGTGTCTCCTCGTGGCGATTTTCCTCATAGCGTCTCTCCTCTTCGTCAGTGGGCGGGATATTCTCCTTCCCAATGTCTGTTAATTCAGTTCTACTTGTCTCGTCATCCGAAAGATCAAGAGTGGTTGCCGAGTGTTCCATCAGGTTCTGGAGCGTTTCCTCGGCCGAATCTTCATATATTGTGAACTGCCATGAATCCGGAATAGCATCGCGTGGTATAATTGTATTGTTAGGTAACGATAAGGAATCAATTTCACTGCCGCTGCTGATGGTGTTAACACCGCTGATCACAGAATCAATGCTTGTGTTTGGTGCAGATTCCTTATCCGAAACAGGAGGGTCCACTCTAACTGCAAATGCAGCGCGACGGTCACGTGCTTTTCTAGGAGGGGTTGTAGTGCGACGACGCGGTGGGGACGCGTTAAGAACGACATTCTTAAGCGAAGATCCCACGCGAGGTTTGCTCTTCTCGACCCGGCTTGTTACAGTACTACGGACCTTTTGTAGAGGAGGTTGAGGAGTACGATCGGTTAAGACGAAACGTGAAGGCTTTGCGTTTTTGACTGAAGACTTCTTGTCGAACAGAATATTTTCCTTATCCTCACATGAGGTAAGGGTGGACTTTACACGCTTGGGGTGTGTGGGGTCGGCATTCTCGTCGCTGAAAATTGCGAGAGGACGTTTAGTGGGGGAGGCTGGGACCAAAAAGTATTAGCGTTGTTGATCCCTTTTAGTGCGGAGCAGGCGCGTATGGGTGGTGTGTCATAATAAATAGGGTGGCAGGAAAAATGAGGAAATGATTCAAAAAACGACAAGCTCAATATGGGGAGAAATTGGTTAGGGGAGATGGAGGTAGAAACTTATAGTAAAGGGGTGGGGGAGGAAGAGAAAATATTAACTCACAGCGACGATTAGTATTAAAAGTAGTGGGCATCTTATTGCCAAAGGTTGTAGATTTCATTCCAAATGCTCTAGGAGCAGTGGAGATAAGAACCGGAGACGGTGCCATTCTCTCGAAGTTGCTTGTGCTTAGCGAAGGAGTGTGTTGTGAGGGGTAACGTTGAACCTCAAGGTTGATAACCGTTGAAAGCGACGGCGGTTGGCCTTAGGTGAATTGCAGTAATAATTATAATGGATGATGATGACGAGGGATGATGAGAGGACTAAGGGAAGCGGTAAAACCAAAGCAGTGTTTAGAGCAATAGGTAGTTTACTCAAGGCAAAACCCCACAAGCTTCTTTTTCACTGCCACTTAGCGACAAAAAAGGCAAGGAAGATAACAATAAAGATAAAGGATCTCAATCCTTAAAGTAACGAGGGGGATGGAGCTATGAAGTAAAAGAAAAATCGGGGAGGAGAAAACTGAGGGTGATGGAATGAAGTGAGAGGGAGGGGGGGGGGGGAAGCAGTTAAAGGCCGGCGACGCAAGGGAAGGGCGCGCGGAACGGCCAAAGAATGGGCAACCGCCAACCGCACTTCCCAAAATGGAATTAATGGATGTTCGCGACCGCGACGCGTGAGTTTGGTGTCCTTTTCGCGTTAGAGCCACACGTTAAGTGTTTGCCGATTGGGTGGGGAGCGGGCAGGCGGTCTGAGCGTGGCTGTGCACTGTTGTGCCAACTGGGTGTCACGTTTCAGCGTGACATCCCCGCTTGAACATCTTCTGACTCCATGACATGTACATCCTACTACAAAAATATAAACAATTATCCTAAGATCCTCTGGCAACGAAAGATGGCGCAAATAACTATGTGTTGACGGTATGTTACAGTCTCCATAATTAAACAATTACGTGACATTTTAGTATCACTACTTTAGTATTTATAAGATGACTAACCTGCAGTAGGAAAATGCAGGTGCCGATGACAAGGATAATTTGTATTGGCCAAGACAATTCTCCATACAAATTATCCTGTCTCCGTCACTCGCACCTTCAGGTTCTTATGGTTGACGGCGTGTACAGTGAAAGACCGAACATATTGTTACTCCTATCGCAAAATCTACCCCCTATATGTGTATACGCAGTAATTTTGGATTGAGCACATATGGCTAGTCGAAATGACATCACCCGCAGCCCGTTTCGGCGAGTGATTACTCGTGATACACATGCGTTAGCGGTACTTACGTGTACCACTGTCAGTACACCAGAGAAATCATTTCGAACCCACTTCGCTTCAAAGAGCCTCTTAAACATACATTATATTTCACAAGCATAGGGTGTAAGGGGCACGATATCAAGAATGTGAAGAGTTTTTAGCTACATACCAATTGACATAACGCATTCTCCAGTCTTCGTTACTGCTTTGCCGATAGAAAGCGCCTGAAAATATTACATGTGATATTTTATCGACCGAAAGTGTTAGCCCAAGCATTCTCAATGATCACGCGAATACGCAGGCTAAAATACATGTAAATAGATGCGTGTATATAAATGCTATTTCCCGCGGGCCTGCGCGTGGATTCTTCAATTGCCACACATTCGTCTTTCATCTACGTAGTATCTAAATCTGTGATGTATGTACAGCGATGAGTAATAAGTGATGGAACGCCTACAAACACCGTACGTTGGTGGCGCCTTACTCAAAGCAGGTACCACTCTGCCTCAGCCCGTTCCATCACTTATTACTACCACTGTACATTCATAGATGTGTTCTTTTCACAGAATATGATCTGGGTTGTAGAATTTGATGTTTTAATCTAGTGAATGGGCGCTTCCCAGTCAGGGAAATACTTAGACCGCGAATTAATCTCAAAATGGCTTTTAACCTGGGCCCGTTTGAGAGTCGTCCGAAACGGAGATTTTGCGGCCCGAAACCCCGTTCTAGTGAAAGTCCGGCCTCATACTCATATATACATATACTGAGAAAACCATTTGTGTTTGGCGACCCATTTTGCGGTTCTAGAAACAACATTAACCTATAAAAACAGAGGTTTTAAAAACGGAATTGGGGCTTACTTCCTCCTCTATACCATAATTGTGGCAATCTTTTGCCATCGCCCTAGTCTCATTGTACAGTAACGTTCGAATTAATGCCATCATCACGCTTAAAACTTTTCTTCTTCCACCCCTCCCCCCCAGCTAACGGAGGGCTATGAAAAATGGAATTTTCTACAAATCCCGCCCCAAACGGGCCTTTGGTGAATCTTGCATTAGCATGAATATGTATCTATACATGTATGTACAGCGGTGAGTAATAAGTCATCGGTGGCTTTCCGTCCGATGACTTATTACCCACCGCTATACTATATGTAGTTCCCAAATTCGAATGCTGTGCCGCGGCAGGTTAACATCTATCTAGATTACATGTATATATTAAAAACCGCGCAATATTTCAAATCTAAGTTTTCTAATAATTGGGCATCAAGGGCCTCAGAATAGTGAAATTAGTTACGGAATCGATATCTGGAAAGTATCTAGGCTAGGTAGTTGTAAAGTAGGTACTCTACATGTAAGTTCATAGCTTATCACTCGTGGGTTAATTTATATGTTAATGAACTAGCGCCTCGGGGCTGTTGCAAGGGTGGGACAACCTGCGATTTGTTGTCTGAAGTCGGCCACAGGGTTTTCGGGTGGCACCGGTTATATTATAGACCGAGGTTTTAGATCAATGCCTCGCAGTTTGCCTCTGGATGTATTATATATATGTTAGCGCACTTTTAGAAACAAATAATAAAACATCTCTTTAATGGAGCACGTTACTAGTATAGCTGTTTAGCTCGAACCTATTCCTGGCGAATGGTGCTCCATCAAAACCAGGTGGGTATCTGATCTCGGCCGATTCACTAAATGAGGAATTTAATAAACGTAGTGGTAACCTGTGAGTTGGCCAGGGTCAATAGGTGACCTTGAAGTAATGTTTGAGAAAAGATCTTACAAATTATGATGGTTATTGAGGGTCTGAAGTTGGCCTTCGACAGCTTGAAGACGAACCTCCACCTGTCGAATATCGCCTCAGGCTTGCTGAATATCGCCTCGGACTTGCGGAACATCGCCTCGAGCTTGGTGAACATCAGCTTGAATTTGCTGAATATTGGCCTGGGTTTGTTGTAGCGCCTCGAGGACCTGATTCTCTTGCTGGACCGCCGGAGTATTAGGAATTAAGTCGAATTCGTCCACTAGTGCATGCAAATACTGAGACGCATTCGCAAAGCTGGGCTGTTGTGCTGCCATTTCGAGATATCGTACTCTGTTGTCAATGCCCGTGGTGTTGTTCCGCCTGGACGATGTTGGAAAGGTTTAAGTAGAAACGATGCTCAGTGTAGGTCCTTAAATACCCGCTTATTACCATGTATTCGAGTATGGACAGGTAGCTTGCCACTTTTAATCATCATATGTATACATATCTATATAACTTACTACTCAGAATTTGTGAACACGACCTCTATTACACACACACACACACACACACACACACAAACCTCCAAGACAAACTTTTTGTCTGCATGCAATAGAGTTTTTAAGCCATCCGACATTTTGGCAAACAAAAAAGATCAGCGGTCTAGGGTCAAAAGAGAAAAACTAACGTAGGATTGGTAACTTTTCACGCTGATCTTTTTTGTTCTTGCCAGAAATATCTGGTGGCTTAAATTCTCTAAATTTCAGGTTAGCCATCAGCCAGGTCTTGGGTTGAGACTGGTGGCGGATGATCCCGGAAAATCCTACCCCATCGCTGTAGCGGAATAACTATGTTCCAGGACCCTCGCCAAGGAATAAAAAAAAGCCTTATCTAATGGATTTTTCTTCTCACCGTACATGTAGTCTCCCCACTAAAGAAGAAAATTTCCCTCCCTGCTTCTTCATCCCTATCCCCCCCCCCCCTCTTGTCCACTTCCTTATCTCAATTCCTTTTCCTGTGAAAGGAACTTTCTTGTAATCGCTCACTTTCCCTCTACTTCTTCTTCTTCACCACCACCCCACCACCCCACCCCCTCCACCCCCCAATTGCCACAATGTTTTCCTCTTCCTTACGCCGCCAATCGCCTGCTCTCCTGCGCGCCAGCGCTCGTACTCTCATTTCTACCTCTTCTTTAAAAATTGCGATTGTTCGACCTGCAGCACCCTCTGTTCTCAAATCATTAGGCGCACAGCGAAGATATTTTGCCAACTCTACATATTTACGAGACGAGGCCCTCAGTGCCGCCACACAAGAAGTCGTAGACTCTGATCCTCCAGCCGGAGAATACCATTTCTCTGGCCATGGCCAGGATCATCACTTCGGAAAGACTGAAGAAATCACAAAGTTCCAGCAACTCGCGGATAGAGGTATTGTCGACAAGTCGATTATCAACACGATTACCAAAGGCTTAGGATACGAGGAGATGACAAAGGTTCAGCGCAAGACTATCATGGAGACCATTAATGGTGACAATGTGTAAGTTTTCTTTTGCCTCCCCGCTAAAGATGCTAGCGATTGTGTGGGGAATGTTATTCTGATAAGTATGTGTAACTTCGCAGCCTTGCCCAGGCCAAGACTGGTACCGGGAAGACAATAGCTTTCCTTCTCCCTGTTCTACAACGCGTCCTCACAGCCGAAAGACCCCTAACGGTACCTAGGAGGGGTGACCGGAGTACCTCCTCATTCGCAGACATCCGTGCAATAATCGTCTCCCCTACTCGTGAATTAGCCACCCAAATTGCAGTTGATGCACGGAAGCTCACCAGTGGGACCAATATTATCTGTCAAACTGCTGTGGGCGGTTCCGGAAAGCGCGAGAGTCTCAATGCTATCCACAGACAAGGTTGCCATGTCTTGATTGCCACTCCCGGTAGATTGCTTGATCTCCTCACAGACCCCAGAGGTGTTACGGCGCCCAACTTGGAGATTTTCGTCATGGACGAAGCTGATAACCTTCTTGATGTTGGGTTCGCCGCTGAACTCGACAAGATCATGGATGCATTGCCCCGTAGAGATGCACCCATTGGTAACAGCGGAAAGGGAAGGCAAACTCTTTTGTTTTCCGCCACCGTACCCGAGAAAGTTATGAGTGTCGTCAGAAAGACCATGGGCAAAGATTACAAAACCCTGCGTATGGTGGAGAAGGGTGAGGCCTCGACACACGAGAGGGTCGAACAAAGGCTCATCAAATGCCATGGTCTTGAGAACCTTGTCCCTGCAACCTACGAGCTAGTCCTCCGCGAAATTGCAGCAATTAATGCTGAATATGACGCAAACCCTGGCGCCGAAAAACTTCCTTTCAAGGCCATTGTCTTCTTTTCAGCCACTCGCTTCGCATCCCTCGCCGCTGAAACCTTCCGTTCTCTTGGAGCCGGCATTGGTCCAAACCACCCGCTTTACCCCACTAGAATCTTTGAGATACACTCCCGTCTTAATCAGGGCCAGCGTGACACTGCCGCCAACCGCTTCCGCATGTCTGAGTCTGCAATTCTGTTCTCATCCGATGTTACTGCCCGTGGAATGGACTTCCCTAAAGTCACGCACGTTATCCAGGTCGGTGGACCCAGAAGCCACGAACAATACATCCATCGTCTCGGTCGTACAGCTCGTGGTACGACAGCTGGAGGTGTTGGTTATCTCCTCATCCCTCAAGTCGAGGCCCAGCAGGTCCAGCGTGAGCTCAAGGGACTCCCTCTAATGAACGATGAATCTCTCGCTATAGCCAGCATTGATTTGGGTGCCGAGCAGAATCTTCCCAAGAAAACCGCAGATATCATCACAGCCATCACTGAAGCGTCATTGAGGGTTCCACGGGATTTAAAAGCAAAAACATACTCTGCTCTTATTGGTCTTTACATGTCCATTGGTGACAAGCGTCTTATGGTCGAGTCCCTTAATCGTCTCGCAACCCTAGGCTGGGGAATGGAAGAGCCTCCCTTCATCAGTCCTCTGCTTGCCCGTAAAATGGGCTTGGACAGAGTTCCGGGTATCAACCTAGGTAGATACGATGATGCCGAGTCCAGCGAAACGAGTGGTGGATTCTCTCGCGGTGGTAGTGGCGGTAGTGGTGGATTCTCTCGAGGCGGTAGTGGTTTTGGAGGTGGTCGTGGCGGCGGTTCTAAACCTTGGGAAACCAGAGGTTCTCAAGGAGCGCGCGATTCATACTCTGGCGGCCGTTCTAGTTATGGAGATCGCGGGTCCTCAGGAGGCCGTGGTGGTGGATTCGGCGGTCGCCCTAGCTATGGAGACCGCCCTAGCTATGGAGAACGTGGATCTTCAGGTGGTCGTGGCGGATTTTTCGGAAGCCGCGGTAGAAGCAGCCATAGAGGTAATTTTTAAAAAAATCCCATGACAATCCGATTCAACATCTGACCAAAATCCCACCCCATAGAATAGGATAGAGTCCGGAGGAATTGACAGGTTGATAGATGCCGTTCCTAATACCTCAACGAATAATAATCTGGCAAGCGTTCACTCGAACACCCAAGAGAGAGCTGGGGGAAGTAAGAGGGGACTCAGTGGAATGAGTAGATTGTTCAATGATTAGGGATGCTATGATATAAGAGTGGTTTTTTGTCTATTACTTAGTTCCCCTTTTTTCTTTTTCCTTCTTCTTCTCACTTTCTTTAGGAATTTGGACTGGGATTTTTTGTTTTTTAAAACTATTTGTGAAGGTTTCTCCTTCAGATTGAGATTTTAGATAGTCTGTGTTTTGTTTTGTGTTGGCCGAAAAAAATAAGGGAGGGGATTCGGAAGTGGGGTTATTTTTCTCTTCTTTTTTGTAAGATATTTGATTGGGCTTGTTTGTCTTTACCTCTCTTTTACTCTCGGTGATGGCGGATATGATGTATAAAATAACTACTGCTCTACTCTATGATGTTTCCTGGGAATTCAAGAATATAAGGGACTGTGTTTTTCAAATAATTTCGTTGGGCATTTGACGGTTGTAGATCAACTGTGCCGGAAATAATTACATCTGAAAATGAGAGAACAGCAGAGACGTGTTTTAGTCGTTTCTGTTTGATTATTTTTGAATTTTATCATATTAGGTACTGCCATAACCTCCAGGTTACATGCAATTGATGAAGTAATCGATCAAATCATTAATGAATTAAACAAAACAAAAGATGATTATATCCACTGACTGTGCTTTTCCGGGCCGGGCCGGGGTGCTTGTTGACAAATTGTTATTTTGTTTATTTTGTTTTTGTCCCCTAAGTTTCTTTATTGCGTACTACATTTGGTAGGGTACGTCTCCGGACCCGGGTTTCATGCGAGTAATGAAGTAATCAATCAATCAATCATAATCACTGATCCTGTGAATCATGATATATCACTCGATTAATATATGCCAATCGAATTCCTATTCCCGGACATGATGACTAATACCAATGAGGTAAGCCTGACTTGTGGAGAAACTCATCTTTTAGACTCGTTATGTTCGTCCTTAATAAGGACTATATATTTAAGTTACCCTGAGACTGGAGTTGATCATCAAGGAAGAGTATATGAATATAATATGTGGCTAAATGTATGTATGTGCTCAGTACCTATCTACAATTCATGGTTTTAAACACTGGCTTATCTTTACCTGTCTCAACGTAATATAGTCATTTTAGACTATATCCTCCCCGAGGGAAGAGTCTGTGTTTACATGGAGTTAGGTTTCAATCAAGGTGCTCTTTTTATTGAGCTAAATAATCTCCCGTTATCATCACAAAACGTATCGTTCGAGGCCAGGTGGTCGCTAGTGGGCTACTACTTGATATGTGAGATAGTCCCTTTGGTTCTTATATTAAAGCCATCCCCGCCACCCTACTGAACCCACTATGTATGTAAAAGGCGTGCTGTGAGCCATGTATTCGACCGGGGCCCGTGGAATGAGTGCAGCTCATCAGTTAAGGTACAGTGCATACATGGGCTGAAATTCCTCCCTTAATAAGATGTTAGCAGCAGGGACTAAGAGGTTATGTAGTTGATTCTCGTCTCTTGGTACAGAATATTGATTTAATATATGTAAAACCCCTAATTAAAAGGAGGAGATGTTGGTGGTGCCAGAAGAGGTCAGGTCACAAACGGTAGGAATAGGTGCTACAGCTCCATTAGATAAGATAAGATCAATAAGATAAGACTCACTGCAACGTCAGCTTAGTTACACTCTACGTTCAACCCCAGCTTCAGGCGCCTCAAAAATCGCCAAAATGATGTCCTCAACTGCAGATAGTGATCCTTTTATTCAATTTCAAAAGTGATTTTTTTGCTTTCTTACCCTTCAAAGGCTACCTGGACTGACCAATGAGCACGTAGTGACGTACTCTCTCTCTTAGAAACAACCCGACAGTCCTTCTCTTCCTACCTGCGAATCCACTCCCTAACTCCCTCTCTCACCTCTCCCGAGCTTGCATCTGCCTATTCGGATCTCACCCAGAACCTCACAGACCTTCAGGCCGACTTGACCGACCTCCAAGCTTCTGTCGGCGCGATCGAACAGGATCCCTACAAGTTCGGCCTCGATGTTCCAGAGGTGGTGCGGCGTCGAAGATTCGTAGATGAAGTCTCGAATGAGGTCTCGGATATCCGGGAGGAGCTAGCAAAGTACTCACCTGGTAGTGGTGCGGGTGGGAGTAGCTATCCTGGAGGTGGAGAAGGGGCAAGTGCAGACGAGGCGTATACGCAGTTCAATCTGCAGCAGCAGCAAGAGCTCCTGGCGGATCAGGATCTGACGCTAGAGGATGTGAGTAGGACTGTGGGTAATTTGAGGGAACAGGCGCATGTGATGAATAGGGAGCTTGAAGAGCAGGCGGAAATGCTGGATGGTGTAGATAGCGATGCAACGAGGGTAGAGGATAAGCTTAGAAGGGGCGTAAGAGACTTAAATGGGTTTATTAGGAAAAATGAAGGTATGTGTTGCTTGAATTTTGGTTTTTGGCCTAGGGTCATTGTACTAATTGTGCTGTGGGGACTAGATACGGCAAGCTCGTGCTGTATTGCGGTGTTAATATTAGTACTAATTATCCTACTAGCATTAGTACTGATTCTATAGTCCTTAATTTTTCGTTCCTACTTCCTTCTTTGTTCCAATACCACCTTACTTATTGGAAGCAACTCAGCTTTGTATTTGTAATTGTACTGTTTCTTTCCTTCTAGCTTGCTATGCCCCTAGAAGGCGTAATATCGGGGTTTCTGGTGGTTTATCACTTATTTTAGGAGTTGTGTTTTACGCTCGCTTTGGGAGGGGTGATACCGCTGGATTGCTTAGAGCTAGAGGTCAAGAAAGACTTTGATAATGGGTTCGGTCTGCTGAGCACAATCCGGTATTTGGCAAGCTGTAACCAGGGCTTGGATACTATGGATTAAAATTGCCCAAACCTCGTCTCGTCCCAAGAATCTCATGTGCGTCTATGTAAATATAAACACAAGGCAAAAATCACAAAATTTGACCCTTATCATATAGTTTTATCATCTCATAATAATACTCATTTTTATTTGTTTTTCACCCAGAGATATAGGACCCTGAGAACCATCCGTACCCCCCAAAATGAATAACAGTCTGACATACTTGGCCAGAACAAACGATGTAAACCCTTGCGATACATTATATATGAAGTTAAGAATGTCAGTTTCCTTCATCGACCTGTATTTCGTGGTTATATACCACTCGTCATCATCATTACTAGTCCTCGTAGGAGCCTAGTCGATCTTATCCCCGTTTTCTTCCCCTCCAGCAAGAACCTTGGTCTTGGGATCACCATCCGGCCCACCACCAGGAGTCACCGCTACGACTTTACCGTTCTCATCTACAAACTCAAAATTGTATCTACTGAGTAAGTGGGGAATTGCCGATAGCTGTGGGCCGTAGCGCGCAGTATTATCGTATAGCTCGAACAGAGGGACGGCAAGAAGCTTCATGTTCTTTGGGACCGATAGGACCTCTGTTCAATGAATCATTAGTAAGAGTAGTTCCAGAATCAGCTAGAATAGCAAGCTTACTAGTCCTTGGGAGCTGAATAAAGTACAGTTTTTTGCACTCCTTTGGCCGTGTGACATGAGCAGGGATGAACGGATACATGAAGGTCTCAAAGTTGGGCCTCCACCATTGAGCCAATGTGTCGCCAATCTCCCACTCGTCGTTAACACCCTCGCCGGAGAACTGGCTACCTACGGGAGCAAGACGTTCATTCAAGCGAGATTTGAACCCCTCAAGCTCGCCTTCATGGTGGTGGAGGTAGTCTCCTGGTCTACATTCAGTTAGAGGGTTGCGCGATTGAAAAGGGTGGAAAGCAGAGGACTAACAGCTTAAAGAAGGCATTGGCAATCTGAAGCATCAGGATGTGAGGATGACAGTGTTCGTGACATACTAAGATGCCTTCACACGTCCTGCGCATCCCATACTGTTCATAGTGCTCTTGCAACCTCTGAAGACGGGCAAGCACAGATGGGTCCTCTTCTGGCTGGTTCTCTTTGGTGCCAAAGGTGTAGTTAGACAAAGGATAAAGGCGAATCGTCTTAGGTTGGTTGCCAGAGAATGCGGCGGGAAGAATGGGGCTGCATGTATACTTTTATTAGCTATTTACTTCAGATGACTGAACGATGGTGGAAGATACAGGGGATAATAATTATTGAGAAGTGGGGGAGGGGAATTACGGTTGTGAACTTTGGAGGGCCGACGAGGTAATTGTAGACATGACGGGTAGTGGGTTTAAGGAGCTGGGGGAAGAGTCGAGAAAGACGGGGACTGAAAGAGGGTATATTCAGAAACAAGAAGGATAGAAAGTCGCGTCTCTCCCTCAGGTTGACGGTGTAGCGCAGACAGAGCTAAACAGAAGTCTACGAGTGCTCTAGCCCGCCAAGACAGCCCTTATGTCATCCAATCACTGATCCAGTCTCACAAAATTCAAGATCTGCATGCACCAATATATCCCCGCAATAAACAATTCTACACATTCAATAAAGTTTTCTTAATTACCCCGTTCAAATGGCACAGCGCCAAGTTCTCCCATACCCACCCCAATTCACCTCTTCAGAGTCCTACATAAAATCCTTGCTCACCTTCTCTCTCAACCCACTCTTCCAAACCCTCTGTGGCGGCGTCCATATTCTCGACTTCTTCACCCGCGACTCCTCCACTGCAGCTCCACCTTTAGGAACGGACTTGTACCATACTATCCTCCCCGCAGAATGGATAACCTACTTCACCTCCAAATCACTGGACGAAATCTTGGAGCTAGTTTTACGCACAGAAATTTCAGGTATTGAATCAAGCTGCCCGGAAACTTTGAAGACCTTCATAGCAGATGTGAGGGCGCACTCACTACAACGAGAATTTAAGCGCAAAGATAGAGAGCGCAAAGCGCTGCGAAAGAGTATGGGCGCTGGGCGCAAAGACGGAGAAGAATGGGCACTGAATGCCGGGATGAAGCCGAAGAAGATACACGAGGTATGTGGCACAATATATGTATATAGTCTATATAATTCAAAAAAGGGGTTTCTTCTTACCATCGGCGGAAGTCTGTCCTTTGTGCAGGTTGAAAAATTTTCGGAGTTTGTGGATGATTTGGTGACGGATATTGCAAGGGAGAACCCGGAGGATGGGATTACACATATTCTGGATTTTGGGTCCGGCCAGGCTTATTTGTCGAGGACTCTGGCCAAAAAATATAACCACCATGTCGTGGGTATTGAGTCAAGGACGGCAAATATCGATGGCGCGAAGGAAATGGATGAGAGATTCGACAAATTGGCCAAGAAGAGAGAGAGAAAGAAGAAAGGGAAAGGATACAAACAAAGAGAGCTCGACTCCGAGGAGGAACCAATCGAAAAAAGGGAAGCTAGCGGTTCTCTTCAGTATATTGAGAAACGCATCGAGGACGGGAATCTGAGCGAAGTTGTTCGTGAAATTCAGGACTTGAGTATTCCTGAAAACAACTCTAGGACAGAACCAGAAACTAATAATGAGGGCTGCAAAAACGGAGAATGTAGATTGATACATGACAATCAAGCATCGAATCAGATCGACGGGACCCTGAATCAAGATAAAAAGGACAATCGACTACTTTTAATCTCTCTCCATTCCTGTGGAAATCTCGTCCATCATGCCCTTAAGGCTTTTATCGCAACTCCTGAGGTAAAGGCCGTCGCTCTAATAGGTATCTTACTCCAGTACCTGGACCAATAATTCCTATATACTGATACCTCTTAGGCTGTTGCTACAACCTGATGACTGAAAGGCTCGGCCCAACCTACAAACCCCCTTACCGTGACCTACACCCCCGCCTGATCAAGACCTCAATTTCTACTGATCCTCATGGCTTTCCCCTCTCTACTCTCCTTACTGAAAATTCTATCTCACTCAATATAACTGCACGAATGATGGCATGTCAAGCGCCCCAGAACTGGACTCGGGAAACTTCCTCTTCCTTCTTCACCCGCCACTTTTTCCGCGCCCTCCTTCAGCGGATTCTCGCAGACAAGGGGCTAATCTCACCGGATGGCGGTGAACCAGTCATTATTGGGTCGTTGAGGAAAAAATGCTACGAGAGTTTTGTGTCTTATGTGACTGGTGCAATTTCGAAACTAGGCTGGGAAGAGAAGGTCAATATTACAGCAGCGGAGATTGAAGGATATGAAGAAAGATTTGGAGATAGGAAGAAGGATCTGAGTGTCTTATGGTGCTTGATGGCGTTTTGTGCGGGTGTGGTAGAAAGTCTGGTGGTCGTGGATAGGTTTGCGTACCTTAATGAAGCAAAGGAGAGGGGGGATTTGAGGGAGTGTTGGGTAGAAGCTGGCTTTGAGTATAGTGAGAGCCCGCGGAACTTAGTGGTTGTGGGCGTTAGGTAGAGATTTATACTAAGAATATATGGATCTGAATCTCCCCAGGTGGGTGAGTCAGTGTGTGGAATATATGTAGGTTCCCTATGCCGCCGTTCACCGGTTGTCTGATGTAACTGTTGGCTCAATGTGAGTAGCAAGCTGCTCATTGAAGATGGGCACGAGACTAGCGTAACTACGATAAAAAGATACCACGTTTCGACTTGTTTAATTCAATCAGTTACAGCCGGCTTGTGATCCGATTGGTGAGCTAGGTGTGGAGGAGGAACTCGCTTGTGATCCTTAGCTTTCGATACACGAGTGATATTTTGTGATTTCAAGGATAAGAATTATGTCACTCCAAATGTCATATTTGTCCTACCAATTGTCTTCACGAAGTGGCTAGAAGCTTCTAGCTCCATGTCTCTCGTAAACATCAGATCATGCATCGTTGTATGTAGGTGGAGGACTACACACCCCTTGAGCTTTGGCCCATGCTATTTTATGTTTATTAATATATATTTTCATTTTCATTTCCTCGCAAGTGGGGTATTGTCATAGACTCTGGGCCGCAATCAACGAATGATTGGTCAATCAATCTAGCTTTAGTAACTACATGTAATTACATGTAATGAATTAACCCCCCAGAGAGAAAGTCGGAAAACCTAACCCTAGAAGGTTCTAGAAGTTTCGATGACGTAAACCTCACACCATATCACTCGAAGCGCTCGAATGATCGTGAGACTTCTATAGACAGATAGATGTTTCTACTTGTTACACAGAAAGAGTTTCGACAGTGGGATTGTTGGCTGGGGACGAAGGGGTAGAAGAAGTATATAAACCCCATTGAACTCCTTCTCGGCTCCCATCTTCATTCTTCAGTCTCAAACAATTCATCAAGCTTATTCACAAACAATTGAATAACTCTGCAAAACCGCTCTACAAACAAAAGCTTTATAACCTCAATTTCAAAACCCACAAAAACTCGATTATATAATTATCAAGAACACACGATCGAAATGCCATTCTTCTCACGCTACCACACTCCCACCTCCGCCTTCCCCTCTGACGTGTTCCGTTTACTCGACGAGCTCAATCAAGCATCTACTCCAACTACAAGCTCCGACGGTAATAAGCGTGCGTTCGCTCCTAATTTCGATATTCACGAAACCGACTCTGCCTATGTTCTCGAAGGTGAACTTCCTGGGCTTGACGACAAGTCCAAGCTTAACATTGAATTTACCGACGACAAAACCCTTCTGATCCGCGGTAAAATCGAGAAGTCGGTCACGAGATCTTCACCAGACACCGAGGCAGCCGATGGTGAGAAGAAAAAGGATAACCAAGTCGCTAAGCAGACGGATGACAGTCAGAAGCAAGTGTCGAAGCAATCTGAGGGACAGCAGTTGAGGTACTGGGTCTCTGAACGCACTGTTGGGGAGTTCCAGAGATCTTTCTCATTCCCCGGAGGTATCGATATTGATAGTGTTAAGGCGAACTTGGAGCATGGACTTTTGAAGATTGTAGTTCCAAAGAAGGAGGTTGTTAAGGGAAGGAAAGTTGAAATCTCGTAATTGTAATTGGTTGTTTTGTCTCTGATTTTCTCTACTTTGTTTTTATGGATTAGCATTGCGTATGGGTGATGTTTCCTGGAGGCCCACATTCCTTTGTTTTTATGGATTAGCATTGCATACGGCTGATGTTTACTGGAGGCCCACATTCCCTTTTTTGCAATTGGATCTGTCTTTAACGAAATGTTTTTAATCGCTTATGCACCTACCTACAGAAACATGGATTAGGTTATTCTTTTTTCCTCTTCTTCTCTTTTTTTTTTGGCTGAGGAACGATCGAGTATATGCAACTACATGTATTATGCACTCCTTTATTTGAAATAAAACGGTCTTATCTTCTATTTGTTAACCTAAACTATCACTGGTAGTGAGTGACTTAATGCATGAAGCTAGGTGTTGCCAAGCTTACTCTGATTGGTGAACATCAATCTAACGCGCTTACTTGGCGCCAAGATATTTACAAGAGCCGCAACTCCAAAGTTTACGTTCACATCTTCTGAGACTGTGCAAGTGCCCCACCACAGCAACTCATTACCGCTCTCTTTCTCTTAACTGATCATTTAACAATCGTTGTTTTGTGCTGCAATGCTTCCCTCAACTGCTCCGTCTGTTGCAGACGAAACCGCCACTACTGGCCGAAAGCGTGGGAACCAAACCAGAGTCTCCGCAAATCCGAAAATGGAGGAGTTCCTCAAAAGCTGGCGACAAGATGCATTGAATAAACACCAATATGATGCTGCGATATTCATCGGAGATAAACTGTTAGCTCTGACAGGTACCACGCTCGATCACACACCTCTCTGAAGCTTCCTGACTAAGTATGTACTCCCCCGAGTAGGCGACCCAAAAGACGCATTCTGGCTTGCGCAAGTGCACTTCAGTACCGGCCATTACAATAGAGCTCAGAGCTTCTTAACGCGAAATGATCTTATCACTCGATCCACTTCATGTCGCTACCTTGCTGCTCTATGTTTAATCAAGCAATCGAAATACGACGAAGCTCTCAATGTCCTTGGCGATAAGAACCCTACCCATCTCGTCTCAGCCTCTTCATCTTCTACGGCTAGCCGACGTCGCGCGCCCTCTAAAAGTAGTAAGGACCGAGATGATCCGGGCAGCAACATTAAGTTTGAGGCCGCAATGTGTTACCTGCGAGGGCTCGTATATGCTAAGCAGAATGCATTTGATAAGGCAAAGGAATGCTATAAACTTGCAGTTCTCATAGATGTGAAATGCTTTGAAGCCTTTGACCAATTGATGAAAAATGCACTCATGTCACCTGATGAGGAATGGTCATTTTTGGAGTCTCTGGATTTTGAAGGCATCAACTCTGATGGCGAGGAACCCGGCCAACAAGCTGAATTTGTAAAAATGCTTTACACTACACGTTTGAGCAAATACAAGAATCCTATGTCCTTCAACAATGCTACAGAAACCCTTGCAGAAAGATACAACCTTCGACAGAACGCCGACTTGATCCTTTCCCGGGCAGAGCTTCTATTCACTCAATGCAGATTTAAGGAGTGTCTGTCTCTCTGTGAAAATGTTATTGAAGATGACAACTATAACTTTGCTGTCTACCCTCTCTATCTTGCTTGTCTACACGAGTTGAATATGAAAAACAAGCTTTTCCTTATATCTCATGACATGGCCGACAATTACCCCGAAGAGCCCGTAACCTGGTTGGCCGTCGGTGTCTATTACCTGACTACTGGAAAGATTGCCGAGGCACGCCGTTTTTTCTCCAAAGCTTCAATGATGGATCCACACTTTGGACCTGCGTGGATTGGATTTGCGCATACATTCGCAGCTGAGGGAGAACATGACCAGGCAATTTCAGCCTATTCTACCGCTGCGCGGCTATTTCAAGGAACTCATCTTCCGCAGCTCTTCCTGGGAATGCAACATCTTCAACTAAACAATATCACCCTTGCCGACGAATACCTTAACAATGCCTTTATATTGTGCAAATCAGATCCTCTCTTACTAAACGAGCTCGGTGTCGTATTCTATCACAAAGAACATCTTAAGGAGTCAATCCAACTGTTTACCAAAGCTCTTGAAATTGCCGATGAGATTGAAAGCGATCCAAAGGCATGGATTGCTACCAGGGCGAACCTGGGACATGCTTATCGGAGATTAGAGTTATTTGACAAGGCCCTCGAGGCATTCGAGGAAGTCACGAGGTCCGGCGAAGGAAGAGATGCAAACATATACAGTGCGGTGGGGCTTTGCCAATTACAGCTTGGGAGGCCTTGGGATGCGGTAGTTAGTCTACATGAGGTACTTTTCCACTCATTTCATTGCTTCCATATAATTTATGGCTCCGCTAACAGACTCCAGGCGCTGGCTATATCCCCACAGGATCCTATAGCAACCGAACTTCTAGAGAAGGCTCTCAAGGAGAACGCCAATACGGATGCGCTATTCCAAGCCACCCTTCTTGCGGATGGCGAAATTGTTGTGCAAGATGAGGAAGATGTGGATTTCATGTTGCATGAGCGTATGTTACGAAGCAAGCTTAAGGCCAAAGCTGTAGCTGCCAGTGGCGGCCATCGATACAGCGGGGACGGCGGTGAGTCAAGTACCCGCAGCAGGAAAGGGGGCACAGCTTCTGGGGAGAGGAGAAGATTGGGCGACGTTACGAGCAATTACCAGGAAGTTGGTGGGGAGAGTATGGATCTCAGCGATGAGGAGCTGTAAGATACTGAGCAGGCCCGCTTGGGAAAAGTCCTCAGTCCTCACGTGCTTTGAAGGACCGAGATGAACATTCATTACCGTTTTCTTGCGCCCATTTTTTCCTATCGTTATTTTGGCTGGGCGAATACCGGAGTTTTGTTATGTGTTAATTTTTGTTACCTCAAATCATTAATAGGGGGGGGGGGGAGGGTGGTTGTGGGTACGGGAGACACTTGACGGCGCATGTAGCACGAGTTTTAGGAGATGCATCATGATTGATGGACAATGTTTGGTATATTATTATGATATTACTATTATTATACAGGTCTCTTTAGAGCGACAGTTATAACTTATGAAGGAGCTGTCCCCAGCACCTCTATCCGGGGTGTCCTTTGATATATATAATCCCCATAAAAAAAAAAAGCTCATACCCCCCCGTATTTATGATAACATTTCGTGTTCTTTGCTTGAAGGCTGTGCCACAATCTGTTTAGGCTCTAATATCATGAGTCACAGGCTTCGATTTCAAGACCACATCCCGTGTAAAGTGAAAATATGTTTTCTTCGGTGTCATAACAATACTCTCTGTGTCATCCTTGGACGCCGTCCGTGCAGGGTCGCGTAACGAGTGATCTGGCATGAACACCCCCACCCCCACCCCCCCTGAACGTGCACGTTGTTGCCACACATTCGAAAGCACACATCGATCGCATCGCCCCAGCCAGAAGCAGCAGGCCTTCCCGCCAAGTAATAATCATAGGGCAAGCCCTTACTCTTGGCCCGTATTTCAAATTTGGCCGCCCGTCGCTTCTGGTCGTGTATAAAAGGCGCAGTCCCCCCTCTCCCCTCTTGTCTCCCCATCCCGGTGCAAGGGCAAGATCGATAGCAGTGAAGATTCGTCTGAGCTTCGATTTTTGCTAGTTGAAAACTACAACTATGTTGACTGCTCTTAGCCTGCTTCGGCGGGCTAAGGAATTTTTGACACAATTATTCAGAAATCTTTTTTTTTTTGGAAAGGTTTCTCGTTCTTCTCGTTTCTTTCTTTCTTTTGCCTCCCAGGCTGCTGTGCGTGGGACAGAGGAAAGAAGGTTGGTGATTTTTTTTTTTTTGGGGGGGCGTGCTTGTAAAAGATCGTGCCCCTGGTTTGTCTTGTTTCTTTCCTTCTTTTGATTCATGCCGTCGCGCGCGCGCGCGGGTCTTTAGCAAGAGAAACGCGTCTGACTGAGTGAGCGGGAGACAGAGCGAGAGGAAGAATCTTTGCTCCGATATGTATCCGTGGTTGCCTGTATGTAGATGTGTGTTTGTGTCCAAGATTGCCCGTAGAAGCGTGTACCACGCGTGAAGCATCAAAAAATCCACAAACCGACCCTCCCGCCCCGGGTGTTTGGGCGTTCGTCCCACCCACTTTCTGACGACTCATGCACTCTGGCCGTGTACTCTAGATACCCCCTCCCCCCCGCGTAGATTCCATTCCATCCAGGTGCCCGGGTGGAGCCGCAATGTATGGCGAGTTGTGGTGGCGGCCAGACCGGTGCCGGGCAGCCCAGTGAGTCGGGAGGTGGACCCCCTAATAAATGCCCGAGGTGAATGAGTACTGCGCGACCACTCCCAGTGCTGTTGTCGGCGCCGTCGGCGTCGTGAGCAGGTGGGTGGGTGTGTGATTGATCGACAGCAGCGAGCGAGCGACAGGCTGGCGGGCGGGTGCCCTTGCATCTGATACATACATGCCAGCCGGGCTGGGACAATGATTGGGGGTGCATGAACTTCGTCACGATATCTTGGTTTGGAGCGTATATTGTCGAAAGCGGCTTGAAGACAGAGCAAAAATTCCAGAAACTTTTTTAAACTATACAAAAAAAAGGGGAAAAAAATCTACACATTAGACTACTTTTTTTTTATGTACTACTACACGATCCTCCTCTTCTTATCCCCTGCGCGGGGCCTCGACATCTTCCTCCTCTTGATCGTGACCAAAGCCTCCGTGTAGTCGTCCCCCGTCTCCTTCTCGCCCTCCGCGCCCCTCTTCCCCCTCTCCTTCTTCCCGCCGAGATCCCCACCACCGTCGCCAACCTCCTCCAGCTCATCCCACACCTCGGCCTCCTTCTTCTCCGGCACCGCCGCGGCCACCTCATCCTCTGCATCGAGCACAACCACGGCCGTGCCCTTCGTCTTGACATACACCTTACTCACCACCTCCCGCTCGTCGCCCTCATACACCCACAGATAGCGGTCGAAGCCCACGTCTGCCACCAGCGCACCCCCCCGCTCCGCAGCAGTGGTGGTGGCGGTGGTGGTGGTGGCCAGCACGGCGCCCGTGCTGCCCTTATAGATGCCGAGTGAGCGGCGCGTGGCCGTGCTGTGCAGCCCAAAATGCCCGTGCTTGTCGGAGTAGACAAAGTGCAGGGTCTGCAGCGTTTGCGCCGTGTCGGGCGACTCGGCGGCCGGCGACGTGAGCGGCGACCCTGCGTCCGCGGGCGTGGACGGGTGCAGGCGCAGCGTGAGGATGGGCGTGCGCGAGAGCGTCTCGGTGAAGACGGGGCGGCGGGAGACGGCCGTGTCGTAGAGGCGGAGGTGGGAGTGGTGCGTGGACACGGCGAGGCGGTAGGCTGCTGTCGTTGCTGGCGCATGTCTTTGCGCCCGCCGCTTCCCACCTGGCACTGCCGACGGCGGCGGCGGTGGTGGTGGCGGTGGTGGTGGTGAGCAGGGGAGGAATATGATGTTCGAGACCCACACGGGCACCTCGAGGCCGAGTTTTGTGGGCTTGACATTCTTGGCCTTCCACACGGGGCGCCACGCCGGCTTGCCGCCGTCCGCGACAGAGCTCTCCCAGATCTCGACGTCGCGGTCCTTCCCGCCGAGCGCCACGGCGCTCGGCACCGCTGCGCTGTGCTGTGCGCCGCCGTGCACGGCGACAGCGGAGAGGTCGCCGCCGCCAAAGTCGTGAGCGGAGACAGCAATCTCGTCGTCGGCGCCGGCGAAGCGCGTGAGGAACTCGACGTGGCCCGTGGAAGTTGCTGCGTAGAGTATCCCGGCGGGCGTGAGGCCGAGCGCGATGACGTCTGTGTCGGTGCCGCCGGGGAGCTGGTGCGTGTGCAGGACCTGCTGGTCCGCTGGGGCGAGCGGCGAGACCGCGGGGTCGAGGAAGCGGATTAGACCGCCCTTTGATGCTGCTGCGATCTGGATGCGGGCGGCGGTGGGTGGTTGGTTAGCTGGCGGCACAAGGGTAAGAGTGGGAGTGGGAGTGAGAGCAAGAGCAGGAGAGGAGGCGTGTGTATAGCAGCACATACGATGCCGTCGCGGCCGCGGAAGCGCAGGACCTGCATTGCCTGGATTGCGGCATTGCGGTCTGGCTCGAGGAAGGAGACGATCTTTGCTCTGGCGGAGGTCTGGACGGAGGTGTCGATGCCGCGGGTGGTTGTTATTACTGTGGGGGGGGTTTAGTTAGCCGTTGATAGCTATGTCAGGAGAGAGAGAGGGAGAGAGAGAGAGAGAGAGAGAGAGAGAGAGAAATACCTTTGACCTGGCCAACGTCGTCTCCAATTGCAAACTTCATTGCTTCTGTAGAGTCCTTGTTGGGTTTGTGGGGATTGCGGTGGATTGCACTTGAGGCTCTGCGACTCTCTTTTTTTTTCTCTCTCTTTCTCCCCGGGTGCTGGGATGCTGCGCGATCAGATCAGATTAGATTGGCAGCGTGTGCTGACCACAACCCACATCCACGCAGCACCCAGACCAGGCCCACCGGTGGCCGTGGGGCTGATGCACCGCCAAGCCAGCCACCGACCGGGTGATAGGCCATGACCCGCACACCCTGCACCCAGCACAGCACACCGGCCGGCCAACCCAGCAAACATCACCGGTGTGCTCAGTGCAGTGTCCTGACCCACAACCAAAGCATCGTCTGCTATATATAACCACACTGCCCGTGCCCGCCGGACCAGGCAGGCCAGGGCATGTTTTAGACTACATGTAGTCTACAAAGCTTATCTTTCCGCGCCATGAGTAGGGGCCGCTGCTTATGGGTAATGATATTCTCCACACACACACGCATTCGGCATTTAGGAAACAGTGCTTGTTCTGGGCATAATCTGTATGTAATTCGACCCCTCCCCCCTCCCCCATACTATCCTAGTAACGCAGTAGTCTAACCTCCAAAAAGTAATACACGTGAAGAGAAATATAAATAACCCCAAAAAGACCCGGCCCGTTTTATCACGCCGATATCCCCCCCCACCTACCCAAGACCCCCGAAAGAAGACAAGAACCACAATCATGATCGCTGCACTAGCGAGCGCACCAACAAAGAAAAGCTACAAAATAAACAAGAAAAAAAATACAAACAAATAAAGAAGTCTATAAAATGAATCCAGTACCCAGTAGTTGGCCCTGTCCAGTAGTAACAGTAGTAGTGGTGGTAGTTATGGACCGACCATCTAAGCCTCAATCTGGCGGCGGTTCTTGTGGGCGGCCGAAAAGCGAATGTCCCTCTTGCCCTTTGTGCCGGCCACGGACCCGTCGCACGCAATGGGCGTGACGCCGGTACCAAACACCTCAGGGCCCGGATTCTTGAACTTGATGGCGGTGATGCCCTCCGGCACAACGCAGCCGTTACCGGAGTTGGCTCTCAAGATACTTGGCAGGGCGTCGAACGCTGCAGTCGACTTCTCGCTACCGCCAATCATGACCGATGCGCAGCGCATGTACATCTCTCTGTTTCCGATTTTGTTGAACCAGGTCCTAATAACGGGGAGTCCATATTAGTATTTTTTTTGATCAAAGAGGGATTGTAGGGGTGCTGAAGGGGGGGGACATTGAAACGTACCAAGCAACCACAGCAGGTCCGGCAGGGAGGCCCTTCGGGACGGTGAAGGTAAGTGGGGGGAGCTTCGCGGTTGGGTCTGGCGCGGCGTTGCCCGCTGCCGCAACTGGGTGGTTGCCTTCCCACGAGGTCATGACACCGAATTTGGAGGCGGCATTGGGCTTGGGGTCGTAGGTGATTGACATCTGGCCGGAACCACCACCGTGGGTTGCACTGCCTACAATCTGTAGGGTTGCCTTCTGGCCCGGAGTGTATGTTGCTACAGGAGCGGAGGGGGGAGATCCAGGGCAGGGGTAGTCCGCACCACTCTCTTTGAGGGGGAATTGGTTACCACCACTTGCAGACTCGGCGACTTGCCACTGGGCGGGGTTGGACATGGTAAGATGGGCAGATGCGGTGGACATGAGGGCAGCGAAAGCTACAATGGTGCCGGTGGTGAACTTCATTTTGATTGTTTGGTTGTTTATTGTAATGTGGTGTTTAGTGGTGCTTTTATTAAGATGTGGAGCTTGTAACCGGACAATCTCTCAAGATGAAGTACTATGCATTATATATAAAGTTAATAGCTGGTACCTCACGAAAGAAGGTATAATGATAGACAGCAGGAAATTTGGAACATATGCAGCATATGTTCAAGATGCGGAATAAGATTATTGAAAGGAAAGGAAAGAACAAAGGGATATGCCGAATGCATGATTAGTACATATGAAATAAGAAACCACTGACCTTTGGTTTGAAGGTTCTAACTTTACTACTATAGGTTCTGAAAGGTCTTGAAAAGAATGAACAGGATTATTCACAGAATAAAATCCAAAAAATGCCGCTGGCGTGTGGTAAAGAAAGTAAAAAGAAGAAAAAGGAATGTGGAACCTATCAAAGGTGATAATCGCAAAGGTAAGGAGTGAATGTGACTTGAGTAGTGAGTGACGAAAAGAACATCCTATAGCGGGGGATTTGGGCGTCTTATATTCCAAACTCCCACAGAGTGTGAAAGAGGCAAAAGTTGCTGTGCCATGGATTGTACCCATCTGTAACTGGCGAATGCTATCTTTGCTCGTCTCTCCTTGCTAGTTTCAGCTGACAGCATCCACTGGCAATGCCTCCTCCATTTACAACTACCCCGCACAGCGTCCTGTCAGGGGGTTCGGTGGTGGTGGTGGTGGTAGTGATGGTGGTGATGTCGAGAGGGACAGATCTCGGGGAGGAGATACCGGTGTGTAACTACTAGAGGAGGCACATATTACCTGCTCGATAAAAAAGAAGCTCCAACCCTGTCCCTTGCATCTGGGCCAATCGCCGGGTGGCTGAAGAGGAACCGAAACTCTGGAAGCTCATTATGAAGGTGGTGGAGAAAAACATGGCTTAGGGGTGAGACGTTTCGTTCGGCGAATTCAGGTACAGGAAAGTGTGTAACTTCCGATGTGCTCTTCTGATATGCAGCCAATGCGATGCGAGTTTCCCTAAACTGGCTGCTCTATTCACTCATATGAGCTTGGTATCTGGGCATTCGATTCGATTCCCCAGAGTAATTAACGGACTTCATAGAAGCATCTCCTAGCAGTTGAACTCGGAGGTTCATTTCCAAGATGTCTCTCTCCTGCCCAAGTATCTGGGAAGAGGATGTCCGAGCGCTGAGGGCAGGGATAAACCGTCAATCAACTGTAAGGAAAAAAGCCAGAAAGGTACTGTACGGTATAGCACTGTATCTGGTTCATGGTAGGTACGGCAAGGGATGACCGAATCAGTAATCTGGAAGGGGGGGAAACTCATGGTTCAGGTGGCGTATTACTGGATAAACCGGAAAGCAAGCTGCGGTTTCTTTAGAGAATTGTGCGCTTCAACCGGAAGAGGGGCAGTTGCATTATCATGGGGGTATGATAGAGTAGTACTGACTTCATGGCATCGTTGTGGTAAGGCATCACACATGCCGATATGTTTAATTTTTAGGTCCCTGTCCGGTCAAGCATGTAGTGAGCCACATGCATGTAGTGAGCCACACATGCATATAGGTACTTTAATAAAGGTAACAGGGTCCTTATTTTTCGACGATGTATGCTGTGGTTGGTAGGCAGCGAGTATTACTTTGATTGCAGAATATATACGGTACAACCTTAGGCCAATGAAGTCGACCGCCGTTTCTCTGGCGCCGCGCCCAGTCCCAAGGGATATGATTCTCGGGATAGCGCTAGGACCTGTCAAGAGGGAGCTAAACCGCCTAGGGGCAACAAACAGTAGAGAAGCAACCTCAACCTCCAGAAGTGTACCTACTTTTCGGGTTCCCGAGCTGCTACAGCAGCACGTTTCGAGGTGTGTTTCCCTAACCCCCCACTTTCATCCCTCTCTTTCTATCGGAAGTGCTTGTGTCTTACATTCTTGCCTCCAGTTTCCGCCTCCGTTTCGTTTACATCTCTTGCCTTGCCTTAGTAAGGCCAGGTATATACATGCAGGTACTGCTTGTACCATCAAGCTGTATGGCAGAAGCGTTCTGTGCCCCTGGGCGCATGGCTCAACTGCCCTTCTAAGCGCAACGGCACTCACGACTTTATTCTCTGTGCCTCCTGGCGAAATACTGTCGGCCATCATATCCGCACGTGCATCAACTGCACCTGGACAGGACACAAGCAGCATGAAGATATTTCCGGTCTCGTGCGCCAATAAACTGCCTACATGCCAGTGTCTACCTCCCTACTCTACTCTAGAGTAACCTACGACGCAGGAGGCACAAAAGGTTTTCTGCGCCATCTCGCCTAGACTCCCCCACAGCAAGGTGCACTCTCCGAGCTGTGGCGGGTGCCTCTGTTTTAACGTGGAACCTGTGGGTTATACTACCGCCAAAACTCGAAAAATTGGCTATCCCCGCCCAGGGGATTATCTCTAAAACGATTGGCGGAAAGGTATCGATCAACCTTGGAAGTATCCGTTTGCAGCAAGTTTGATCTTGTATGCATAGCTAATTTTTTTCTTCGAGTTTTGGCGGTATTCGACTTTATTTTTAATTTTTTGAGCCTCGTCGGTGTTTGTTTTGTTTTGTTGTGCCTCTGGATCTCACTCGGAGCTTGACTAGCGGGATATGTATCTACCGGCGATGCCGAGGATCCGGGGCAAGTGGGGGCCGCAACGCCGAGTGATCGGGTATGCATGACTGGTTCTCTTGTGCAACCTACGCCTGGCGGGGGTTGGAATCCTGCAAACGCCTTAAATTCAATAAAGGAAAGAAAAGAGGGTGCTCTGAAAATAGTAGTTGGGATTGATTTGGATTTATCCATAGTGTATTTCATGGCAGTGTCTGCCAAGACGGTGAGAATTAGTCCAGTTTGGGCTATATAAAATTCCAAAGCCGGCTCTCCGTGGCGGCTAGAAGGAGATGAAATTTGGATACTACTACTGAATGGGAGCTGCTTCTAGTCTTAGAGCTACAAAATTTGGAATTACAGCTATGAAGATTATTAGTTCTATCGATTGACTTACAACGGTGAATGCTGTATTTACTTAGAAGGAAAATAAAGAGAAGAGATAACTCATGCATACTACTCTCCGGACAGTAGTAAATAATTAACACGTCCCAGCCGATGAGTATTTGATCAATTTTTTGGGGTGCAGGACCATTTTCTCACGCCCAATATCTGTATATAGGTTTATATGGATGGGTGGGCTATATCGTACTAGATCCATCGACTCTCTTTGGTTATTCTACAATAATTCCACCATCTCAAGACCCTCATGACTGGTTTCAGAGGCGTGACGACTGCATCCGGCTCATGGCTGCTGCTGTTTCCACATAACCAGACAAGTCGGAGGTTCGGACGATCCTCACGATATGATTGGTCGCATATTGATACTAATCTCGATAGTCAACCAATCGAACGCAAAGGATGAAAAA
Organism: Morchella sp. 2014-9hei; assembly: GCA_024713685.1. Taxonomy (NCBI): domain Eukaryota; kingdom Fungi; phylum Ascomycota; class Pezizomycetes; order Pezizales; family Morchellaceae; genus Morchella; species Morchella sp. 2014-9hei. Next base: position 1,328,912 of record JAMGYW010000019.1, read on the forward strand.
AAAAAGAGAAAACTCGCAGTCCTCAAGGAATAAGCGGGATGGAGCATCATACTGTATATGTTGAAACACTGTTTTGAGATTAACGAGGGCTTTTTCCAAATCCTCCGTGGTCCTTCGTGGAGATTGTGAACTAGAATGCTGGTGGTACTGTATTTTTCGTTACCACGGTACTTTTACGAGATTGATATTTTGATATTATATCACGTTCAGAGATTTCATGGGATTTAAGCCGAAATCGTGACCATATCTGGTCCACTGGGGCCGAGAAAGTATCATATTACGCTGTTTGATCTACCACTGTACGAATTAAAGGGAGGGTTATACATAATACGAAACCTACCATAAAAAACCTACCCTCGCGAGTATTTGCTTGTCTTGCTTACTTTGGGATCAACCTTATTTTTCTTTTAAGATTGTGGCCTGACCCTTCAGCTAGTTTAGGAGATATTTTATTGGGTAGGTGTGGTATTAGTATCTTGTCAGCTATCTAGGGCATTTGTGGCTTGAATCTGAGGGTTGTTTGAGAGTACAGTATCACGGAGATGACTAGGGGACATTTAATAAGTCCTTATGAACCTCACAATAGTACCGGTTGCTAGATCTCATATGCGTAGTCGAGTTTTCGAGATTCTATTATGTAGTTCTATTGGAACAATGCAGACATGCATCTAGAGGGCTAATCTAATACCTAACGAATGTCCAAGCCTTACGAACTAGAATTCAATATTAGCGAAGAATTCGGGGCGAGAAGGTAAGTGATGGCAGAATTACCAGTCCAGTCATCCATACCAGGCAAGAAATCTAAAGAGGCTCGAGCATTCCTTCCAAGCTCTCCATCCTCACTCAATTAAACCCTATCGAGGCAGCCAGTTTCCCATTATCAACCCCCGATTCCTCGCACTTCATTCCATTAGCAACAAAAGTAAAAGCCATCACACTGAGATATGGAAAACTCACACTCCCTAACGGGGCACATAATTGGGCCCTCCAACCCATCTTCCCAAGCTTGGAACCCAGATCAACTCCTTCGTGTCCGCCGAGACGTAATTTCCCTTTGCGTCGACGAACGGGACAATATGCCCTGTGTCCTTGTAACGCAAGCCGAGAAACTTCTTCTTTGGCTTGGAGGATATAGCGAGGGAGACTAAGGCCGGAGAAGCTTGCGGAGGAGGAGCTTGCGGAGGGGGAGGTGCCTTGACGTGAAAAATAAGAGGAGACTGGACGGTAACGGTGGCAGAGGTGGCAGTGGGAGGTGGGGCGGGCATATGGATGTGAAGACAAGCATTCCCAGTAAAGGGAGTGTAGATCTCTTCAATGATGATAGAGGCGTGAACGATTCCCATGACTGCTAATTTGAAGTTTGGGTTTGGGTTTGGGGGTGATGATATTATTGGATGGATATATTGTTGATAGGTGGATGAACTAGAGGGAGGTGGTGAACTTCAGGTCTAGGTGGGGGTGCGCTGTCGAGAAAGAAAGCTTAGCTATTTCAAGAGCCGACTTATAAGCATATATAGAATTATCGGAAGACCTAACCCGGAAAGCCATTTAAAAGCCATTGAATGCCGGGTAGCATTTAATGATTCCAGTACTCATTCTCATTCTATGTGGGAAATACTGATATGTACAAGGAACTTGAGCAGTTTTGACTACCATGAGCTAGCATTCAAATTAATTGAGGTTTCCACTACTCTTGAAGGTAGATACTCAGTATGCTCTCAAAGCTAACCGTGATGTAATTGGATAACTATATACATATACATCACAACGCATTTGCTTGAATGATGATTTAAAGGGCGATGGAGTGAAGAAGCAGAAAGACTTAGACCTAATTTCATCTACGGCAAGTTCTCTTAGTCATAGGGGAACTCAAACATAGAAGGTGAATATTAGTGCCGTGGGGAAAGAAAAGAGATATATGAGGCATGAACTATTCAGTAAGATGTGCCTTCATGGGTATCACAAGACCACGGTTGTTTCTAACGGTGATTTCGTGTCTTTTGCCTTTGAATAGGTATTTAACCCACAGATCCTTCTTTTCACCTGGAGTCGGGTCGTAAAAGCCAGCAAGATGGCTCTATAAAAATTGTTAGTATCAATATGATTTTCGGGGACGGATTCATAGGCCTACTTTGTTCAACCCTCTCGGAATAACAATCTGTTCATCTTCGATCAATCCAGCCAATGGAATTGTCACATCAATCCATTCTCCAGCCTTCCCATTGATTCCATATCGAGCCTCAAGAATCACCAATCCACCGCGCTCCAACATCTTTTGTTGACTGTGCTTAACGTGATCACTCATCAGATCCACTAACTCATCTGCCCTCCTTCTGTTTTTAATGACTTTGACCATTAACTGTCTCTTCTTCTGTTCGGCTTCCTTTTTCCACAACTTGCGCTCTCTTGGCCTTAGGTAAACCCATTCGAGTAGCGCATATCCCAAGAACGGCACAAGAGTCCCGTACAGAACCGACGACCCTGATGTAGAAGCAATCCCTACAGGGATAGAGATTTTTTGCCCTAATCTTGACCAGTCTAATGTGAATATGACCCCACCAGCAGAGATCCCAATTCCTGCCCCCATCCTGGTATTTGTAAAGACTTTTCTAGTAGCCTTAATCTTGACTACCAGCGCAGTGACTGTGACAACAGTCGCATCTACGTTTATCCTAATCCCCTCCCTCGATTTCTTAAATTCTTTAAGATTTTTTGAGCTGGAAGGGCCGATGGGTGTACCGACAAAATAGGTTCGGCCCCACGAAAGTCCCAACTGCCCACCAAATCCAATAGCAGGACAAGCAGTCGCTGTTATCCTCCACGTTTCTGTTGATTTCGATTTGTTTGGCCTTTGGGTGGGAACGTAGTTTTCATCGTTGACGTCTTCGACCACAGGAGACTCGCCAATGGGCATCGCTACCCATCCGATAGTGAAGTGACTACTGGATGGTGGGCTGGAAAAGATTTGAGACAATGCCAAGGGCCATTTCCTTGCTAAACCCGTGTTATATTGCATGAAGAAGGAACTGCGTTTACCAATGGAGCTAACATATGTGGCCTCGATATTTGGGGGTTTGAGAAGTGGCGACGAATTAAATGTTGGCTTAAAGACGAGTCTGGAAGCACCGAAGCTTTTTGAAATTGAGGTGGAAACGGCATATTGGGGAAATATTGTTGAAGCTATTTCGAGATCCAAGCCAGCGAGAATTGTAGCGATTGATAATGGTGATTTCGGGGGTAGCGACGGGAATGAGTGTCCAATCTGCACGGAAAGACCTGGAGAAGATAGATATGTCCAACCTTTATTCACTGCCTGAACAGGAACACCACCTAGGGATGCTGTGAGACCTAGGCTCGGGACGTGTTTCATTTGTGATTCGTTCTTTTCAGGCAAGGCTGTGATAGAAGAATTAAATGGGGTTGTAAGCAGTTCTCCCAAGCCCTCCAACGGCAATGTGAAGGAATGCTTGACGGCATATTTCGTCAACCTCACAGGCGTAATGAGCCTATATTCAACTTCCTTCTCACCACTCTCCCGAATCCTTACGATCTTCTTCAATCCCGCGCCAGACACATCAAGAGAGATAACGACATCTCCACGGCTGTTCACAAGGCTCATAACGTTTTCTACCTTCTGCTTTCGGATCTGCTCCTGCAGCCAGATCTTGAACTCATCTGGATCCATGGTCTTGACACCGACCTCAAAGAATTTCTGCTTCAACCCATCGACTCCTAATTCGTCGTAGATGGCTCGTTTGTGCGGATTCATGAGAGTTTCATAGGCAATCAATATGTTGTTGAAATGTATTGTCGTGCGTTCCCGTTGCTCAGCTGGTTGCTTGTCTGGGTGAAATCGAAGTGAAAGTGCGCGATAGGCACTGCGGATTTGGTTGGGCGTTGCCTATCGATTTAAATCAGCGGTATGTCCATGGACCATGGAGAAGCTTAAAGCCTCTGTATAAATTTACAGCATCTGCTATAGTATGCGGTCTGACTGAACGTTGTCACGACGCTCGACCGGGCTAGACAGATTACTGCTATAAAATCTGAACGGTGAAGGAGGGGGTAATACATCTTGAGACACCCCCAACAGTGCGTAGTAGTCCTTGGCCGATTCATCCTGCTCCTGCTGCCATTCTTCCCATTCTTCAATGCCAACTGGTTCGGCGTTGAGACCTGACGAGTTCTGGTGCGGATCTAACTCTTCTGCATATGTAGGGGATGGGCGATATTGAGAGTGATTATTCGAAGGCATATCTGCTGTAATGAAAGAAGAAAAAAAAGGGCAAGATATAACTTTCGGAAATGTGATTCCCGGGTGTTCGCTGAATGGGGAGAGATGCACACAATTGAGGATGATGTCAGAAAGAGGGTATTCAGACTGCGGACGGGGTATTTAGTATGCGATTTTAGGCTTAGCCCCAATTTTGGGAGATAGACCAATTTTGGGAGATAGACCAATTTGTAAAGTCAGACGTCTTCAAGGCAGGCCGAAGGTCGAGGTATGTATGTATATTTTACATCACGTGGGAAATAATTCAGATGGGGAAATGCGATGAAGTCATGCGTGCCAAGCGGTCCGATTCCGTGCTCACAGCTAATATATTCTAGGACTTTCCCGGGCGCGGTACTGAGGCTCTATTATTTATTTCGTTTGAGAGACAATCTGGCACCCCAATCACAAGAGTAGAAAACCAACAAATTCACAACTCGCGGTCTTGCACGATTTGGCCTGGTTTACGCTGCATGGTGCTGATATTGGCGCCAAGGGCAAAGAAAGACTGGGCACGGTTCGCTCGAACACGGGCAAGGACTCAAGGCCTTCAACAACACCATTGGACAGAAGACAACCAACGGTACAATGGCCTTCAACAACACCATTGGACAACGATACAAAGGCCAGCGAAAGTACGATCACGCCACGCACGATACGAAGAGAATGGTTGAAGGCACGGCGAACGGGAGTATGTAGACACGGAAAACCCACTTTTGCATAATTCCACCAGAAATTAGTACTTTTGTGACCATCACTGGAACTGTGATGATCGAGCCACTTTCAAGATATTCTACAATCACAAGCGCAGCACTATTTTTGTTGAGACAGGAGATATGATACATCTACTCAATAAGTTGAAAGATCCAAATCTTTCCTCAAAGCCTCGGCAACGCCCAAGCATCGAAGGAAAGAAAAAAAAGCTTCATACTCAAGGAGCGAATATATCAAAAATTAAACAACCCAGAAGGCCCGAAGGCCTTTGGCAAGGTCCCCAACCATTCGCTGTGCAATGAAGGTAGGTTCCTCGAGCCCCGACTCTTCATGAGCAGCCGGGTCTGTCGCTAGGTAAGTATGAAGTTCTAAGAGGAGCGCGAGGCAGGAGGGGTATATATACCCCCAGAACACTTGGCGCCTAGAGAATTTTGGCCGACAGTCCACAAGAAGATAGGTGTCAAATTTGTCACCAACGCAAGGATCGGGGGAACGAACAACACACCCAGAGCTCGAGACTTGGCATTCCTTGTGGAGCGACCGAATTCAGCACTGCGCATAGGTACGTAGCTTGAGACAGGGGACTGCTCGAGTTTTGCATCTACCGACATTGGTAACAGCTCACCCAGACGTCGCCTTAGCTGCTAGTAATAATACTCTACATAATGCCAGTTATAGCGGCCATAAAGATCAGCATCCAAGCTATATGTATTTAATACTTGTTAATACTCATTGGTTCTTCTGGCTTCCAACTACATACTTAAAACTATACTACAGTGCTAGAGTCTTCGATCTCATACCCGTCCTGGAGACCTCCTAGTTTTTACTTTTCAGGCCTTGTACCCACGGTTCTTGTCCACAGGGTGCCGTTTTATAACTTGAATCCGTGCAGGTCTCAATTCCATGTTAGATCTTACATGCAGTTAGACTCTAGCAATATGGGAGGGAAGCGCTCAGATGTTTGCTTAACATGCCAAACAACGGGAATCAATGATCAGGGCTTTCTAGAGTACTATATTTACAGAATACATAAATTACTTCTTTTACTTCTTAGTCCTCTTATCCTTAACTTTTGCCTTTCCTGAGTTTCCAGTACCAGTCGACTCGGGGGTCTTTACGAATCCACCCTTGACTAGCGCCTCTCTGGCTGCTGTATTTATTAACCGGAATCTACAAAAAAAAAAAAGATACGTTAGCTTGACTAGAGATGTTGCTTGAAATGATAACATAGCGACCCACCTGTCCGGTCCCAGCTTGACTCCTCCGTACCATCTGGAGACAACTACTAGCACGTTGGAAACATCCATAACCTGCAATAGATGTCCCATCCTGCCACCAGCGGCGGTTTCTCCATCATCGTCATTATCCTGGAAAGTGACACCGTTCTCACGCTGTATCCTATATGCTAGATTATCATATCATTTAGCGTCTGTTATATATTATAAGCCTATGATAAATGGTATGGAATATACCAGTCATGTTATGCGTTGCCTTTGCAATCTTCTTATCTCCTCCAATCAGATCCGCAATATAACGCTTTGCATCTTCAACTGAATGCACCTCAATAGCTCTTCCAACAAACACAGACTTCTTCTCAACAATTGGATCTGCCACGGTCCATTCATGCTCCGAAGTAAGTTCCCCAGCCTCGTTCGTTGTCGGCGGCGGCGACCACTCCCTATATCCCTCCTCGCCATCATCAACCTCCACCTCCTCCTCCGCGGCAGCAGGTGGTGGTGCAGCCTCCAACAACTCCCGCATCCCTTCCACCAGGTCAAACAGGCACACCTCTCCCTCACGCCACACTGCGCTCAACACATCTCTCGCCAAATCGTTTTTCCCCTCCACTCCGCTCTTGCCTCCGCCCGCACCATCAACAACCACCGGCGGGGCATGCGGGTAGTTCTCCGGGAACGAGAGCGTCAGTGAGAGCTGCGGCGAGATTGTGCTTTCGGGCGGCCGCAGAACGTAAACAGATCCGGACCCGGTTGAGGCAATACACTCGCCCCCGTATATCGAGTTTAGCACCTCAATCTCCTCGACGAGATCCTCGCTCATGGCTAGATCCAGAAAGTTGGTGGTTGACTGCTGGGAGGGCCGGGTAGGGTAACTGCGGGTAGTTGAGTAATATCGTGGTAGACACCGGAGACGACGTTGTAGATTTGCACCCCGACCTCGTCCTCCAAAGTGCGCCGGTTGATTTTTGAGGCGTTTTAAGACAATCCGGAGGGCAAGCGGGGAGTTCATGAGAGGCTTGCTTCTGAGATAACTACACGGACACTCTCCCCTATAGGAGACTGGGGTAGGCTAAATATTGAGTTTTTCCTTCCTTCCTTGATGAGTGATAAGAATTAGGATGAGGGGCTAGCAATCCCGGTGGCAAGATGCCTTATGAGAGATTCAAATACCCAAACATCACAAGACGCGATAGACCAGGGGTAACGCACCACTCTAGAGAAATTTGATTTAAAGGTTCCAGCGGTGATGCATGCATGGCTGCTCTGCTTGCTCCAAACTCAATGTAGGGTTAGGGATGATATACAGTGGAGTCTCGATAGTGGCATATGGTCGGAAACGGATTTTCGTGTGCCACTATCGGGGATATGCTTGTACCGAGAACAACTTTGCCCGTGCCGACTCGTTTGGGATTGCCCAACTATATGCTAGTATCAAGGATATGCTATTATCGGGGTTGCTACAATCGGGACTCCACTGTATTCTCAATACATACAATTGATAAACAATTGACTGCATACATGTATGCGAAGGGTCTGGATTTCTTCCTGTTAGATCTATGACATAGAGTGCTCTGTTTTACCACAGGCAAGCAGAGTATCTACACCTAGTCACTAGAACAGAAAATAATTGCCATAGACTACGGTCTGCATGCAATTAATGAATTAAGCAAAAAAAAAAAAAAATAACAGAAAATCATGATCTATCACTCGCCGGATTGACCCGTGCAGATCATCTCAACATGTAATTGAGTGATTTATGTTTGTATTTATTGGTTCACACAACACACTAGGTGTATTGAGGAGGAAGTTAAGAATGTTTAGTTGTCTAGGACCTCTCCGAGCTATTTTTACGCAATTTTATATCTATAAAGACCCGGCCGTTACTACGTTCTAAGGTACAGAGTAGTGGGAAGCAGCTTCAGTACATTAGGAATCCATCGTTACAATCTAAAGCTTAACTGATGACTCCTCAAATTCCACTAGTGGTCTGACAGGCCTTGCACCCTTTGTCATTTCCAATCCAGCCTTGAAGCCATATACATCTTCAATGATTTGACCCTGATCTCCATCGAACTTTTCGTTCGGAAGCGAGCCTGAAAGCTTTGATAGCATTGGTTCAAGCAAAGCCGAACCTTGATCAATAATCACCTTGGCCTTCTCATCCGCCAACTTTAGTTCCTTCGATAGAAAAGTTGCCACAGATCGGATAATGGATTCAGCCTTCGTCAGATCGGTACTTTCAAGGGCCTTTGCGACATCCACAGCGTCAACACTAACACCCCCTCGGCTTGAAATAAACTGGGAAAGGGATAGAGCTAATGTGGCTTTTTGATCTGACGTGGGAACAGGAGCAGGAGGTGGAGGGGTGGCTGCTGCATGCATATGGACAGAGGTTTTGGAGCGTCTTGGAGACGAAAAATCGATGAAGGTATTGTAGAACTCAACAACATCAGCTTTGGTAAGATTTCTGATTACGTCAACCTCGATATCAACTTTATAGGGTCTCCAGTCAGTATAACCTCGCAGAATTAGTGAGGGGATTACTGACTCTGCAGGAAATCAAAGTATTCACTGCCTATGTAGCTCCAAAGCCTTGCACTTTCCTGATTCAGGTTTTTCATCTTCTCGGTCCGCTTGACGACAACACTATTAATATGACCCTTGAGCTCTTTCTCTGTCATTTTATCGAGGGTGGTCTTGTATGATTTCAAGAAATTCTCAATCCTAGACTCCAGGTATGGAGCCGATCGCTCGGATTGGATAAGAACTCGATAAACCATTGTTGCGGCATTGACGCGAGCACCTGAAAACACAACGTATCCAAGTTGCTCCTTAGTTCTCAGCAAATCAAAAGCAGGCCTAAACTAAGGTTAGCATATGTTGAAACTTAAAATTAAAAAGGGGAGGGAAGGAATTTATTTACTCTTCAGTCAACTGTGAAAACAAGGTTGTCAAGGCTCGAAGCTTTCGATCAGTATGCTCTCCAATGTAGAGACTATACTCAATACATGAATTTACGTTTTTCTCATCTCTGAGCTTTCGGGGATAGATGAACTTCCCACCAGGCGGCATAAGAAGAGATCTCCGGATGCCAAACTGCGCAGGAGGAAGTGGCCGAGGTTTAAGAATTGTTTCGATCATTGCAGTAAGTCTAAGAGCATCCTAAAGACTCGCAAACAGATTAGTCGCCAAATCTGAGTTTTGTCGACTCTCTGAAGTACTAACCTCTTTGTAGAGATTTCCGTGGACCAAGGATTCAATATGCAACTGCTTGAGAATCAATGGATAGAAGCTCTGCACTTCTTCCATAGTAACAGTTTCCAGCTCCTCGAGATGTTCATCGTTCAGCCACATCTGCTGAGCGTGCAGGTACCTAGCATATTCTCCAACCTGATAATACGGTTGGGCAAAGTCCCAATTACGATAGCTTCTCAAAGTTCGTTCTTTGATAACATTAAAGCGACTGGGCGAAATTTCTAAACTACGCATATTCGTAAGAAGTTTCTCTAATAGCACAGACATTTTATCGTTATAGCCTGAAATCTCAATGTCTAACCCCAGCGAATGGGCAGACAGAGAATATTCAAGACCAGCGATTTCTGCATCGTAAGCGTATTCATTGAGAGCATCCTTGACCAATTCGCAATAAAGTTTCGCTTTCACAGCACTTCCAGGACTCGCATATGCTATAGGGCTGTATCTAGGTTAGAGGTAGCAGAAAGAGATATGGTGTATGAACTTACTTCCGAAGTGTACAGAATATATTTGCTTTGGGAACCCAGAAAGTGTCGTCCTTTTTGTACCAAACTCTAGACAGGTCTGTATGCTTTATCAATACTGGTACTTTTGAAGGTTCCTTTGTCTCCTTCTTCTGAACATCGAAGTTTGTGGGGATAAACTCGTTCTTATGAGGGAGATGTAGCTCCTTTTCCAAATCCTCCACTCTTTTCTTAAAGATGCCTTGAATCTCGGATAGAAACTTTTGAGGAATTTTCTCAACCCTGTATTCAGTCCCATACCATTTCTCTTTTGCTTCCCAGTTTCCTTTGGGACAATCCCTGCAGGCAATGGAAAGCCTAAAGCTATCAGGTCGTAGAAATTCTAAAGATTTCTTGATGATTGCCGGATCGAACTCGCGGATCAAACTTGTTCCGGATAGGAGCCACTCTCTAGGGAGGGGCTTCTGCATGATATCAGAGAGGCGTGATGTGAACTTTGAAGCTGGAGATTTTTGTCGAAACTTGAAGTCAATAGCAGCAACAGCTTGAAGTTCTTTCATGATCCACTCCTGTGGAGGAGTGCTACGAATAAGGTGGATGTATTGGAATATAAGCTTTGTAACCTCCTCATATTGGACTTGGGTGGCGCGGTTAGTAGCTTTCTTTCAAGACGTATAGTATAAGTAGGAGATTCATTTTTACCTAATCCTTCTTCTGTCAACCTGATAGAAATATAGAAGAAAGCAGCATCATTACAAATTGATGTTGGTCCAGCTGTAAGCCCATTGGCCCATCCCTTCTTTTTCAGATATGCAAGGATGGAACCAGGACCCTCATGCCCAATTAGATGGGCTGCATATCTCGAGGGCTGTGTCCGGAACAAATTTTCTTCATCAAGATATGGAAATGTGATATCCAAGGATCGGGTATCCATGACAGGTTTAGCAAAATATTGCGTCTGCGCAATTAGTTAGAAGATCTTGACCAAGAGGATTACATGCAGGCGGTAAACAAACCAGCAGTTGCTCCTCAGTGAAAGGTTGCCCTTCAAACTTAGGATTTGGTAGGTTCTTGTTTTTGACACCCTCAAACAATTCCACAACCCATTTCTCAAGTGTATCTAAGTCTTCTCTACCCAAAACCACAAGTTTCATCACGTTTGATGAGTAATATTTATCATGGAATTTCAGAAACTCGTCTCTGACGTTAATGCCCTTCTTAGTTGGTTGCTCTTTCAATGTCTCAAGATTCCCTGTAGAGAAATGACAGTATGGATGGTTAGGATTAGATAGCGATTTTCCTAATTGATGAAGCCTCCAAGTATCATTTTGGAGATTTTTCTTATTTTCAGAATCCACAGCTCTAAGCTCACGGTCGAGCGTCTCTGCGAGAAAAAGCGGAGCGATAAAAAACTGCGCAAAACGATCAAGTGCACCATAGAAATGCTCGTGCCCTACTTCGAAGTAGTAATTTGTAGATGTGGAGGCAGTGTATGCATTAGAATGTCCAGAATTTTCTGCTAGATACTGAGAATACTCATTCTCTTTTGGATACTTTTGTTGAAGTATATATATCAGTAGGTGCACTGAAGATATGAATAGAGACTCTTGAGATTTACCTTCTCAGTTCCCATAAATAGAAGATGTTCTACAGCATGTGCTTGACCCTGAACTCCCGGATAATTTATTAGTGAATGTTCACAATGTAGTAAGCCACAGGAAATTCTGCCTAAATGCAGTGCTACTGAATTTATGCAGGCATACAGTGCTGTATTTTTATGGGAGGGAATGGCCGGGGCCGCACAAAAATGGTTGAAAGGATATCCGACTTGGCTCAATGAAGGGCAGGCGTGGGAATGTAAAAGCAGTGGGACATGAGACAACTGACTGGTAAGTCTTCACTGTCGGAAAAGTTCCCAACATGCACGTCTAACGCAGCACTGGCTTTGTCTGTGTCCGGGTCATGCACAATCAACGCCTCGAGCTTATTAGGTAGCTGAATTACACGGTACGACCGATTATCGAGATCAGGTTGCTCCAGCTTGTTGGCGATGACAGTGGCCACTCCAGCTGTAGATATCTCCTTCATATCAGGCTTCATTGTAGTCTGAGAACGAGAATTGGTAAGTCTGGTGGCGGTGGAGAATCTGGAGATGGAAGAGATTGAGACGGAAGGGACGTAGAAGCTAGAGGAGATAGCAGTGTAACGGTGAGATGGAGGGATTGAAGTTGGGAGACAGGAGGAAGTCAAAGGATATAAGACTAAAGACTTGTAGCCTAAGCGCGTGAGGGTGAGGCTGAAGCATATGCAGGGGGGTGAGAAGTGACTGTACAGTCGAAGTGATGAGTGCATGATATACTCTACACCACTTGTTAGAAAGGACACTGCACTTCCCCACAAGAGATAAGCGAGAAAAACCCGCCTAGGCGGCAGTAAACCTAACCCATGTTCCGTGAGCCTCCCGCGACCCTCCTTTTTCTGGTGTACGTCCCCGTTGTAGCCTGTATGTGCTGGGTTTCCTGTATACCACCACCCTAATATGTGTTTTTTGCCCTCACGAACGAAGGGATAAACATTCCGAATCACCGTCACCAAAAAGATGTGAAATCCGATATCTACAAGAGGCTTTTTATGGAGTATGCTGACTGTGGTACATACTGTACCAAGAGCACTAAAGCTACGTGCGTTAGCCAAGTGATTTCTGCCTTTAATTAGAGCCTCATATGTACCTACCTTTCTACCGCGGCCGAGGACTCACCTCATCAAGAAACATCAACTTGCTGTATCCAAGCTGGGTTTGTGTGTTTCGTTGTCCTTACTCTTGCTTTGGAAAATTACCGGTTGGTACTCGACTAAGAAGGTATTTCCGGAGGTTAATTCAAAGGTAAATTTTGTTGAGGAGGTGGCGAACTGGTAGACGTATAGACTCTTACTCTTTGGTTCGCCTTCGGGGCAAGTCTTGGCATGGCTTCAAGGCAACCTCATGCTGCGGTTCAGGCCAGCTCTGTAACTATGTGGATACGCCTATCGCTTTCGGACGCTTCAGCGACCCGGTCTTTGATGCCCTGATCAATGATGCCTCTTTTTTTTATGCAGCTCTGCGGCGTCGTAGACTCATATTTTTTTCAGCCGTATCAGTGATTCACAGCTAATAATTGAGGCAATTATGACCAGCTAGCCTACGTCGATGTGCCATCACGAAATAGTATCCAGATCCCCATGATTCAAGGTATGTACTCTATTATAGAATAGGTATCTTTAGCTAGTATTTGAATATCCTTTATCCGAGTATCGTTGATCGTTATGAAGCTCAAAGGGTTTTCCCTGCATAAACCGAAAGAGCTGAGGTGATGTCCACGTGCCTATTTCCATGGATTCAGTGCCTAGCGACGATTGGCTAAAAAAGTGCCCTCTAACGTTTAATCAATCGGAGTTACAGGTTAGAGCCGTTTGATTACACAGCATGATAGGAATTCCACATTGGCAAATCAGATGATGAATAGTTGTGGGTAATAAGTTCTCGGACTGAACGCCACCAAAATGCGCGCTTGCAGGCAAAATTGTGGCAAGGTCATCCGATGACTTATTACCCACTGCTGTATGTACATTCTGATGTTGGATAAGAAGTAACTTTTACAGGTATCAAAATTCTAGTTCTAGAACTACGAACGAACAGCCAATCACCAACAGGAGTGATGATATAACAAGACACAACCAGCACATGATTGTATAAAACAATTCACCATAGAAGAGTCATAACTTCACTTCGTATCGCCGATATCATAATAGTCTCGCGGTTGGTGCTACCAAACCTAAGTCTGGGTAACAGGCAGGTACTTTGGTATAGTCTAAATCGACGTGGAACCACAAGTTAAAACACAGTAAATAAAAGTCAGAAGTTTAAGCTTACAGGCTAGCACTAAAGCTTCTGTGCTTGTGGTCTTTTCTCTTGCTATTCATTAAAAATCTAGTAAACCGTGAAAGACAGAGTATACAGTGGGTTTTAACGGGAATTGATAATATTATATAAGGTACGTACTGTAGATATCATATTGCCCTCGAGCACTATCTCTATTAAGATTTGAAATTATGATATACGAGTTTATTCTAGGTGCTCAATTGCTTAGAAGAACGGGTATCTCGGATTCGTGCAGTTCCACTTAATTATGCGGGTATCCATCGAGTATAACAACGCAACGGGAAAGGGGTTCCGGTTATTACTCAATGTTCTATAACTAACTGCACTCTGGCCATGGATGGAGGAATTGTAATGCTATAGATGTTGAGGTATTGAAGCGGCCGGGCGCGGGTTGGGTGTACTGTTTACATCAGCGGCACAATTTTAGCCATTGATAATTATAATTAATTCCTTATGAATCGACAGGAACGATGTTAGGACACCTGTGCAGCTGGAGCCTGAAAAAAAATACGGGTATGTGCATATTACAGTTAACGGCGCCTGCAGCGTGTATGTACTCCAAACGTAAAGTTTCTGTTTGTGGCAAAGACATATTATCCCTTGGACGGATGAAACTGTCAAATTCGCAGCCTGAATTTTGAGCTAATACTAGCCCAAGCAGGTACCTAATGCTTATTTTTGATTGGCTCTATGGTTATTCTCAACCATTAAGAGCAACGGATATACCGCCAAAACTCGAAAAATTGGCCATCTCCGCCCAGGGATTATCTCTAAAACTATTAGCTGAAAGGTATCGATCAGCCTCAGAAGTATCCGTTTGTAGCAAGTTTGATCTTGTATGCATAGCCAATTTTTCGAGTTTTGGCGGTACCCAACTCAGTGCGCATGCGTGCACAGTCCAGGCTACAAATTTGACAATTTCATCCCCCCAAGGGATAGATAGAACGGCAGGATACGTACGCATATGCTTATCGACTCAGTATGACTACTAATATATGCACCAGAACAGTCATTTTGCATATCATATTATGACTGGAGACCCTTGGGAGTTCGCATCCACCTACATCTACATGTAGATACATGTACTTGTACATATGGCCTCACACGGTCTAATGATGGACCGAAATCGACTGCAATGCCCATAATGTAAGATAATGGAAAACCGTAAAGCTCGGAAGAAGATAAGCATGTATATAGATTAACAAAGTTATAAAAAGTAGACTACTAGTACTAGGAACTATCATAAGTATATACGATAAAATATAAAATTTTCTATCACAACAGATCGATCATAAAATAAACAAACTACATATAGTACTAAGAAAAGGTGTCATATATATTTGTTCAACCCCGCCTTTTTCTCCCAGCTAAAGGTAAACAGAACAATACATGCGAGGTTAATTATAACTTTCGAAGAGGTTGCAGCGGAAGCCGGTGATTAGCCTTGGTTCGGAGAGGTCCGCTCTTGTTCTTCGCGGGGGGCTTTATTGAGTATTAGCTTATACATGTAATTATTAGATAGGTCATATAAGACTAAAGAACTTGTGATGACAAAAATTACGAAGTATGTATCTCAGACCTGGAACAAGCTGACATGTGTTACTAGAGGGCGCTTCATACCGGTATCGGAGCATTTAGAGGTACCTGGGTTTCAACGTTCCAGAAATCTTGCTCCCCCAAAGCCCTTTTCCCCATGCTTACAGCATCTGGATTTTCTTTCTTCTCAACCTTCCAAAAAACCACGCTAACATAGTTCTTTTCTAGATTCTCAACCAAATCCTCAAGCCACCGTATAGTTTGGGCATTTGAAACGACCTTCTTCTTTGCATTTTTATAGCCATTCAACCTCCAGGCTTCGATGTTCTGTGTCAAGCAACTGAGAAGATATGCGGAATCTGTTACGATTATAGCGTTCCTCCACATCTTCTCCGATGGTGGCATACATGGCAATATAAAGTTCCTAAAGTGCTCCAGCGCCATCCCAGCTGCATAAAGGTCGGC
The DNA here is from genome assembly GCA_024713685.1 of Morchella sp. 2014-9hei. Taxonomy (NCBI): domain Eukaryota; kingdom Fungi; phylum Ascomycota; class Pezizomycetes; order Pezizales; family Morchellaceae; genus Morchella; species Morchella sp. 2014-9hei. Next base: position 1,344,776 of record JAMGYW010000019.1, read on the forward strand.
GTGCGGCTTTGACTGGGGTAGGAAAGTTGGTATTGTGCCAGACCGGTTATGGGTCGAGCCCGGCCCATGATAAACTCCCCAGGATGAGTTCGTTCTGGTGTTGACAGTGCTGTACGCGTGTGTTCCTTGGGAAGAAGAGCAGATTGCGGAGGAAGCTGAAGACGAGGACATCGAGAAGGAGCCAGATGCGTGAATGATGACAGTTGCTGGATCCTCAAATCTATTCCAGCGGTCATCGATCCAGGTTGGGTGGGCTAATGTGAACTGGTGATCGTAGCTCACTATATCCACCGGAGTGACCTTGGCGTGGTCTCCAAAACCGAGCATTGAGGGACGAAATATCCTATCGCCAGGATAAACGTAGTAGTACTGTGGATTGGTACATCTCCGGCCCATGTACTCCCTATATAGTCGATCATACTCGAGAATTTGGCCTTGGGATGGAGGTGGAATGGAGTTGGGGTACATTTGAGGATCTGGGATAGGCGCTCTGAGGAAAGGACTGGTGATATACACGGCCATGAGAATATGGGTGAAATAGAAAAAAAAATGCCAGAGACGGTTGTCGGAGACGAAGCTCTTAAGGAGAGGTGAACCGATTGAAGCAGTGCACTGTGTATATGTACCGTCAGTGGAATGCAAGGGGTTAAATGTTTGAGACACCGACAAAGAAAAGAACTACCATAGTAAACTTTTGCGGGTGTATTAACAGAATTCCCCTTGTTCTGGTATGCACTAGCTAGCCTTATATTGAGATCATGGTACCAAGTACTATATGGCATTCAATAAGTGTGTTGTGGCTTTTGTGTATGTAGCTGAGGGAGGAGTTGATCTAATTACTTCAATTTGATGCGAAGCTTCTCAGTTTTGTGTTATTTTTTTATTATTACATGTAGCTACCATGTTAATACTATGAGCATACATACATGTATACCTAAGGTTAGAAGATACATGTACTCAGTGATATTCAGTCAATGGACAAGGTCCTCTAGCTAGTGGGTTCCCAGCGCAGATAGCTATATAAAATTCCTTAATAAGTGGGATATTTACTACATGATGTCAAAGATAGTACACAAGCACATGTATGCATGAGGATACGTATCTTTGCGATTAATTGAGGTGTTTCGAGTGTAATGTTGGTTATATGTAGTCTGATAACACCCACGGGCTCGTCTAATAGCTAACTGCACGGTAAGGCCCGCCCCTCCCCGTGTGATTCTGGGCCGGGCTTATACGGTTCACAGCTTCGCATGTGGAAAGTATCCTTCAGCTCAGTGTCGACATTATCTGAGATTTACTCGCCCCCCCCCATGTATCACACACGGCCACTTATTGGTGTGTAAATAAGGATCGGATAACCACCGAGGAATTCGAATACTCAGAGGATACTTGGAATCAGGAAAACCACAGAATCGTCGAAGGGCGGTATCAGTTGAGGACAATAAGATCATACGGAGGATGTATGCATCGAGGATAGAGAGGACATACAGTTTTATTCAGGGAAGCATATGATCGGATTTCCGGGGCCCAGGGGAGTAAGGGAGAAAGTACAAATTGTAACTAGAAATAGTTGGGCGGAAAAAGTATTAGAACATGGGGAGAGGTGGAGAGAAGGGTGTTATTAGTTTGTTTTATCTTTTCTTTTAGTTAGGCAGTGGCGGTGGAGGAGAGCGAGCTTGCTGAATGCCCTTTAGTGGGTGTGGCCAGGAGTGAGCAGGGTAGTCTGGGGTCGTGATATTGCCATAGACTACGGTCTGCATGCAATTAATGAATTAAACAAAAAAAAAAAAAAAAAAGAGGACAATAAGATCGGCAACGGTACGAGAATCTCTTATCAAAAGTAAATGGAAGGTCGTTAAAGCGAGAATTAACCCTTCCCACAGACAATCGGTTCCATCACATTGGGTTAATGAAATTTAGCTTGCTAGACGGAGAGGTCTATCGGGACAGTTGTAATCTTGCGCGCTGAGCTAGGCGGATGTTTACTATCAAAAGTAATATCAGTAGATAGTGGGTTTCGGGGGGCTTTTGATCTATCCCCGATATACATCTACGCATGTCTTACAACCTTCCAGCTGGTTCAAATATGGCATAGTATGTCTTATCAGAGCGTTTTGGCAACACCCAAATGTCCAAATTTTGAGCTCAAATTTCGAGATATGTAGGTTTCTAACCTGGTGACACGGGCAGAGGAAGATAGGCAAACAAAGAAAAAAAGAAAAGAGAATACATAGGAAGCCAATATGCGAGCGATACTCACCTGAAACATGCGTTCTGCATGTAATTGAACGACTCATATACACCACCGATCGCGACGGGGATTAGTGCATACAATACGTACTAGTGAGTGATGGGCTGTGATTGACCTTCATCACCCGTATCTCACCGCAACCACACCTTCGGGATCTCCCCAACAACCTACCATAACAAATATCACCAAGTGGATGCCCCGGAAAACAACATCATGCCCCACAACGTCAACGTATCCTCCGGAGGCGGGCTCGCTGTCCCCTCGACTGGCAGACCTCCAATCCGCTCCGCCAGCAGCCCCTTCCCTACTCACAACCTCACACACAGCTACGTCGAGTACCCACGAGTCTTCTACCCTTCTACCCTCCTCATGCGATGCAGGCCAACTCTCCAAGCTCTCACCATCTACAACCCTATGTCCCACACCACCAACACACTCTTCAAAATACTTAATGGCCCTTCTGACTTAGCCCACATTGATGCCCAGACCATCGTCGTCAGCTGCGCCGTCATTAATTCAGCATTGGCAGTCAACTTCGGCCCAGACTCCAGATACAACTTCACGCACATACTCCCCTCCACCACCACTAAGCTCTCTGCCGAGATCTTTGCCGTGCAGAAGTGCCTCAAGCTGGGTAGGAGCATCGCGAACGTGTTCGGCCCGGACCGGGTAGCAGTGATGAGAATTGTTGTGGCGACGAGCAGCAAGGTGGTCGTAAAGGCTATTACAAGCTGGCTGGAGGAGTGGACTAAGAACGAGGCTATTCCAGTTCAGAGGACATTTGAGGAGTTTGAGGACCCGCGGGACCGAAAGGCGATGGAGAGAATGGATAGGTTTGTGGAGGAAATCGTCGAGGAGGACGGGACGGAGGTGGAATTCTGGCTCTTGGATAATGAGAGCTTGCATGAGACGGAAGATTTGGTGAGGGAGAAATTGAGGGAGGCGAAATGAGGAGCTTGGACGATACGGCCCTCCAACTGTTTTGTGTTGGCATCTGCATGTAAAAGCCTAGGAACAAGCACAAGAGATGTGTTTGGTGGCGGTACGGAACGTTCTCAATAGTAATAGAAAGAAAAAGCACTTCTTTGTTCCTTATCAAGAGTCCCGATTAGCCCCGCGGTCATATAATATCACTCGACACCATGAATCACGTGCAAACCACAATCTCTACAGGTGACACCCAAAAGAAAAATACATGTAGAAACTGATATCATTGATCCCCTCGGCCTCTACCCAAGCAAAGCAAAAAAAAAATTCGCGCCCCATCTACAATAAAAAAAAAACCGTCACGGTTTTTATTTTACCAAACTATTTATATACTAATATGTCCCTTGCCTCCCAGACATCTAATCTACTCCAATGGATAGTCCGTCTTATCCAACTTTGCAAGATGCTCTTTGTGGTGGATGTGTGCCTACAATACATTAACAACCCGATCCTACATCACAGCTACATCACAGCTGGCAGTAAAGGAGCTACTCACGAAGGGGAGGCCGCAGTACCCGCAGGGCACAATCTCGGGCTTGTCGACATTGATGAAGACCCTTGGGTGGCCCATGGGCCCGCCACCTGTGCATGGAGAATGTTAGCTGCCCAACGGGAGTGAATATGGGGGGAAAGGAAATGGGACGTACCGCCGTCACAGGCGACGACACGCTCCCCGGACCAGCGGACGGGCTGCTGGTGGATCAGTTCGATGGCTGCGTAGGGCGCTGGCTGGAGCTGTATATCAGCCTCTCACTCTATACCAATATCCCTTATATCTCCATATCCAACTGTACACCGCCAATCCCTCAATCCCCCCCCATGCTCAATCCCCGCCCATAGTCCCCTCGCCCTCCCCATCAGCCCCAGTTACAACCCCGAACCAACCCCAGCCATGGCAAGTAGCAGAGGATTGAGATGGTGGCACAAACCTGTCTCTCTAAAATCGTCTGCTCAAATCTCGGCCCCACAATGGCCATCTCCCTCGGCTGCTGGGACCTACTCCATGTCGTCGCCCGGTTCGGCGCCTGCTGCACACGGGCCTTGTGGCCCTCGAGTGCGCTCTCTTGCAGTGGCGCCGGGTCGGTGCTGCCTGTGTCGTGGATGGTCGTTGCGTTGGTTGTCGGTGCCGTGGGGGGGGTGGAGGAGTAGGCGCGGCGGGTGAGCGGCCGCAGGATGCGGGTGAGGGGGGTGGTGCGGAGCATTGTGGTGGCGTGTGGGGGGGGGGGGAGGGTGCGGTGATGGGGCGGAGGGGGATATGGCGAGGTGCGAGGTGGGAGGTATTTAGATGGGGGTGGTGTGGCTGGTGGGTGGGTGGGTGGCGTGGCGTGGTGGCGTGCAGCGGTCTTCGGCTTGGCGGTGGAAAGTCTTCTTCGCAACCTTCACAGCCTGAGGTGAATTCAACACCAGCACCATTTGAAGCCGACAATACTGGACAGCCGACGGATATATACAGAGCAGATATATACAGCAGGATCTCAATACGCAGCATCTAACCCACCGCCACACAAAATGTCAACACCTAAAGCCTCCGCGGCGCCTGCCCAGCGCGCAATCGCAAAACCGAAAGGGATGTCCTCAAAACTATTAACCATGAAGGTAAATTTCCAAATCCCCAAATCCCCAAATCCCCAAATCCCCCTTCTACGGCCCTCTTGTACCCTCTACCCTCTATCCACCCCCCTACCTTACCAGCCAGTACTAACCACCGACATCTCCACAGTTCATGCAACGCACCGCCGCGCCCACCGCCGTCCGTGCCGCCCTCGCACAAGAAGAATCCAAGCGCGACGCCGCGCGCGAAAAGATGATTGCCGCCACCACACCCGTGGGCGACGTCGAGACCCGCTGGGAGCTCAGTTATGTGCACCGCGCTGGCGGCGGCGGTGGGGCGGCGAAAGTTGTGGATTGGGGGTATAGCGAGATTCTCGCCGACGACCGCCGTGGGGGGCACCAGGAGGATAGCGAGAACAGCGATGGGGAGGGGGAGGAGGAGGAGGAGAAGGAGGAGGAGAAGGGGGGCAGTGGGAGGATGGTGTTTGGCGCGTACAAGTCAAAGGGAGAGGTGTGTTTCAATTGCTTGCCTGCTTGCTTACTCTTGGTTTCGTGTGTATATGATGTGATGTGATGTGATGTGTACTGACTGACTGGCTGGTGCTGGATAATAGGCTGTGAAGGCTGCGGACGAGAACGACTCTGGGGATGAATCGGACGCCTCAGATAAGCCCAAAAGGGATGTTTCGCTGCGCGGGCTAACTTCAATCTCAAACTCAGGTCCGCCCCCGTCCTCCATGGCCATGAAGTGCCGTGGCTGCGGGGGGGAGGGGCACATGCAGGCCATGTGTCCCAAGGCGAAATGCTACGCATGTGATGGCGAGGGCCACATGGCGAAGGACTGCCCAAGGCCGAGGAAGGGGAGGAAGAGGGAGACGATGGCGTTTGGTAGTGATAGCAAGAGGAGGAGGCCGGGGAACTAATAGGTGCTGACATAGCCAGTAGTATATACGTATCGGGGGGGGAGTTTTACTACGGCCATGTGCATTGGAGAGGATGGAAAAAAAGAAATATACTAGCGTTGGTAGAGGTGTAGACTTGCTGGTAAGTGGGACGGAGTTTGGGGGGCGTTTTCTTCTTTTCTTCTTTTCCTCTTTTCTTTTCTTCTTTCCTTCATGGTTCCCTCTTCTCTCCATACGTCGAGGGCTTGCTTGCCTCTGAATCTGCTATTACCTTGAGCATAGGAATATCAAGTGCAAAGCATCCGCTGGCACCAGACGGCCCCAGCAGTACATTCCTGTATTTGTAAAAAACACCACCATAGAGACGGTTCCCCAGAAGAAGAAGAAGATGCTGGATTACAGTAGATATAATACACAATGTCATGTATCGTAGCCATACAATTGATATAGTTGATTACATGTAATGGGCCAATTGGGCCAAAGATTGAGATGAATCCAAACAAGGCCTAGCACCCCTAACCCTGCCCTCCGCGCCCCGCCAAAAGTTTCACCACCAAAAACCAACTCGCGGCTCTCAACCACCGCCAGCCCCACGCCCGCAGCAGCAGCAGCAGCAGCAGCAGCAACACCCCCTCCCCCGCCCACCATGAGCGTCACCCGCCCCCTCGGCCGCGTCCTGCAGCCCTTCCGCCGCTCCCTCACTACTACGCCCGCCCTGCACAGGCACAAACTCCCGCCTCCGCCGCCCGTCACCCACTCGGCCGACTCGGCGCCCTACACGCCGGCCGACATCGCCGCCCTCCGCAAGCACTATTCCCCCGCCCAGATCGCATCCTTCCTTGCCGGCGAGACCTCAATCTCCAGAACAGACTTTGACCGCCGCGTCCGCCGCTCCGAGGCCGACCCGATGCTGCTGCGATACCTCGACGACCTGGCCACCATCGATCCGACGCTCGATTTCCCGAGCCCCCACTCGCCCCCAGAGTATGTGGCCGGGCACCCGCTGCAGCCGCTGCCCGTCATGGAGGACCCGTTCTCGGGCGGCGACGAGGCGGCCGTGCCGTGGATCCGCGATGTCAGTCGGCGCATTGGCTTCAGTGAGAGTCAGGTGGCCAGGTTCAAGACAAAAATCTTGGTCACGCATCGCGTGGTGAACCAGACGCATATGGGCAAGATCCAGAAGATCTATACGCTCGCGGTGGCGGGGAATGGCAATGGGCTTGTGGGCATTGGAGAGGGGAAGGCGGTCGAGCACGATGATAGCCAGAGGATGGCAACGTATATGGCAGTCAGGAACTTGGAGCCCATCCCAAGATATGAGAATAGGACGATATATGGCGATGTGGAGGTGAAGCTGGGCGCAGTGGAGTTGGGGCTGTATTCTAGACCGCCGGGTGGGTTTTTTGATCTTTCCCTTTTTTTTTTTTTTTATTTTTCCTCCTCTGGCGGGGGAGGCGGGGTGGTTTTGAAGGTTGGAGCTGATGGTTGTGATGTTATTTTATAGGCTTCGGTGTCCGCTGCTCGCAGTACGTCTTTGAGATTGCGAGATGCGCCGGAATTCACGACCTCTCAGCACGGGCCACTCGCTCGAGGAATCCCATGAACGTCATCAAGGCCACTATGCACGCCCTGAGGAACCAGAAGCTGCCCGAGACCATTGCTCGCGGCAGGGGAAAGAAGTTTGTGGATGTCAGGAAGGTCTACTACAACGGTATGGTGTAGGCGGGCTTTTTTTTTTTTTGTATTTTTGTAATTTTTTTCTTCTTATTCTGAAGCTGCGCGAGCGGTGAGGAGTGCGTGTAAATAGCTGGCTGCACATACATATACATATAAAAATGGACTGGGCTGCACTTCTACGGATCTTGAATTAGTTGGTCTTTGTGGTGTATTGTGAGGGTTGTATATAATGTGAGTAGTATGTATGTATAATATAGATCGTGAGTATATGGCATCAAGTAATACTATGGCCTAAGGAGTATATGTGTATTACATGTACAGCGCGAGGTGAAAAGTGAAGGCAGGCAACCAAAAATACACCAAAAATGCTACTTTTCGGCGGGGCCCTGGACCACCAATCATCATGGATAATCCCTGAGAATTGGAGAAGTATATTTCTTGCATGTCAAGCTATGAGCTGTGTCGATTTTATTGTGTTGAGTTACCAAAAAACAAGCCAAGACCAGATGTTTGTATGGGATGTAGCTGAATCGCGTGTACTTTCTTTCACATCTAACCTGGGAGGGTGCCCTTTTATATATATTAAATTTGATACCCAAACTCTTGTTGATTCCTGATTGTTGCCTGCCTTCACTATTTTTTTTACCTGTATTTATATATATACATGATATATACAATATACTCACCCCATAGGTATATATACATGGGTATTGAATTACATGTGGTGTTTAAATTCATTAAAGGTGTCACCGTTCTGGGTACCCCGTCCACTGCAAGTCAGTGCGTGTCCAAACGTTAATGGCTGTAGCAAGACCGAACTGTTGGATGATATCCCTTGACATTGAGAATGTTCAATATTTATCTATTTGGCTGTGTCTCCCAAAGCAGTAGCCACTCGATGCCCAGCCAGCTGCATGCAAGCCTGGCACAAACCCGCCCACCCCCGTCATGCGTATATAACATTACCAGCTATATCACTCCTCCCCCCAAAAGCAATAATTGCTGCTGCCTACCCTACGTACCCGCCCGCCGCAGCCGCGCGCAAGTAACCCGCGAGCTGATTGTATGTAATCAGTAATCAATACTGACGTAAAAGGAAAGAAAATACGAGTACTCTACATGCTCACAGCCGCGCTGTGCCGATCGACTACAGTCCTGGTACATAGCCAGCTGAAACCTACCGCTGGCAGTCCAAAGACACCACCAATGAGAAGCCGGTATTGATCGTTCAAGCACAACCAGTTCCAGTGCATCTAGTGGACTACAGTAGCATAGCCAGCCAGGCATGCACGTACGTCCCTGGCCAGAGCAGAGAGAGTGGGGCAGTGTATGATACATGTATATATAGGGGCTGGCTGTAGCTAGGAGCTATTCTGCTACTGCTAGCTACGTTATAACATACTCCACTAGTTTCCTGCTGCTTTGCAACATAGCTCACGCCTTGCCATCTTTTTTTCCTGCTTGCTGATAGTGAGATTCTCTTTAAAAATCGAATATGGGTCAGACACAGTCCAACCCCGCGAGAGATAGCAGCGGCAGGGAAGTAGGTTCTCGCAACAGAGAGCTGGCGAGGGAGGAAGGAGACCTACGCCGCGATCTCTCCCAGAAGTCACAGACCGGTAACCCCCCCACCCCCCCCCCACTTCTTATTCTCATAGCTTCAACCAGCTAGCTAGCTACTCGTATATAAACCTATATATATACTGACATCTCTCCTCCCACAGCCTGGGCCAAGAACGATAAAGCCAAAGCCAAAGAATTCTCCAACGCCTGCAAGGTCCACCAAACCCGCATGGAAGCCTACAACGCCCGCGCTGCCGCCGAGATCTTCCGCGCCAACAACCCCACCTACTACCAGGGCACACCCAGCGCCGCCGGCTTCATTCTCTCCCTCTTCACGGGGAGCTCCGCGGCGGCGGGGCTGGCAAGTATCGACCTGCATGGGCTGCATGTCACGGAGGCGATGCCGCTGGTGGAGGAACATCTAAGGCTGTGCCGTAGAAATGGCGTGGAGAGGACGACGATCATCACCGGGAAGGGCCTGCATAGTGTGGATGGGGTTGCGAAGATCCGCCCGCAGGTCGAGAAGAAACTGGCGGAGCATAAGCTGAAGGTGGTCAAGGAGGCCAGGAGGGTGAATGAGGGGGCGTTTGTGGTGGAGTTTGCGAAGACGGGAGAGGAGGTGGGGTGGGCGGGGTGGTTTTTGGAAGGGCTCTTTGGGCAGAAGGCATAGGCGCGATGGGTATTTCTGGCGGAAGGCTTTGGGTTTTGCGGGCGTTTTGGGCGTCTTGTTGGATCTCCAGCTGACGATATTGCTGTCTTTTATGGTTGGTCATTTCTTTGTACTGGTCTTCTTTATCTCTTTCTCTTTTCCTTCTACACATGAATCGACAATACTATCATTACGATCTTACTGTGTTTTCCATGGTTCCTTGGTGAAATTTAGGTAGATGTAGCTAGGCAGATATACGAATCATCCGTAAGTTGAATCATGGTACTACCCAACCAATTGCAACGGCGCCAGTGATATCGATATAAGACCTTCAAACATCGATTACTAGCTAGTGCCCATCAGTACAACATCTTGTATCAAATTTAAGCAAGAGATAGTCGACTATAGCCCCAAACTGCATGACCTACCGCTCTCTCTCTCTTTCCACACCTGTGTTTTCCCTCCAGTATCCATCTTCATCCTCACGCACTCGCTCGAAACACCCAGGGCCAATGATTGCTGGACCAATCGGAACCAGGCTGTCCCCCATTAGTAATCCTCAGTGCCCCACCCCGCGCCCGTCCGTTCTCCCCACTACGCCCGAGCCGGGTAATCCAGGCCCAGCAAACCTGGACATCGCGAGAAAGCCCGAAACCGAACAATTAACGCCCAAACGTTTTTATCCCTCGTTCCCATTCATTTCCCACTAATCCGCGACCTCTTTTCCCCCACCCCCCCCTCCTTCCATTTCTCCTCTCACATCACATCACCAATGGCCGCCGCCCGAGTAGCACGAAACGCCTTTGCGTCCTCCCTCCGGAGGCCCAGCGGCCTGCTCGTCCCGAGAAAATTCCCGGCTCTCACAAAGTCGCTCGCTTCACAGGCCCCCCAGCAGGTCCTGACGCCCGGGGTCATCACGCAGTCGACAACCCTGTCCAATGGATTAACTGTGAGTATACTTCGCCATGTTGGGGGGAGCGGGGTGCAATGGTGGTGGTGGTGGTTGTAATGGTGGTGGTGGAGAGTGACGGGTGGGCTGATGATGAGGGGTATAGATTGCGACCGAGCACTCGCCGTACGTGCAGACGGCAACCGTCGGTGTCTTTATCGATGCCGGAAGCAGGGCGGAGACGGATGTGACAAACGGGACTGCGCACTTTTTGGAGCATCTGGCTTTCAAGGTAGGAGACAATTGAGCTTGAGGGATTGATTATATATTGTTGCTCACGCATGGACGGGTGGTTTTTTATATTTTTAATAGGGGACAAAAACTAGGACGCAGCACCAACTGGAACTGGAGATCGAGAACATGGGTGGTCACTTGAACGCCTACACATCTGTACGTTTTCTTTCTTTCTTTCTTTTTTTCTTTCTACAATCCGACAATGCTTCGAGAGGACTGACATGGATCTCGCTATAGCGTGAAAACACTGTCTACTACGCCAAATCGCTCAAGGACGACGTTGGCAAGTCTGTCGAGATCCTTGCCGACATCCTGCAGAACTCCAAGCTCGAGGAGTCAGCCATCGAGCGTGAGCGTGATGTGATTCTCCGCGAGCAGGAGGAGGTCGACAAGCAGCTTGAGGAGGTCGTGTTCGACCACCTCCACGCCACCGCTTTCCAGGGCCAGCCGCTCGGCCGCACTATCCTCGGGCCGAAGGAGAACATCCTCTCCATCAGCAGGGCTAACCTCACCGACTACATCTCCACCAACTACAAGGCCGACCGTATGGTCCTCGTTGGTGCTGGTGGAATCCCCCACGAGCAGCTCGTTGAGCTTGCCGAGAAGCACTTTTCGGGTTTGCAGCCCTCGGGCAGCAATCTCAGCATTGGCAGCGCCCGTGGTGCCAAGCCCGACTTTATTGGGTCTGAGGTCCGCATGAGGGACGACACTATCCCCACTGCGCACATTGCCATCGCCGTCGAGGGTGTCAGCTGGAAGGATCCCCGATACTTCACTGCCCTTGTTGCCCAAGCTATCATTGGTAACTGGGACAGGGCTATGGGTAACGCTGGTCACTTGGGCAGCAGGCTCTCGGCATTCGTACACAAGCACCAGCTTGCCAACTCGTTCATGAGCTTCAGCACCTCGTACTCCGACACTGGGTAATGCCCCCCCCCCCCCTTCCCCAAATTTCAACACGGAACCACCATACTGACACCATCTAGTCTCTGGGGAATCTACCTCGTCACCGACAAAGTCACCCGCATCGACGACCTCGTCCACTTTGCGCTCCGCGAATGGTCCCGCCTCGCCCAGACCGTCACCGAGACCGAGGTCGAGCGTGCCAAGGCCCAGCTCAAGGCCTCGCTGCTGCTCTCGCTCGACGGCACCACCGCTGTCGCCGAGGACATTGGCCGCCAGATCATCACCACCGGAAGGAGAATGAACCCTGCTGAGATTGAGAGGGTTGTTGGCGCGATCACGGAGAAGGATGTTATGCAGTTTGCCCATGAGATGATTTGGGATCAGGATGTTGCGGTTAGTGCGTTGGGAAGCATTGAAGGAGTAAGTCCCCATATCAGGGTTGCAGTGTTGGCCGGGGAATGCGTGCTAACGTGTGGTATAGTTGTTGGACTACCAACGTATTCGCGGCGACACCAGCCGTAACTTCTAAGCTCTAGACTCCAGGCCAGGGTAAAATTATCAGTTGTCGGTTAAGAACGAAAAAAATGGGCAGTGGGTAGATAGAACTAGAAGCTAGGGTTCCATGGGTGAGGATGTGCGTTGTTGGTTGATGTACAGTACACTACGATCGCTATATCCCTCCTCCCTCTTTGGGTCCTCGTTGTTGTGTTCTGTTCGTGTGTGTGTGTGTGTGTGTGTGTGTGTGGGGCATTTTTCTCTGTCAATTCTTTTTTGCATCTATAGGTTTTCGTTGCGAGGGTCGAATATATACTTTTTTCTTTTCTGTTGATGTTGGGACCAGGTTATGCGTGCATGGGGATGAGTGTACCATTGGTAGTCTCCGAGTGATGGCCCATGACATGGCGGCCGATGTCGAATGGGGGGTCCTAGTTAGTCATGGCTGGATGCCACTTTGGCAAAAAAGGCATACTGCAGGTAGGTACTTTGTTAGACAGCAGCAGCAGCTGCTGCACCGTCTCATCAATCTAGCGGGTGGCTATACTCTAGAGACTGTGTCTGTGTCCCGCGTATATATGTGAAACGGAGAGGAGAGCTGGCCGATGAGGGGGATGTTGCACCCCACAGTGGGGCGGGCAGCGTACATGTGGTGTCCTTCAAGATACATCCCAGTGGGGGGCTTGATATGGCCAACTCCAGAGAACGCACCACAAACCAGCAACCCCCAGCCGCACTGGTTCAGTACCTACATGTAGCCATAATGGCACCTGCTCTAGGGGTGATGTGTAGTGGCGTGTAACTGGATCACTGAAGCTACTAGCATTGGTGTGTACCTACATGTGGCGGACAGTCTCTAGTGTGTGCGTTTGTGGTTGGCGGGGGGGGTGCGGTTCCGGGGTTTGGTGTGCAGATCTGGTTGGTTGGTTGGTTGTACTGAATCTAGATCTGGATTGAAGATGGACCGTGGCTCCACGTAGCTTGATGGGCGGTGGTGGGTGACATGCAGGTGGCTTATCCCATGCCGGCTGTGGGGGATTCGGCGTCCTGGATATTGCTTCGGGGCATATATGTTCTGGATCTACCACAGCACCTGGGTATGTAGTTTGTGTGCCCGATTGGGACTTGGAGGCCATGTGTGAGGGATCAGATTACTTGACTTGTAGTATAGTAGTAACGCACACAAGTACATACAGGTGTGTGCTTGGTTGGGGTTGAGTTGCGCTAGATCTGGCCTGGCTGGCTGGCTGGCTGGCTAACAGCTGTACCTACATGTATGTACCTGCATGTATCAGTAGTATTCTCCGTGGTCTCGTTGGGTTTGTGAGTGTCAACTACACGCACTTACGTATAAGCTATAGCTGCATGTAGTTACATGTATCTACAGCTGTGACTATCAGTAGGTGCATGTGCAATGATATATACACCATAACCACCTGTAGCAATAGCAGTAGTGGATTGCAATTGCGTGTACAGTGTATGTATATATACTGGAAGATCCTCGAGAGGGTCCTCCCGAGACAGCTTGTCCTTGTCACTCCTGGCCGGCATTGCACTTACATGCCACCGCCGAGGTGAGGATATGTATGCCTGTATATGGTGTGTCTGTGGAGCACACCAAGCTGCCAGTCATCAGCTGCCAATCGCCATGTAGTAGCATCCAGTGTGACAGAAAGAAACCTCAGCTGGGGGGTATGTTATCAGTGCTGGAAGCTGTTCAAGTCCTGGCATTGCATATAGTGCCATCTCCGCCAGCTTAGAACCTGTGGAGCCTGGTGCTCTAACAGGCTCTACAAATCAGCATCGTATGATCATGATCAGCCAGTGTCCAGGTCCGACTGCTGAAAAGCAGACCTGTAAAGCGCCCTCTCCAAGGCCGGGGCATTCCCACCGCACGCCCGCCGCGGGCCAACCAAGAAATGCCGCACCACCGATCATTACCCATGCATGACGATCCCAAACCGCCAACCCTAACCCCAGACCCCCAGCCAACAGCCAACAGCCTCAAAAAAATATTCCGCGCTCTTCTTCCTCTTCTTCTTCTTCTCCGTTAAACAAACCAACCAACCAACCAACCACACGCACAGCCAACAGCAATAGTAATAATAAGAAGAAAAAAACCACAACACAACACTTGACAATGTCGAAAGAGCAGCAGCCCATTGACCAGGAGGCGATCCAGTCCGCTCTGGCAGACCTGGCGGGCCTCGAGAAGGAGTTTGACAAGGTGGATGTCGACATCCGTATGTTTACCCCCTCCCCCTCCCTCTCCCTCCCCCTCTGCCCCCCCTCTCCCTCTCTCCTCCCCCCAGCCTTCATTCCTTCCTTCCTCCCCAGCTAACCCCCACCCCCTCGCAGTCCGCGAAACCACCCTCCGCCAAGCCCCCCTCTTCACGCGCCGCGACGCCCTCACCGCCCGCATCCACAACTTCTGGCCGCTCACCTTTGAGCAGGCCTCGTCGGCCCTGCAATTCGACGAGTTTGTCACGCCCGAGGACGCGCACGTGCTCGGCAAGTACCTGCGCGCCGTGCACGTCACGCGGCCGGACCTGGCGGCCGAGCCGCGCTCGGTGCGCATCGAGTTTTCGTTTGGCGCCAACGAGTACTTTGGCGGCGAGGAGGGCGGCGTCGTGGCGCTGGCAAAGACGTTCGAGTACCAGCCGGGCGCGGGCGGGCTGGCGAGCAAGCCCGTGGCGATTGGCTGGCGCGAGGGCAAGGACCTGACGGAGGGGGTGACGGCGGCGGCGGCGGCGGCGTGGGAGGAGCGGGTCAAGGGCGTCAAGGGGGGGCCGGGGGCGAGGAGGCTGGAGGGGCTGATGGAGAGGGGGCCGGCGAGCTTTTTTAACTGGTTTGCGTGGACGGGGAGGCATGAGGCGCTGGGGGAGGTGCATGGACATGCGGAGGGGGGCGGGTGCGACCACGACCATGATGAGGAGGACGAGGAGGAGGAGGGGCCGGTCGAGGTGTTTCCGAACGGGGACGAGGTGGCCGTGCAGATTTCGGAGGACATGTATCCGAATGCGCCAAAGTACTTTAGTAAGTGCCCTCTCTCCCTCTCTCTCTAGAGACACTCTCTCTCTCCCTCTCTAGAGACTCCCTCTCTCGCTCTCTCGGTATTGCAGCTAACAGCGTGTGCTTGCAGCTGAGGCCCTGGAGGAGGGCGACGACGAGGACGACGACGACGAGATTGAGCTCGACAGCGAGGCCGAGGAGGAGCTCACAAAGAACGGCGCCTCCGCACTCCTGGCGCAGATGGGCAAGAAGGGCAAGCGCAACGGCGCCGGCGACAGCGAGGACGACGGCCCAGCGAAGAAGAAGTCCAGGAAGTAGGCGCTGTATATATGTATGTGTGTGCATGTAGCCATGAGCTCTACAGGTCGATCGACTGCGGTGTAACAAAGCCGTGCCTAGCCTGCTTCCTTTTCTTCTTTTCTTCTACTTTCTTGTTTCATTATTAATACATGTATGCTTTCCTGGCTGTCGCCTGTCTGTGGGGAGTGGCGGCCCGGGGGGAATCCATCCAACAAACAATCAATACATCTGGGAAGGGGAAAGGGAGGGTGGGGGAAAAAGTGCTGTTTCTGTTTCTGTTTCTATTTCTACTTCTACTTCTATTTCTACCTCTACTTGTATGCCATGCTGTGGGATCTGTATATTAATCAACATCTGCATCCAAACCCTTCTTTCTTTCTGCCCGTGACTCGGCGCGATCATTGACACCCGCGCACTGAGTAAGCGCGCAGCCCGGATTAGTAAGGCGAGCAGCCATCCGCCCACACGCGCCGCCGCCACCTGCACACTGCACTCCACTGCTCTCCGCTCCGCTCCTCTCCCCCGCACCTACATCTCCCCCGCACCTCCCCCACAATGCTGCTCATCGGCCTCACCGGCTCCATCGCCACCGGCAAGTCCACCGCCTCACGCATCCTCGCCGCCCCGCCGCACAACCTCCCCATCATCGACGCCGACGTCCTCGCGCGCACCGTCGTCCTCCCGGGCACCCGCGCCCACGCCCGCATCGTCGCCCACTTCTCCGCCACAACCCCAGACCTCCTCAACGCCGACGGCACACTGAACCGGCCCGCCCTCGGCCGGCGCGTATTTGGCGCCGGCGCGGAGCGCGCAAGGGACCGCGCGGTGCTGAACGGGATCACGCATCCGGCCGTCAGGTGGGAGATGTATGTTCCCCCCTCCCCCTCCCCCCTCCCCTTCCCCTGCTCGCTCTGTGGCGGGTGTGCTGACGCAGCGGCAGGTACAAGCAGCTGCTGCACCACTATCTCCGCGGGCACTGGGCCGTCGTGCTCGACGTGCCGCTGCTCTTTGAGGCGCGGCTGGACGTGCTCTGCGGCGCTGTGCTCGTCGTGGCTGTGTCGTCGGCTGATGCGCAGCTGGAGCGCTTACTCGCGCGGGACGCCGAGCACGGGCTGACGCGCGAGGAGGCGGAGGGCCGCGTGGCGGCGCAGATGCCGCTGGTGGAGAAGGTGGCGCTGTGTGAAGGTGTGTATGGGGGGCGGGGCAGGGGCGTGGTGGTGCGGAACGATGCGGGCGTGGAGGAGCTGCGCGGGGAGCTGGGGAGGGTGGTGGAGCGCTTGGCGGCGGGGAGAGGGGCAGGGGTGGTGGCGGGTTGTGGGGTGGGTGGCGGGGCCGGTGGTGGGGGTGGGGGTGCTGGTGGGGAATTTGTGGGGAGGTGGAGGTGGGGGAGGGCAGGGAGGGGGTGGGCGTGAAGGCGAAGTTGTAGGAAGGGGGGGTGGGATGGGGTCCTTTTTGACCTTTGTGTTTTTGCTGTTCGGTACTGTACGTTCTTGCATGGGCAGTGGGTATTTACTTGCCTACAATAATATACCACCCGGCCTGTACCAGCCACCCAGCTATAGCTGGAGCTATGTAGCTAGCCCACTAAACAGTAGCCAAAACAGCCCGCTGCCAACGATAGCCACAGCGGTAGTAATAACAATAAGAATATATATCAAATAAACAAAAAGGGAATATATGCCTACATGTGCGATCATTGGCACTCTTCATTTCTGGTCGCTGCTATCATTTCCGCTGCGGGCCGTGCGCGGGGAGGGCTGGGTTTGGGGATAGTGATGGGGGTGGTCTGGAGTATAGATACTTGCCATAATTAATAATTTGTATACTCTACTCTGGTCCCCCCCGCTCGGCGAGATCCCTCACATATTGGCCGAGACTGGCTGTCGTGTGCGGTCTGCAGCTGGGGAATGTCTGTATGCGAGTCTGAGCAGGGACATACACACGGGGGGTGTATGTATATATGTGTGTGTGGTGTGTGTGTGGTGTGTGTGATGTGCGTGTGGAGACTACAGTCTGTTCTCTCGTGAGTAGGTACGTGTAGGTATATACCTGTAGGTACCTACGTAGGTACATGTAGGTATGTAGGTACTCTACTCGCTATCAACCACAAGAGCCCGAAAATGCAGGTGCCAATGACAAGGCTGATCTGTATAGACCAAGACAATTCTGCATACCGATTATCCCCATCTCGCATTTTCAGGGTTTTATGGTTGATAGTAGCGAGTACGTAGAGCGGAGTACTAGTACCGCCAAATCTCGAAGGCTTATATCTCCGCCCAGGGATTATTATCTCCAAGACGATATATTGCAATTGGCTGAGAGGTGTCTATCGACCAGCGTCAGGAGTATGTATCTGCTTTGAGCACATATATACATACTCTACTCTATATAGCTCAGAGTTTTTGGCGTGAAGCGTGCATGTCAAGAATCCCTGCGCTGTGTGTTGTGTACGGCGGCGGCCCGTAGCTGCCAAAGTGCAGTTAGCAATTGTGGTGGCGCAACGAGACACGCATGCAAATGAGAAATCTGTGCCCGTGGCTGAATTGCATAGTAGTAATAGAGTGATGATAATAATAAGAATAATAAGAATAATAATACTCCTGGACTGGGTCTGCATACCACCAAACTCTAGCTAGCTGCCAAGCACGATTTATACCCATATGCAGACCCAGTCCTCAGCCAATTATTATCTTGCACTTTTGTAGCTATGCAGCTTTAGTTACTCATCCAACCAACCAACCCCACCACCACCACGACGTCATCTCTCACCACCTCCCACCACCGACTTCACCCCTCACCACCACAACCACCACCACCACAACCACCACCACCACAACCACCACCACAACCACAACCAAAAATGGCCTCCCCCTGGCACCAAAAAACCCTCACCCTCACCCCGCGCTCCCGCGGCTCCTACCTCATCACCAGCGAGATCACGTCCGCGCTGCCCGAGCTGTCGCGCTACCGCGTCGGCCTGCTCACGCTCTTCATCCAGCACACGTCGTGCGCGCTGTCGCTCAACGAGAACTGGGACAGCGATGTTCGCGCAGACATGAGCGATGCGCTCGACCGCATCGTGCCCGAGCACGCCGGCGAGGGCGTCTACAGGCACGACGCAGAGGGCAGCGACGACATGCCGGCCCATGTCAAGAGCGCGCTGGTGGGCGCGAGTGTGGTGGTGCCCGTGACGGATGGGAAGCTGGCGCTGGGGACGTGGCAGGGTGAGTATTTCCGCTGATTGAGAGGTGGGTGAAGAGGGGAGGGGGCTAATGAGGGGGGTGGTAGGGATTTGGTATATGGAGTTCCGGAGGGCGAAGCATTCGAGGAGTGTGGTGGCGACGATTCAGGGCGAGTTGAAGTAGGTGTGGGCTCTAGAGGAGGAGGAGTAGGGGGGGGGGCGGGTCTATAGAAGTATATAGTCTAAAAGGTTGTGCTAGACAGGATACTGGCCTAATCCAACTACTCTATGAATCTCCCCTGACATGGAGAGTTTCTGGGCATCGTGATGTTGTAGTGCATAGTTGGGACTGGGTTGCTAGATACAAATGGCTGTGCTATCATTTCCGTAACAGCTGCTCGTGGTAATACAATTAATTGTGCCCATAATATACGATACATATGGGTGTCGTTCTAGGCAAACCGCCAAATAATCCCTATTCCGAAGAATTAACCACTCAACCGACGGCCTCCAAATCTCCCTAGAGCTCGGAATTCATTTTTTTTTCGGTCATTGGTTTCGCCAGTTGCAGCCTGTAGAGTTCGGTAGCGGGTTGGTGAGGCCTTGTTGCGTTACCACATATATCAGAGTATGTATTCTAGGGTATGTATATACCTTTTGCTACTATACTATACTAGTCAGCAGCGTAGATATTGCGCTATGGTCTATAGATCTATGGCCAACTTCAAGGCATAAGTAATCCTGTATCGTCACCTTCATGTTCTGACGACTCTTATTGCTGTGCCCGAGCTCAGTACCCTACCATGGAGAGGTACGGGCGGGTGCGCCTACAAATAAGTTTTTGCGTGGAGCCTCAAGCTAAGCCAAAACCCTTCGGTGGTTCCTGGGGCAATAGCGAACCTAGTTAGATAGCCCAACAAAAACCGCTCAAGCAGCGGTTTGTGCCTACCCGGCTTAATATCATGAAATAAGTAATTTAAATTAATAATCAATTTGAGATTGAGTTGGCAAAAGGCTTTCTACATAGTGAAGCAAAAGTAACCCTAACTATAGCATGTGGAACAGGACACTAATTCAGTTATTATCGGATTTACCGGGCGAGAAACTATTGAGTAGGCGGTCTCATTGGCTTAAAATGAAGATATATAATGAGAGATGATACTCGTGGTTTCATAGCATTTGTGAACATGACCTCTATTACATACATACAAAAAAGCTCCAAGACAGCCTTTTTTGTATGGCATGCAATAGTAGTCGTGTTCACAAACGCTGTGAAATTACGGGTATACATTGCCAATGTAAGGCCTCTAACGGATCCCGTAGTATACACCAATGGGTTCATGATTTTTCGCACATTTTCAGGTTAGATACCGAAATCTATATAATCCCAATACTATATGGGTGTCGTTCTAGGAAAACCGTCCGCACAGCCAAATCCTTATTCCGACGAACCAAGCAACCGATAAACTCCAAATTTTCATGAAGCTCAGAGGGCCTTGGTGAGAGCCCAGAATTAATTTTTCTGACATTGGTTCCACAAATTGGAGCCTGTAGAGTGCGGTAGCGAGCTGGTGAGGCCTTGTTGCGTTGCCACACAGGTACCTTTTCCTAGAACGACACCCATATGAATGCGTTTTGGATGTCGTTTAGTACTGTAGGGTTACAAAAATAACCGATCACCTACTCTAACATTGTCATTGGCAACGTCGAAACCCACTTCATAACTCAACAACCAGGAGAGCAACCGAATCATTTTTAAGTCTCCTAAACGGAGTTGGATGCTTGGAAAGGATCGGCTTATCCTTCTGGCCCCGAAGGTCTCGATGTAAGGTTTTTTGTAACCCTACTATATATAGAATTTTTACTCAATTATCAAGGCATCCTATCTACATAGCGTATGCATTAATGAAGTTCTGACATCTCCTTGATAGTGTATGCGCTTCCTTGGTCGGTTACCAGGTGATGAGCGGTTACACGGTTATGCCATCGAGCCGGTTTCGTCATTGACCCGGGGGTGACTGTAAACCACGCTTCTCGAGATCTCTCGACTGCCACTGAGAACTCAGGTTGGCACACTCACCATTCCTTACAATCTTGGAAATCCGGTGGGGTGAGAGGGAGGATCTGGAATGGTCGGGAAGCAGGTTTTTAAGCCTCCGATCCCTACATATAGCTAGAGGGGTGCATCTTGTACGGGTAGATGCTTTTTTCTCTTTTCTTTTTCGCATCTATCCGCGTGGGTCCCATGTCTACATAACATCGCGAAATCAAAGTTGCTTTTTTTTTCGCTCTCCTCTGGTAGGTACTGTATTGTCTGTGATGATGGCGAGTTTTCAGCCAACCTGGAGTTGATATCCAAGGCTCGCAACTAAATCACCGTTGTTGTCCGCCCCCCGATCGAATACAGGTACTTGCACGAATAAACGGTCTTCCAAACAGACCAAACAATTACACATCTACTACCTAAGATAATAAGGCCCGCTGTGGCAAACCTGCCAATTCAACCATGCAACCCGTGTGCGCACAAGAGTGCCCCTTCCCCCCCTCCCAAAGTGGACATCACCGGACCGAGTGATATTGCATGATTCAGTACCCTGTTTCTGGTTACATCACTAATCGTGCGCCGCGACGATGATCCCATACGTCCTTCAATCTATCTACCCAATACCTCAATAACGATACCCTGCTAGATAGTTAAGCCAATCTAGAGATAAGTGAGAAATGACGACTACATGAAATGCCAGGAGCCTTCCAAGCAGGGCGATTTGTCAAGATCCAGCGCAGCGTCAGCTTATATCTAGTAGTACATAGCTAGCTAGCTAGCTAGCTAAGCCGAAGGGCACCCACCTACCTTGTCAGGACACCCTCTTCCGCCCTCGTGGCAGGGAAGGGGTTTTTTTTATTTGCTTGCAGCGCGCCGTATGCACAGTGCGGTATATTAATGCAGTGACGGTGGGTTGGGCATCCTCTGTCACTCGAGCTCGGCGGGTTTATATACTCATGTTGACGTCACGTCAGCGGCCGGCTCGCCCAATTGACTACTAGGGGGCTGGTGGTGTGTAGATCTGGTAGTCATCATTGTGTCAAGGGTGGTTGGGTGGGGAAGGTGTGCTAGTATAGGGGAGGGGGGGGGGGGGGGGTTTCAGGTTCTTGGGTTGGAGGTGTTGAGTTGGCTTTTTTTATTATTTTGCTCTTGATGTATTATACCTATAGCTATTAGTTCGAGAGAGAGAGAGGGCAGGTGTGTCAACTTGGGTTTCAATTGGCAGAAACCGACCTTTAGCTCAAAATAAGCGCGGTTTAGGGGTCTTTGCTTGAAGCTCTTCCTATAAAATCAAGTTTTACACACCCATCCACTATCGAAACTCGCATGTAATTAATGAATTAAGCAAACAAAAAAAAAAAACTATCGAAAATCGGGCCATACGTACCGTCCAATTTTCACCAATGCAGCTGGGTGACATAATGACTGATCGGATGTACAGCGATAGGAATGATCATTGGAAAAAACAGTTATATGGTGCACACATTATACCCCGTCATACGATTCTACCCCCTCCTCTGTTTTTTCCATAGATCATTCTAGTCGCTCTACGGACACTGCAGCCACTGGATGCGCACTGGCAGGGAGTTTGAGTCGATGGGGAGGCTAATTAAGTCTAGCTGCCAACACTCAATGACGTCCGCAAACACCCAGTGATCTGCTGCAACGGAGTTGATTGCGTGGTATGCATGGGGATATATGGTTTGTATAGAGTGGTAATGCTCTTGGGCGGGAGACGTTGTACTTTCTGTCTTGTTGCTTCAGTTGTGTTTTCTTCATATGATCATGTCCTTGGGAGGAAAACGAGCCAGTACTTCTGACCACCGGTACATGTACATATGTATATACATGTACTACGCTGGTAGGGGTAAGCCTGTTGGCAGTGAGAACTGTTGCAACCACGGCCACTGTCAACAGACTTACCCCTACCAGCGTAGTACGCTTAGACATTAGGAATATATAAATACGCTACCATGTATATATGGTACTTTCTTACCAGAAAATGCACTTGCTCAGGGCAAGGGTAATTTGTACGGGGTGGCGCCATTCTCTCATACAAATAATCCTGTTTCCGTCACTTCGATTTTATGGTTCTTTTGCTGGTAAGCTACTAAATGTAGTCATTTACCGCAAAAATCGAATTGGAGATAGATGCCCCCCCCCCCCAGGATTATCCTGCCTCTGCGAATATGCTCGTTGGTTACCCGAGTGTAGTGTCTACCAGGAAAATGCGAGTGACTTTGGTAACAGAACCTTCCGGTTCTTACCCAGGTAGGCGAGTAGAATTGTTACTTGCCTCACTCAAACTAGATTAGATATACAAAAGGACCACTACCCTAAAATTCGAATACCCTGCTCCTCTCCCCATTGAGATATCATGACCTCACTTGCCGGATTGTTCCATTCTACTCGCGCCCCCCCCGGAATCATCAAGCCCGGGTAGGCATTTTCAATTGTTGTAGGTAGCTAACCAGCGGAGAAAATTAAGGACTAAGAGATACTACTTTAGTTATCACCATAGATATGTCATTGGATTTAACTATGAGATATGAGAAGAGGATGAGGTCTATCACTCTTTCCTTCTCACCACAAACACAAGCAATTATAATCTACATCTCTGGACCGCTTCAGCCATATGTTTAAAGACCCTATTTCACTCGCAAAGTAAAGATTACTGCGCGTGAACACTCACTCGTGCAGATGAATTAAAAAACAAACAAAGAAACAAAAAACTAACTCGCGCAGGCCCCGCCAGTGACGCACCACAGAAAACGACCAACAGTCGTTGGCCGAAATTCGAAAGGGATATGCCGGGTTTATCTAGTTGCGATGCGCGACTGACTGGTCTGCGCGAGTGAGTGTTCACGCACGGTATGTATCCTTCACCCTGTATCAATGATATCAATATTACAGCACGTTTCATAAACCCGTGGGCGTTTAGTAACGGGACACCACCTGTTAATTACCGCCAAAATTCGGGGTTTTACGATATTTCTCAAAATCTCCAATGTCAAGGGATAACTATGAGCTTTTATAGGCTCGTCGATCGATATGCTTATTAAGTTGTATAGAAATGATTCTGATAGCTATTGGTAATCATGGCATTGAGCTACAAAATTCTAAAGAGGGTGAGGTTGGTTGCTTTGTTAGATCCTCACCAAAAATCGTGATTCTACTGCACTGGCAAGCCTAAACAACTTATTAGTCTATCAAATTGAATCAATCAAATTTCGGGGAAAAGAAGAAGAAGTTATTGCGATATTCCGATAAATTTTCAGGATTATTCGGGAGTTATTTCCCTTCCCTTCCCTACAAGTGGGGTCAAAGTGCGCATTTTCGGTGCGGTTTGACGCTTGTCCCGTTACCAAACAACAATAGGCTCAAAAGGGCTCTCGGCCCATGGTACAATTCTCGAAGGATAGCCTATATAGGCTATCCGGGTAGTTAAAATTACGTTTTCAGGAGAATATCGGGCTCGGGCTTCCTGAGTAGACTATTATTTTAAAGTTCCAACAATCACAGTACCTATGTGTGAGCCTAGTATCATGAAATTTTCTGTAACTAGAATAAGTATAATTGTACAAATTCACCACTATATGATGTTCCCACTACTAAAGACCTCCTGAATCTTCAAAGCACCGTACCGTACCGTGGACCTATATATGTACCGCTAGGACAACAAAGCAGAGCCTGAGAAGCTTATTCGCAATGCGATCTTTGGATACGGCTCAACCCCGCCGGTTTCCCCAGAAATTAAGATCCATCCAATCACCCGAGATCTCGAGACGCCCTACGTAGTATGCAGTGGGGTTTGATTTCCAGCAGGGATTGGGCACCGATCTCTTTACCACCAATGGAAGCTTGTATATCCCGATGCCCCCCCTCCGAATTTCAATGTACCGGGCGTTCACGAACTTGGACTTATTGGTAGAATTCGAAAATGCAGGGATCTATATAAGAGCAACCAATCATCACCAACCAAACCGGCCTTAGCGCACCAAATTTGTATGTGGGTAAAAAGTCTGAAGAACTTTCATATGTCTCCACTCAAAAATCTAAATACTTTACTAAAGATACAAAAAAAATAACTGCGGAATAGCGCTAGCTCCCAGTTTCCCCTAGACAATATTTTGAGCTCATAGGCCCTTGTGGGGAGTGTTTTCTGATGGCGCTCGGTGCAAACGAACAGTCAAATTGTGGTCTCGGAGGTTGTGTTGCAAAAGATGCGGGGCAGCCTATTCAAGTACTTTTTCTAGCGCATGTATCATTTTCTACAGCTTCAACCAATCATACGCCAAAAAAGGGTTCTCCAGACTAACCCATAACGCCCGGTACAGCCGCGTCCACAAAGTATTGGCTCCCCAGTCTCGAAGCTCATGAGTTTAAATCATGATATCAATAACCGAATAAGAATGACTATAAAGAGAAATTTATAGATAGATATTCCTATACTGCTGTATATCACAACACTTTATATGACCATCATTCGAGGAAGAGGGCCAAAATATTTTAATTTGTTTGATGCAATCGCGGACGTTTTTACAGGGTGCCAAAATTTGCGGACGTGGCTATACCTACCTCTAGGAGACGCCGGTGGGTAATATATATGAAATCAGCTGCCATGCCGTGGGAGTGTTGTGGGCAGCTAGGCAGTGAGGACTCGCTACTGTAGTCCTCACTGAGGCTGTTTTAGGGCCCCAATGATAGCTATAGCCTCGTCTATGGAGTAGTGTCTTAGTTTCACGATAAGCTTGCTGGCCGCTAGCTATACTCGCGCTGCCGAATTGAAGCCCCCCAGTCAAAAAAGGTAACTAAATCTGAATACTGTCAAAGCATGAGCCTTTATTAGTTGCTAGATCACTCGCCACAGTTCCTTGAGCGGCTTTAAATATGCCGCGCGAGCTGTATATGCGCCGTCAAACACAAGTAGCGGACGAAAGGGACTGGCCCGTTCTTTCATCTGAGAACCAGACTGCGTGATCCGATCCTAGCTGATCATCTAACCGTCCACGCCCGAGGAAACTCGAAGTGTAGTTCAATCCTTTAGACATCTAACGTCTAGTATATATATTAGCATAAAACCCAAAATCCAAGGCCCCTTCCTTGACATCGAGATAGGAAGCATCACCGTTTCTGTTGGTCATGGACTTGTGGTGACGGCTGGGAATCTTGAGTCAACGTTCTGTTCGTTGTTCGTGGAGTTTCTAGGCCCTTCTCGATGCGGATAAGCTCAATTGAAGACCGAGCAGTTAGTATCTATTGGAGCCCGAACGGCCTGTTTGACACATAACTCGAGTATCACCCCCAGGCGCAAGGGTGGGGTATTATTTGATAATGATAATATCAAATGGACGGGCCCCCAATTATGGCATGGGTGACTGATAAGCCGGCGTCCAGATACAAGCAGAGTTGGAAGGACCTTAGATATCCTCATAACCTGAGAGCAATGTATGCCCAATAGCACAGAAAGCATGTCTTGATTTTAGCCATATCAGTGTAACTTTCAGACCCGATGCCTCATTGCGGCGCGCTATATGCCTCTATCTGGACCGGCCTGCATGATATCCTCCGAGAAGTTTTTTGGCGCCTTGAAGAATCCCGTGGGATCTTCATTAAGGCTATCTACCATACGTATCATGCAGTGCAGGCGCTTATGCGCTTTAAGCGGGCACGCCTTGTACCCCATTGAGGTCAACTTGCTTAAAACGGGGTCGGAAGGCGGAAATTGCTGCTGAGTGATTCCTCATGAATATGCCTTCACGTTTGTCGTTTCTCGGGAGGGGGGTTATTTGACTACATTAGGTCAACTGACTCGATACGGCCCATTGAGCGGAACGGGCCGAACGAACCAACTAGATTAGGGCGTTGGTGGGTAGCGGGATCTGATAAAAGAAAAAAAGCGGAAATGATCAAAACACACAAATCCAGACTCTTCACACAGATCATGGCGGCTGGCGAGTTGAGACGGAAGGAACCCCAGTACCGGCACAAACCACTATCGAAATTAGTGGACAGACAATACGCAGCCTGATAAACTCGGATTGGGATCGGAGTGAGACATGGGCATACTCTAGAAGTAAAAAAGAAAGAAAAGTCCATCACCACTTGACCGCGGCAGACCGCCGTCGTTTCACCCACTGTGATACTAATCCAATTGAGAATCAGCCTACAGCACGTCGTGTTGCTTCGGCGACGGGTGACGGCGAATAAAAGAAAGCCTTCAATGGCGTTCGTAATATAATATACAAGCACGAGTACTCGCTATCCACCATAAGAACCTAAAAATGCGAGTGATGGAGACAGGGATAATTTGTATGGAGAATTGTCTTGGTCCCATACAAGTTATCCTCGTCGTTGGCACCTGCATTTTCAGGTTCTTATGGTGGATACCGAGTACCTACATACGTACGTCAAGTTTGGACACAGGG
The DNA here is from genome assembly GCA_024713685.1 of Morchella sp. 2014-9hei. Classification (NCBI taxonomy): domain Eukaryota; kingdom Fungi; phylum Ascomycota; class Pezizomycetes; order Pezizales; family Morchellaceae; genus Morchella; species Morchella sp. 2014-9hei. Next base: position 1,371,905 of record JAMGYW010000019.1, read on the forward strand.
GACAGTGTTGGGGGACAGTGTTGGGGGGTTGAGAGGCAAATTGTATTAATTTCTGACGAATGTTAGCAATTGGCAGGAACTACTCACCGTTGATTCCCCCCCTGGACTAAGGCTGAGCAGTAACGAATATGCAAATATCCCTACTCACGGACGACCGAGACTGCTATCTTTGGTAGGTACCTGTGAATTGCCTAGACCCAGAGAGATAAGTACATGTAGATACTTCACACATGGTACATATATGTAGCTAGGACCTGAGTGGCCGGGACCGAGCCCGCTCTTGTGGGGATCTCGGATTCCAACCAATAAATGTCTTGCCAAGTTTAAATTGCCCGGCTGGCTATTGTACTTTAGAAAATGGAAGTAACAGAAACAACGCCACTCTATACAAATTAAGCTTGATGTTCCTGTTGATTCCGTCGCAAACTTCCGAAAGGGGGTTCCAGGCAAATAATGCAAATTGAGGATGCTCGATCACTTATCTTAGCAGCATTACTCCCCGGCCCCCCCCTTCAGCCACAATAATAATACATGTAAAGGGTGTTGCGGTCACCGTTGTTGGCCTTGAAAAAAGCCAGAGTCCGATCCTAAAGGACCGGAACTTTAATCCGATAACCTGTCAAATGTCAGGTTCCAAGGCCGGTAACCGGCGATCAAGTTCGGTACCGAGCCCTCGCCTCCCTGCACCTTCGGTTTCGTAGAGGCGTAAAAAAGCTGTTGCTGTGCTTTCTGCACCCTCTGCCCCGTTTCCCGGGCCCTCAACAATAGAGACTTTGCGCAAATGGAGCCAGCTCCATTTTCTGACACCCTGATTGGTGCCGATCACACCATTAACCAATCAGATAATCAAAAATATAGAGCCGGCTCCATTTGCGCAAAGTCTCTAATATCAGATTAAAACCAGCTTAATACTAATTGGATTTGAAGGTATCATGACAGGATGTGCTCTCCTTTCTTAGACCCTTTTTCGTATGGGCGGAAAAACGATCGAGTCGATGAGTTCAGTACCGGTGCTCACCTCCGACGCCACTTTCAGAAGGGTGGGTAGAATCAAGACAGTATAAAAATGTCCCCGACTCAGCCATAAAGAGAGAAGGAACGAAGAGAAGGAGAAGGGGCCGTTATTGCTATCGGTGAAGAGGTACCAGTGGCCACTCCTAGCTTTTGTCTTTATTTGCAGAAGCAGCAACCATGAACTCACTCAGTCCTGAACTCATCCGTGAGATCTTTCTCCATCTTGACGAAAAGGCAGACATATCACGACTCCGTCTTGTCCAACAAGCCTTTGCCAGTATCGGTGAAGAAGCGCTCTTCACCTCGCTCGACGTATCGCCCACATTCCAGAGCTTGACCCGCCTTATTGAGCTCTCCCGCCAAAGCCACATCGCGCCTTATGTGCGCAAAATCACCCTCAGTGTCGATGCCATGCGGGTCATAGTCTGGAGCACAATCAGTAGACATCTCGGCAACAGTAGCGCAAAAGACGTTGACAAGCTCGATTATCGAACGCTGATCGTGTTTCGTAGCCTCGTCAATGAGTATCAGGAGTTTCAAAAATCATCCGATTATGTCGCGATGCTCTCCACTGCGTTTAACCGGTTTCCACGGCTATCCCATATCTCGCTGCTCGAGAGCTCACCCTCGACTTCTGTCAATTCGGGGACAGTCACTTTGATGGACCGCTATGCGCACACCATTGATCCCCCGCATTTCCACGGGTCCTGGGGCGAGAAGGACCATCTCCGTGCCTTTTCAGCGCTCATTGACGCCTCGTACTTCACCGGCACAATGCTGGGGTCGTTCAAGACCACCGGGCTCATTGACCAAGTTCTATTTGAGGACCATGAGCTTCTACGCCGTGCATCAATAGTGTTTAGAAATTCTCGGGAACTGCGGTTTTTGTTTTGCGGGGAGGAGCAGACAGGGACGCAGGTGTCGCAGAGATTGTTGGAAAGCTACCTCTTTGGTATGATAGCCCCGGCGGTCGGGCTGCAAAAGTTGGCGGTGGAGTTCAATGTTTGCCCACCCGCTGGCCGTGGCGGCGCATTGTTCAGGAAGGTGTTTGGCGGAAAGAGTCAAAGGTGGGAGATGTTGGAGGAGCTGGTGATTGGTGGCATCAATGTGAAGTGTGAGGAGTTGATTGGGTTTTTGACGCGGCATAAAGGTACATTAAGGGTACTACAGATGAAGAAATGTGGACTAGTGGGCAGGTCGTGGGATGAAGTGAAGAAATTTTTGGAAAAGGATTTTAAACTAAAAAAGTTGGATCTGGATGGACATATTGACCACGATTGATTGATGGGATGGCACGTCGAAAACTTGTTCGTGAATATTCCTGAGTTGTAGAGCCACCCTAAAGAAGGAGTTTATCTTCCCAGCATTTAAATTTCATTTAGCCAGAAAAATCACATATGGGGTCTTCGTTAGGAGAAATTGCTTCGAGTAACGAGTGATAGTTGATGATTGCAATTCTAATGGAACTTTCCGATCGGCCGTAAACATACCTGAACTATTACCAATTTTCAAATATTATTATTATTATTATTATACTGCGTTAATAATATTCAATGTATTGACGGGAAGAGCGCTGTACCCACTATACTCCGTTTATAGTATAATAATATGAGTTCTGTATATATAGTTCAATTTATGAAATTTGTGTATATAGCATGTTCGTTCACTTTCCGACACTGATTGTCACCCGACCCCTCTTATATCATGTCAAAGATAAGACTCAAGTTGCCATCCGTCTAGTACAATCCCTCCCGATAACCCTCAAAACTCAAACCCCGTAAACCCACACTGTGTTCAGACATTACTATATCGGAATTATTATGAGTATATTAGCGCTGACCACCACGTTCATGACACAAGAGGAAAAGATAATGACAAAGCTCAGCCCTGAATTAATATCTCTCCCGAGACACATTACACGTGCCCTTCCGCCTCCCCCCCCCAAAGGCATCCCCTGAACACTGTCACGCAAAAAAAGAAGCTGACGCAATCCGTGCACCCATAAAGTCTCTCATATACCCCTTCATGATATATGTTTATGTTTCCGTCGTCACTGACGCTGCACATGTCACAAACAAGTTTCAACAGCTACGCACATTAGGACATGTAGCCTTTAATTTTACATTACCAGTAATGCATAATAATGACTCATGGTCGTGGTTCCGGAATCTAGCATTCCCTTCGATCCTACCTAGCTACATACATGTGTTTTTGGAGCTTCTTGGTATACGGTAACGGCTTCTGATTTGTCCCTTGTTGCTCGACATAGCTACATGTATGGTTACAACCCAGACTTTCAGTTTTTCTCAGCCTGACTGCAGCTGGTTTTGATTCGTTTAGGCTCTCCTGCAGTGGGTCTGCTCATGGCCTGGCATGAGTATAGTAGTATGTATAATAGGGGGAGTAAATAAAAAGAAGATATGAGGTACCCACTGGAAATACGAATTTTTTTGTAGGGGTGCGTAGGAAGGCAACACATGACAGATACTCTGCAGGGTGATCCCTCATCATTCCCAAACACAATATTTCATGTAGGTACAAAAGTAAGTGCATTGCATTTTTTGAAATTCTGGTCAATTCATTTTACTTTATAAGGTATTTTGGGACGAACACATGCATATAGTACCGTGGTTTATTTGTGATCTAGACCAGTAAAAAGAATTCCGGCAGGTTACCATCCATATGCGCCGTAATCCATGATATCCCCTCCGATCCTCCCTAACCCTCTCCCCCCCCCCTCCTCCCAACTGCCCCACCCACTTCACGGCTGTCGACGGCTCATTGGCAAGGTACGTACATATATCACGAAGCGGGAGAGGAACTTTATCCCTATGTAATATCGCCGAAGAATGGAAGCTTGGGCCCTCTTCGGTTAAGTACCACTTGTGAATTTTCGGTATCGAGGGATAGTTTAGAGTTAATCCTTTCCACGATACTGCTATTCTGCGTAGTATGTATAAACATATTACACGCAGCACTGTAGTCATTTTCTGACCTCAGGGAAAAAGACATAATATCGATCCCGAAGCCAGCTATAGCTCAAGGGCGGAGATCAATTGTGGCCACGAGATGATCCCCGGGGGTTTGGTTTATTATTGGTTTACTTGGCAGATACTATATACTAGACGTGAGATGTGCATGCGAGATGTATGCAGTGCATGCATTGAATTATACTAGGTTTTTTCTTGTTTCTAGCAATTGTATAATATTCCGGGAGACTCAGGTCGGAGGAATACTTACTCAGTGTTTTTCTTTTAATTAATCTTTTCTTTTTCTTTCTCTCTATCTTAATTTCTAGGCCTTTCTCACTGCCTTGTGAATACGGTATTGTAGTGTATTCCGGAAAAAGACATCTTACTTGTATGTATGATATAATTGTAACCTCAATGTGCAAATATTTCGGCGAGAACCCTTATGATCCTCTCTATATTGTTTGAATTCAGCTCGTCTCTACACTCACAATTGAACCATCCCGTCTTACCCCGATAATAAAGGTAGGCGTTAGATGTCTATCGGTCGTTTAACTCTATTAGGTCACCCACGCGATTCCGCTCGAACTCCCCTGCCCTGGGAATAAGGCATCGTGGGACACCAACTTTATAATTTAGGAAGCCATTGTACTGTGACTGGTTGTGGCCGTAAGTATATATGTATTAATCACGGTGGCTAAAAGATCTAGTAAACACCTCTCTAATGTTCAAGGTATTACCAAACCCTGGACCCTGACATATGAATATCATTCCACTCTTGAAATCTCGAACCTTTGAAGTCGACCCCCCCCCCTTCTCCCTTTATTTCACAACCCTTGATCCCTGCCCGCTGTGCCCCGTGGATTTACCATCAATTATATTCTACCGGGGGATTGACTAGGGGAATGAAGGGGGAGGAGCTCGAGGGGTTGTTCAATTGAATGTCACAATTGAATTATTCATCCTCACCTAGCTCAGAAAAGAGTCGGCACGGCGTACGTGAGACACAGATCTCTAAACCTTCTGTGGCCACGTGTTCCGCCGCCCCGCCCGGTGAGACCGATGATCTGCTCTTAAGCGCTTGGCTGAATATCTATCTTTTTTTCGTGCACATCTGTTTATCGATCCCGGAGATTAGAATCGTGAGAAGGTGCCTGATCTGGAACCGGGGGAGTACTGGTGAGGAGCTCTTTATGCTAGCAGGTTCTCCCATTCGTCATAGAGCTTGCATGTGTACCAGGCGGTTTTGGCCTTTAGTCATTGTTTACATTTCTTCGTCCCCGGCTTGATGTCATGGCCATTGAGTTTATGGCGGCGTGCATGCCAGAAACATCAAAGACATGATCTCAATATATCAAATCACTTCTTTGAATCATTTCAAGCTACCACACACCCAAAGCCAAAAAGTTACATCCGCTCCCCTCCACCTGCAACTGTCCCATCCAGGCATGTATGATCTGTCCCTAGGCTTTCGATCTATTGATGCATCGATGTTGATGGACATTTATATTTAGGATTTTGATGCCTTGAAACAAACAAGGGTCCCGATCCTTATCCTAATATGATCCGCAGCCCAGAGAGCTTGAGTAGAGAACTTTCCATTCCTCTCCGCCGACATATCTATTGCGAGATTTAAGCCGTACCATGGTAATAGTTTGATAATCAATATGGAGTTGGATAGAACTTCATTTACACGAATTAGAAATCATGCTTATCAGTATGACGGTTGCTTGATTATTAAATATTCAAGAGAGCTAGTACTGTACCAGAGTTTAGCCTATGGAATCGAAAGTGTAGATGTTGTTGGGTGGGCGATTTCCTCCGTTATAAAAGTTTGCAGTGTGACCTAAAATCTCGTACTAATAATGTAGGTACACATTTGGCTGATCTGACAGCGCAACACCGCACATGCTGAGTTTCCCCATGAAAACCGAGAAATTATCTGACCCAACAGAATGCCCATGCATTGCCCCCCCATGGCCATACCCATGTACACAGTGACATGCATATGGCCCTTCCTAGGGCCCTGAAATTAAATTTTCCATCCCAGAGACCTAAAGAGTAGTAAAAAGCGAGTCAAGGCTTGAGTACTACATTGTACAATGTCAACTCTCAACATCGGCCGGTGGATTACCAGCTTTATTCTGGTTCAGTCGTCGACATGTCGAGCCTTAAGGCTTAAAGAGTGTTTGTATTTGCAGATCTAAAACGCCACAATATAAAATTTCGTCCTTCTTTGATATCCTAATTGAAATTGATTTCATGCGCATCTATTTTGGTTTCGGTGCTACTTGATACCCAGAATTCGCAACAAGAAAAAAAAGAAAGAAAAAAAGGGGGAGGGGGGGGGAAGGGATATCGATATCTCCGCGGAGGCGGTCCTGAAGAAATCCGAATAAGGGATTACATGTAGTTGTAAGGCCTGCCTTGGGACGGAATTGCTGTCTTTGAGATTTGAAGTGCATCTGTTGGGTTCGATAGGGGTAGCTAGACCTAGAGCTAGAGATATGTCTGCGGGAAATCTAGCTATAGCGCTACTGTATATGCTGAGAATCAGCAATCTCATCTCATTACTCTAATCTCACTGGTATGCGGCTAAGTCCGTCCGACCTGGTACTTAGAGTTGTAGTGGAGTTTCCTCTCAAAAATCATTTCTGATACTATCAATATTAATATTGCCAATGGCCGAGGCTAGCCAAATTGGTACTTAGATCTATATAATGTTTACATATAGCTTACGTTTGTAGGGTATTCGAGTACACCCTCGAAGCTAAACCATGTTTGAAACTTGGAGAATTTATAGATCCCTCGAACTGCGCTGTCGTACAAAGATTTCGGGTTCCGGATCCCTTGTTTACGGGGAGTTAACTAGGCGGTAGTTGTGGTTGACAGCCGGTTCAATGTGATTCGCAAGACATAACGGTGGAATTCGGGAGAGGCGGAGGAAGAAGATATTTTGTGAGTTTGAACCATCGAACGAATACAAATTACTATGAGCCGAATCATTGCAAGCCCGTAATATCGTGAGAGTTCTACATATATGTACTAGCTAGGCAGGTAGCTAAATGTATACGCCATAGTTTATACTTTATGCGATTCTTTGTACCTAGAAACAATAGAGCTTGATATAAAAAAAAAGAAAAGAAAAAAAAAGGTAGCTAAATGTAGCTGGGTAAATGTATTACGTGGGTGAGGGTAAGTCTGTAGACAGGTAGCGGTGCATCGTCTCAAGGTTTTTGAGTATTTGCTTGTGTGTCACCGCCACCTGTCTACAGACTTACCTTCACCCGTGTAGTACTTATGCTTTTCAAGGTTAATGATGTATTGATGAGTCAGTAGATATATATATGGAGAACGACGAATCCGCAAACGGATTCACGAACTTCTTTTCAGCCATCTGAAGCACACCCAGTGTGACCGTCCAAGGTGCCCAGGGATGCCCGTGTTCGCTTGCTTGCTTGTAAACCACGGGACCCTTTCCGGAGACCTATAACCTACTAAACCATCAAAACAATCATGCGTAAGCGATAGGTCGAGTAGATACAGCTCACCCCCCCCCATGAAAAGGCGTGCCTTTAATTCCGAGAGCCTGTAAATGGGCTGTCGGTATCCAATTGGGTAATATTGATCGACCTAGGTTCCCTCAGGTACCAGTCACGAGCACCAGATCGATTTTTTTTCTCCCTCCTTCGTGATCTAGACCAGGATAAACTGTGGGAAAAATGTTCAACTAGGTTCTTCGGCGGAACCGAAGGCGGCTCATAGTGAACTAGAGCCCTCCCCGGCCTCCGCTTCTCTAACATCCATCTCCGCCTAGTTCTGAGAGACCTATGCGAACAGGACAAGCCGGGCGCATGTTGTTTGATCATCTAGCCAGGCACTCCCCAGCTCGCCGGCTGGACCGAGCTAGAAAACGTTACTGGCAGTCATGGGAGTTGCAGGTTTCTCTTGCGTGCCCGGGCCTGATTAAGCTTGGGCAATGTAGTGATCATTCCTGCTGGCTTGGTTCCAAGGGTTATCTATGGTGTATGTACAAGGGTCTGGCATTAAGTGAATGAGCAAAATTGGGTGTTGACAGGTGAGAATCCATTCGCTCGAGCCTTGTAGGTACACACATTAGTCATCTATTATCATTTAAGACAGACCCAAAGTTCTTTAACGGCCAAATCGATATCTCTTTAGATGTTACAACGGTATCGGGCGGTAGAGATTGGTCCCACTACGATCAGTTTTATAATTATTTATAGATAGATGCTGGAGTATGAGCGGAATATATCCGAAATCCAAGACATGTTGACGCAGTCGTCCATAAAAGGTATCGCGACGAATAGGGATCAGGGCCAAAGGAAATTATTGGAGGTAACTGTCGTTTCTTATCATGTGTATGGAGTACCTACTCGTAGTTTTCTGGCGTTTCCGGACGCAACTGCTATTGCATGCCATACAAAGATAGCCTTGGCGGGGGTTTTCTGTGTATTCAATACATGTACGAGTAGTTGATAGTCCACTGCGCGTGTAGGCGCAACACGGGATCAACTACTAGCTAACCTATATACACCCGAAATCCAACCGATCCGCGTTGAACTTGCGGGCCGCCCCGCGCTGACGATCGGCTTGTAATACTGAATGACTCGTTGAATCGGGATGTTTCCCCTTGGGTGGGTGGTTGTGAGTTCTGTAAGCCTTGATTCGTTATTCAAGGTTTTCGGACCTCCGAGAGGTTCCTACACGTATTCGGTGCATGAACTTCCTGTCCAAACAACACAACGTCTTCTTATACCCGTCTTTTCGTGACGTTTGTGAAAGGAACCACTATTGCATACCATATAAATACGCGCCAAGTCCACGATTTAGTATGGTATGCAATAGCGGTTCCTTTTACTTCAAGGCATAAGCAAAATAAGCTCCATATATTTCTTTTGTCGATCACTCTGTCAGGCTTAAAACCAACCTATCTACGGATTCCAAGCTTATCCGCGTGAGACAACACGCGAGGAAAGCTTGCCTACTCTCACCGAGCCCTGTCGGTCATCAGGAGTCACTCGAATCAACACCTCCAGCTCTGTGTGGAGCGCTTGATCGCGAATCTCTCAACTGCCGACGACCAAACTACCCGCGAGATTTAAGTAGGGTATAACTTCGCCGTTATAGCTCGCCAGTGAGCGATCCTTACAGATGGGATATCTTCCTTCTCGATGGTATGGTACCCGGTTTGTTAACCGAAGAAGGAGGGGGACGAATAACTGCCGCTATGTGGGAAATGAGTTAGTTGGCTGGTCTGCTGGCGGAAATCCGGGAACACGTGCGCGTTAGTACTCACAAGAGACCCAAGGTTCGGTCCCGTTTTTAGTAGGTCGGGTCGGTCCCTGGCGTTAATGTGGGGATTAATGGGGATGTGAAGTGTCAATTAATCGGCGTTTTTAAGATCGAGAAGGTCCCGAATAAAAGGCTAGCTTGCGACCCCCCTATTTTAGTGGCATAACATATTAAATCGAGATCTTTTCTCCCTCTCTCTAGAGAGTGGGTATTAATCAAGATGAGATTTTTCGTTTGATCTTGTATCAATCGCACAACAGCACTCGAGCGAGACGTGTTGTTGGGGCGATCGTGATCGGACCACCCAGGCAATTATTGGCCCTTGGCTCCGGGGACGTCAAAAAAAAACAAAAAAACAATCCTAGCCAGCCCTAACTACCCACATACGTGATCATTTCTGATCGGTCATGCCAGAGCACCTCATTGAACTGACGTAAGACCCGAATAGAGAAAAATAAATTCACTTCTGGTCCACCGACAAGGCAAAAGAATTCAACGTCTCCGAGGGTTTCTATTGGCGAACTTTCCGAAACTGGGTGAGTTCTGACAGGTGCCAGGGTCAGATAACCTGGGATATACAAATACATATCTACATATATGTACCTTCCTCGTGAGAGAAAGAAGGAAATGAGATAGGTAGAGTCAGTCGTGGCTGCTCTAGATCACTAACTCAGTCAGTATTTGAGCTCGTGCATATGTGAAGTATGTACCAGCTAGCGTAGAATAAGCTACCCAACTTGTCATATGTGAAATCATACCAAATTACCCCAAACCTCGCGACTTTGGATCCTTGGTAACTACATGTATGTCTCCCTCGGATACGGATGCCAAGCGATATTACAATATGCATAACGGGTTTAGTCTAGCTTAGCTAGAGCCTGTATGTAGATTTATATTCAACTGGGTGCTACAGCATCCGACATTTCGTTCATGTAGGTATGGGTAACTAGGTAGGAGAGAAAAGAAAAGAAAGAAAAGAAAGAAAGGAAAAAGAAAGAAGGAAAAAGTAGAGAGATAGAAAGATAGGTCGCCGTCCTAATTATGCCCCTCGGGAATGAATTGGGGTACTGGTCCTCGTTACCGGTAGAGATAGTAGCATCAAGTGATGAGACGAGCGACAACCCCTCATCATAGGAAGAATATATTATGATAAATGGTTGGATGATAAGTGCGTAGGCATGTCCTTAGCCGTGTAAGTCTGACAAATCATCTGGGCATTGTAAGGCAGTGGGGCGGGATTATACTTGATACTAAGGTTATCATAGAAGATCTGTTGCCTTAAAAATATTGAAACATTGCAAAAAGAGACAGGAAACATGGGCCAAGGTCGCCCGTACAGCTGTACCTCGGAAGGCTACAATCAGTAGGATTTGCTTTTGAATTTCAAGCAAATATTTCTTCACGCGCACGATGACGATCACCGGCCTTGATTTCTGCAGGATTATGTGCATAACAGTACTCAACTGGTAGGGTATCTATGTAATCCTAGTTGGCTACATGGTTGGAAATAGCAGCCGTGTAGGGTATTACCTACGACCTGAGTGATGTTACTTACTCTACTCTACCTAGCTCCTATATGTATCATGTACACTTTGTCTCGGGGAACCTCTAGCAAGCAACCGTACATTGCTAAACCAAAGGCTAGCGAAGTACCTACAGTAGATCTGAGAAAAAATCAGCTTGTGCTTCCCGGGATGACAGATCTAGAGCAAGGGTTACATGATACCATGGCTTACTTAGGTAGAATACTCTAGGTACTCTACATACATATTATTCCCTACCCTGACGACTTAATTAATCGAACATGCCCGTCCGTGCTTCCAGTGTACCTGAGCGCTGCGCCCAGTGCCACCGCTTACAACCGTCCCTAGATTTCGGCAGGATGGATCGCATTTATGGATATTATACTATGACCATCCTTCACATTGTTGATTTGATGGAACACTGTTGTGCGCCCGCCTGCTTTACCGCAGGTTTTTTTTATATGTGAGATCCTTAATTGCCTTATCGTTTTGAAGAAACTGAATCGCCATGTTGGAGAAATAGGGTTTCTGGCAAGGTGCTTGTTCCTCGCTTTGGCATTGTAGCACCCACAATACCAACACGTATGTACGATAAACCAAAAGCTCTGACCATATTAAGCCGAATCTCATCTATCTTCCCTTTCCCCATCTACAATCCTCAGCCTCATGCGAAGTGGATTGACATTGTAGTACAGCCGCCTTGGGCTCGAGGCTAAATCATTATTGCGTCTCCAACTGCCCGTTTGGGTCCAATTAAATGCGCATTGTTGTGGGGAAGCTTGTAAGGACACATTGTTTTGTAGGGATGTGAATATGTATTAATATAACCGCAGTCGGGTGCAGTCCCATAGAGTGGTCGTGCATGAGAGAACCATGTGGGTTGGGGTTGTTATTGACGCACCAAGAATCGTTTTAGTAAGACCCATTGGAGGGGATTCAGAAAAAAAGACGGGGATTGTTTGAGGAGGTGTAAAAAGAGGAATATGTGAGGTTTGTCATTTTCCTTTCTTGGACCCCTTATTGGAATCAAATGCTCGCTTCGAGGATGTTTCCGAAAAAAAATTGTTGTTTCGCCTTTCTGGAACTAGACAGCCTTGGAGACTGGTTGGAGGAAACTATCACCGCATGCGGTCAGAGATGATCGACCATGCAATCGCAACCACGTACAACCCCCACTTTGAATGTGCTGTTTAGTCTCTCTTTATGTTAGCACAAGCTGCAAATCATCCTCAAATGCAATTAACGGTTTACCAAAATATCGAACAAATAGTGTGACTTGCAGAGCTAGAGCGAGTTGAGTTCTGAACGCAAATTATCTTTTGTTAGGGTCGCCTATCACCTTTCCCGTATATATCCTAAGGCAAAAAACCCCGAACGAAACAAAAGAATCAAATAAGAGCCGTGGTGCAAAACCGAGGCAAGAGAATTATTCACTTGTCCGGAGTATGCGACGGAAAAATAAAGTCCAGTCGCAGTTGGGGGCTTGACGGCTACTTACACCGAGCGACGTCACACAAAGCGTGCTGTGAGGAGCAGCTCTAAGCCTGACCTGCTGCAACAGCGTTACCGCAACTCAGGATGGTGGGTTGGGTACAGAAAAAACCCGTATTGAAACGCAAGAAGCCAAGGGAAGCAGCATACATGCTGGGCCACCGTAGAAACAGGTAAGATGGGGCGAGGAGGGGTCCTATTTCCCTACATTGGGAAGCAAAACGCTGGTTCCAGGACAGAACATGGGTGAGTTCTACGGCATGAGAGGTTAGGTAGACGTCAAATTCATCTCCAGAGACGAGGTAATATTGAAACCCAACCCAGAGAAGAAGAAGAGAGAGAAGAGAAAAATTGTCAAGGGAAGATGGATGCAAAGCTATTATGCCATATTGTGCCATGCCCATACCGGACCAGAGTTGAATGGTCGGTCAGTGGGTGTGCAGAGACATCACCACCACCACCATCTGGTCTGTACCCTACCCGCAAAAACACCCCGGGAGGTGTAGGGGAATGCAGGAAACGGGGGTGGAGTTGGAGGAGGATGAGGGAGGGGTCGTTGAGTGTGAGTGACCATGCATTACATGGGGCTGGTTATTCCCAGTAATTGTCACGTCCCCCCGTTTTCTGTTGCGCGAACGGGCCTTTACAATCCCGACCTCCTGCATCTTCAATATGGTCTTCTTGCCAGTGTGCTTGAATATCAAGCCTGAAAGAAAAGAGAAGTTATGAAAAAAAAAAAAATAGTAGGGGAAAAAGCAACTGCAAACGACGGCCTGAATGACTTGCGCATGTGCAACATTGCGACGACTCGAAGAAGTGTAGCGAGTAAGTAAACTAATTGAACCTGACAGTAACAGAGCGCAAAAGGAAAACCTCCGTAACGTCGATCAACAGAGCTTCTATTCCGCGAACGAAAAGAAAAGAGGGAAAATTGAAATAAAATAATTGACAAAAAAAAAGCGCAAGCAGACAGACGGTATTGTGCAGACAGTTGTTGGATATCGCGGGTCCTTCTGTTCTTCATACACACCTGAACCACGGCTTCCTCCACTCACTTCCCCACCCTCTCTCCTAGTACTTTGCACTCCCACCCCCCTATACTTTACTTTACGGAGGAATTGAGAGAAAATTGCCAATTCGAACGCAAGGTGCAGTTTCTTGGGCTGTAAATAAGTGGACGAGCCACCCAAGGAGCTCCTTGGCTGGCCCTAGTTGGTTTACTGATTTATCGCGGGCACGTTCGTTGTGTGCATCGCGAGTGAAAAGAAAGCTGCTGCTACCACTGCCAGTGCTCCCCCCCCTCACCCCCAGAAACAGGGTCGCAGGGTGGTGCCCTCTCACCAGTACCCCGTTCGCAAAGGTACCTATCGCATCTAAAATCGTATCAAGCCCGCTGCTCTCGCTTTTCTAGGCGCACCTGGCGCCGATCCAACAACCGGAAGGGAGCCCGCCCACTTTACTGCTGATATCAAAGAGCCTCAACCATTTCTTCCCACCAACCTCACCATCTCCAACTATTGGGGCCCACCGGCCTGACGTCTGTCGCGACTAAGCATTCTAGTCTGACGACTCGCAACGGCAACATTAGTAGGGAGAAGGCCTTGTATTGGACTCGGATTTCTTGGGACTTGACGTGAGCTGTCATCTATCTAATGCTTTATATTCTTTCTGGAAGCTAACTACCCTTTTTCCACGCAGGAACCGGCGATCTCTCGCAGTGATAAGTGAGCGAGAAAAGAAAAAAAAATTTAAGGAGTAGTCATCTGCTCTGGCACATCCTGAGCTTCATAATACTAGAGGCTTCATCATCAAAGATATACTAAACATTGTTTCTCAATCCGTGACGCAGCTTTCCATGAATTCCATCAGACACTTGTGAAAGATTCGGAGTGGTATAATACGGCCTTCTGTATACGTCCGACTCCCGTCATCATTTTCACCGTCGAATGACCAGCTTGATATTATATATCTGCCCTTACAGTCTCCCACAAATACCCCGCTCGTCAGCTCTTCGCTATAGTCCCGACAGTGCGCTTGTTCACAATTCTCTGTACCTCAGACAACTTATCCAAAGGTTTGCCATTCTCGATATCGAGTTATCGTGAGACATTTCAATATATTCCAAAGGTGGGAACCTCTCCCGACTCACTACCGGGTTTTTATTGATTTGATTCTCAGAGCTATAAGTCCAAGGTTATATATTTTCCTTTTGCGACCTTGTCAAAACTTACTTTTCCCACGCGAATCTTTTTTTCCCCTTCCTCCTTCACCCCGCATCCACCCCCTCATAGCCCTAGAACCTTACTTCATTGTCGACCATACCCGAGACAGCTCGCCAGGCCATCATTTCATCCGATCTTCAAAACTGCCCCCGAGGCTGTTGTGGAAGTGCACCCTTTTCGATGTCGGAGAACAGTAGCAACGACACACACTCCTATGCCCCCGCTGCCCAGAAGATTCCTCAAACCTCTCTTCCCAGCGGGAGTGGTGTTCATCCGATCCCTAATCCCCGGCACAACTCCATCTACAGCGCATCGAACGAGTCTCCCGGTAGTGATGTGGTCATGAACGGTGTCAATGCTGGCGAACAAGGCCACCACTATCATTATCCAAGTGCTCCCAGCTCGACACCCAGAACCGCTTACCCTGGCGCATCAAATAGTGCTACGTCTCATAATAAATGGCCGGGTTCATACTACCAGGTTAATCAATATATGAATCATAGTGATCCCGATCACATACGGCATATAACTTCTCCAATCATATCTCCTCATGCTGTCCAGTACCAGCAAGCAGCACACACATGGGACCCGACGCGATCTCTTCAGCGATCACAACCTTCGCTGCAAGATCAAAACTACCCACAAAGCAGAACCCTATACAACAACAACCCATCCTATGGACGGCCGCCACATCACCCGGTTGAACCGACAGCTACTGCACCCTCACCCCCAAATCCATATCCCAGTTCCCCACGAACCCCCCAAGCAACAGGAACAAGCCAACTGCCACCTTCAAATGGTCTAGTGATAGCTCCAGGTCACAAGCAATCGCTCAACTCCATTGGCCCTGTTTCTTCTATGTCATCCATCAGCGGTAGTATCCACCAGCAAGAACTGCAAGAGCAGAGACGAGGGTACCAACAAAATTCACATATTGATAACCACCAGCAACACCATCAAGGTTCTGACCGGGGCGCTTTTGTAGAGACATTACATGATCCCCCGGCAAGATATTCCCCATTACAGACTAACCGTCTGCTAAACACTGGGGATGCCAGGCGGTTATCAGGGATGGATATACGAGTTGATGCCGGAAGAGACCGAGTAACTCCTCATCCGTTCGGTGCTACTGTGCCGACAAATTCGCAGTCCAACTACTACTATAACAGTTCTCCATTGTCACCGGGTGCGAAAATGAGTACTTCACTAAATGAAACTCTGCATTCTGCACGCTATCAGTATAACAGTACACAAAGTGGTGGATTTCGCTACGAAGAAAACAAAGGGGCCAATGAGAGAGCTAATTCCGAGGAACAGCATTCCTATATTGCGGGGTCAGAATCGCAGTTCACGGGGCTGCAGCGTCCAGGGTCGGTAGAGATTCGGAAAGCGTCCCCCCGGAAAGTCCCGAACAGACACCAGGAACATATCAAGAATCAACATCACGATGATACAGATGAAGAGGATGGAATAAAGAGGGAGTCAATTTCTAGGACTGCTAGCGCAAGCATCAGCCCAACTGCCACACGCAGCATGCTTCCAGGCGCTAGTGCTAGGAGAGATAGCATTGATTCCACTGTCAGTACCGGGAGTGGAAAAGAGGGTAGCAAGAAGAGAGGTGGTCCGGTATTTACTGATCCTACTGGGAAGCAGTATTACGAGGAGGATATAGTACCGCCTGGTGTCGAGATCCCAGCAGGATGGCAACTAGGTGCTGGGAAAAAATGTCTGAATAAGCTATTGCCATTGCTTAAAGATGGGTTACCGGTGTTTCCGGAATGGGGCCTTACGTCAGCTGGTAAGGCGAGGCAACGACTCCCGAAAGCTTGTGCTAGCTGTCGTACCAAGAAGATTAAGTGTGTGTGAGTTTTACCGGTCTCTTTTAACTTATTTCTAATCATTTGAGCCAGTATCATCAACTAACGTGTGGGATTCTTGAAACTCAGCGAGAGTGACCAAGATGATACCAAGTGTGCACATTGCCACAAAATGAGAATTGCCTGTAGCCAAGACGAGTGAGTGGCCTCAATTATATCCTCATATTTCCGCCTTTCTCACGATATCTAACCTCGATACCCCATTAAAGTGAAGAGAAGCCCGCTCGAAAAAATTCGAAGAAGATTTCCGACAAAAAAAAAAGAAAGGATGGAGCAATGGATCAGGAGTCGGCTGTTGGGGGATCTGCATCGCCAGGCGTTACTTTAAATGGCACACAAGGCAGCCTTGGGTTCCCAAAGAAACGGAAGGCCTCTGACGATGGCCAAAAGTCTGGTGGTGGGTTTCTCAAAAGAGGGAAATCATCAAGGGATAGTTCGTTTTCCATGGAGCCAATCGAGGAGAAGACAGCTGTTATGAATAATCCCCTGGATAGCACCAAATCAACACTACGGCATCACCAGCAGCCACAAACGCAAACACTCGTACAGAGTCAGAAATTATTGACTTTTGCAACGGAGTCTGCTGCTCCCATGAATGTGACCGACGAGGGCCGAACATCCAGAAATTACGGTGCGAGACTGTTGGCAGATCAATACCCACCAGGAAGCTATGGGATGGTAGGGATACAACCAGCAACAGGGGCTACTCCAAATTCTTTTACCTCTGCCTCCCCCACCACACCTGACCACCCACCAATTTATAGGGTAAACAATTCATACTCATCAAGTTCAAAGGCTCTGAGTGCAACACCGACAATAACGGAAACTCCTACCTTATCTTGTGTGCCCCTTCCCATGGGTGAAGACCCAAGACATAGCAACTTCCCTTCTCCGAAAGTGGTCAATCATCTCGTAGAGATGTATTTCAAATATGTGTATTCACAGACATATGCCTTTCTTCACAAGCAAACATTCATGAAGAAATTGGACTCACAACCGGATGTTCTTATAGTCTCTCTGTGCACGGTCGCAGCAAGGTTTTCCACGAAATGCTCCCACATGGAAGAAGGTCTTGCCTCCCAAGCTAGGGAACTCATCTTCAAGAATTACGACAACTATTGCTTGGAAGTAGTGCAAAGTATGATACATATGGGTCTTCATGATTTTGGAAGTAACCAGGGAGACAAGGCATGGATGTTTTGTGGTATGGCGGTCAGAATGGGGACGGCTCTGAATCTCAACTTGGAGAATGGCCGGGCGAAAGTAGTGTTTCAATCCCCGATTGCCAGAGAATCTGCACGAAGGACCTTTTGGTCTTACTATTTAATGGATGTTAGTATTGCGGAAATCAACCGTCCGTAGACATTTGGGTGCTAACCTCCTTATCATAGAGATTCAATAGCTATGGCGTTGCACGGCCATTTCTCACTCAAGATCATGATTGCCATGTTCAACTCCCTTGTAATCAACCATCCTTCAGGGACGGGTATACCGTTGTGACCGAGCATCTGCTTGGACCGAACCCAGCTGAGCCAGATGTAGGCACCATACACATGGGGGCTATGGCGTTTTTGGTGCGTGTAGTTGGTATTTGGGGGAATATCTTGAAACAGATACACCTATCTGGATTCGAAAAGGGGGGGGGTAAAGAGGCAGAGTTCCAGTCATTGATAGAGAAACTGGAGACCTGGAGGAAATCGCTTCCAAGCGGATTGGAGTATTCAAACGAGAATCTTGCCGGTCAGATCACGGTTGGCACAGCTGGTGCTTTCGTCACTATGCATGTTATGTGGCACACAGCTATGGCATATGTTCACAGGTATGTGAGAATAATTACCAAGCAAGAGGAGACCAACGAAGAGGGCCAAAGCATCCTGGACGAAAGCATCATCACAAGTATACGGAAGACATTTGTCCATGCAGATGCAGTACTCTTGATCATGTCTCATGTGAAGCAAAGGAGGAAGGAAGCCAAGGAGCTAGGGGAGACTGAAGTGATTGTCAATGCACCATTTCTAGGACAGGCTATATCTGATGCTTGCGACATATCGATAATCCGAGCGCTGGAATCGAAGGGGGACCCTGATAACATACTGACCCAGAAGGATAGAATATATGTCGGGTTGATGTGGTTGAAGGAACTACGCGGATACTGGAAGCCTTTGGAAGGAATGTACAGGAAATTGCGCAAAGCATATAACAAACACCTAGATAAGATCGTACCTCAAACACAACCTGGCATGATAAGCAACGTTATACCATCGCCAGATTCTGGAAATGGCAGCGAAATGATAACGGATTACCCCATGTTTCAATTTCCAATCGATCCTGCTACTTACGACTTACATCCAGACATGGGTATGCATCTCTCAGCGCCGGGGCCCTTGGAATCACAGCAATGGCTCTGCCTTCCCGAGAGTTACTACGAGGCGGCGTTTGCAGGCTCGAGTATGTCCTTATATGGGATCGCAGAAGCCGAGGGTGGATTTCCTCAGCTGTATATAGACCATCATGGGATGAGAGATGATATGGTGATGGCAACTTCACTCGCACCTGATTCGGATATATCCTATCAACCTGCGATTTTAGATCAACCTTCAATGCCGCTGATGTCCCACCAATCGTTTGACCAGCTTAATGCACATCGACATAGCGACCCAGATCCCGACGATAGCGATAACGACTACGACGATGAAAAGGAGGGTGCTGATGACGGGGATGGACAATCGATAACGTCTAGTAAAAAAAGGGAGAAAGCAAAATCGAATATATCAACGCTCTACTTTCATCCAAGCGCCGTCCTTGATGGCAAACTGGGTGATTCATCGGGTTCTGAAAGTTCTGGCCTTGATAGTCGGCGACAGAGCGAAGCTGCACCGAAGCCCGAGCACAATAGAATGGATGTCCTTAATCTCTTAATATCAGCGAGTGTCACTCAATACGTTAGAAGAGCTGTGGAGAAGCATAATGATTCGGACCTAGGGACTGGCCGGCAGGGAATTATGGTTCCAGATGATTGTATATTGAAGGGGGAAGTCAACACGGACAACAGCAAAGACAATGGCCGCAGTAATTGATTTTTTATGCATCTTATAATTTCCTTATTTGAACTTTGACGTAAAATCCTCTCATCTCTTTCCTCATATTTCTTTATACTTGGCATTTTTCTTTTTCATTTGCATTGGGACTTCTTCAATTGGCGACTTGGAGTGCTGCTTATTCACCTTGAATACTGCTTTTTTATTTTACCTCTTGGTTTTTGGGGCTGCAGACTTTTATTTATTTGTTTCTCTTTATGGGTTTCGGTTCCCAGGTTTCTTTTTTTCTTGGGGTTGTTTGAAGCGTATTTTCTGTGCTTTAATCCGGGGGCGCAGGGGGTTTTCTTTTGTTTATTTCGGGTTCTGACGCGATTTGTTGCACATCTGTCAATAGATGTCTGTTATCTCCCCACTATTTTTTTCTCTCCAGTGCATCATCGACCGAGCGAACGAATCGAGTCTGTGTCTGATTGATTATGTTTGACTTATTGGCTACATGTTGGTGTTTTAAAAATTGGTGTTTTTAGTTTTTTTTTTCTGTATGGGCAATGGAAAATACGAAAAAGGCTGGATGTATCTAATGCTTTCCGTTGCGGTTTGTACCATTGTGTTTTTCTTGTTTTTTTCTTTCTGATCACAAAGGTCCGGGGCCCGGGGGCTAACAAGCAATGGGGCCGGAACAGCGCCCCCATAAAATTTAATCCTTAAAGGAATATATATCATGAGGTTACATATATAGGCAGGTCTGCAGGCATGGAGCGGCGAAGTTTTATTGAACGGGTGTATACATATGTATTTATTATCAAGGGGGAGAGGTGCGGGGAAGGAGAAACATCAAGTTAAGCAGCCGGTATTGGTCTGGTTGGGTATCGAGGTTCCATGGCTTGTGATCTTCGAATCTTGTTAGTTGTGATATCACGTACTGAGCTTTACCCACATGATGACGCCTGAAGAGTTGCCTGACATGAAAAGGAGTATATTCGGATATTGTTATTAAAGAAGAGACACATGTCCGGATGAACTGGGGACACCTAAATGCTATGCGACGGCTGGGACTATAAAATAGCCATATCATACTCTTCTTCTTTTTCTCACCAAGTGGTCTCGTGGTTGCACTTATGTACGTTAACATTCCCACAGAGACGTACGGAATCATGCATTATCACTCGGACGTTTATGAAACGAAATATTTTTCGTTTTTGTTTTTTTGTTTAACTCATTAATTGTATGAAACGAAATACTCCATTAAAGTGATTGATTAATTGATTGATTAACTATCTAAGTATGTGCAGATTTTATCACGGTACTGCATCTCCTCGTCCTTCATCCCCGTAAAATTATGATTAAGGACTAGGGAAATTTTGGTGAATGGCGAACGACAACTCCGATTTAGGTATGGATGAAAAACCTGTAAAAAAGATAAACGTTGTGAGTTTTACTCAAGTAAAGGAATAAGAAAGATAATGTGTTTATAGCTGGTTTATGGTTACTCTTTCTCCCAGATCCCTTTCACCGCCCATCCCAAATTTGGGTCTTTCTTCATCCCGGCCCACTCCTTCAAAAATTTTGCTACGTTCAAGATATCTTCATCGAACCGGACTCCCCACACAGCAAACCAACACAGTCTCCTGACCATTCTATAGCGAGGTCTGTATGCATACTCCAAAAACCGGGGCATCGAAGACTCTGCTTCGATCTCAAACAGCTTCTTGACCTCTGAAGACTCGGCATTTGCTGGAATTTCACAATCATGCTCCTCATCGGCCATCTGCCAGCCTTCCTCAGCTCCGCAGCGCCACAGCCACGACGGAGCCCTATGTGCCATGATTCTAGGAACAGAAACAGTTTCATCCCAGCCAAGAATTCCGCTGATTTTCCAGTCGCCATTCTTGCGTTCCACGAAAATCTTCTGCGAGGTCAGCCCAGGATGGTAGAGAATGTTCACGTTATCGCCCAAGCACCCAAATCTCTCCATCTCCCTTGTGGTCTCGATCAACTTGTCGATATAACTCATCGCCATCTCGGCCTCGCCATCGGATTTTTCTCTGTACTGCCAGAAGAGCTTCCAAGTCTCGAGTTGTGTGAGGAGCATATCCCTAGTTGTCTGCTCCGGGTACGCTTGGATCTTGGCTCGCAGGTTTTCATCTGTAAGACCTGGTATATCGAAGCTATCGACTGCGACCATGCCTTTACTCTCCGCTGGGATATCCGCAGGGACCAGTACGCCTGCGCGCTGGAACTGGATCTTGTCCATTTCGGCGAGGAGGTCGACGATCTGCCGGACGAACTTCTTGCGTTGTAGGAATGACATCTCAGGAAGTGCTTCGGCGAGTGACTTCCCGGGGATGCGTGTTTGGAGGATGTATGGGAGGGATAGGGGACAATCAGAGTCATCTGCGCCGCCATCGGGGTCAAAGACGACGGTTATGGGGGTAGGAATGGTACCGAGGTTTTCGAGGTGGTACATCGTTGATACTGACCGGAGGAGGTTGGTTGTGGGGGTTGTTTCATGACGTGGTAGACGCAGGATGTAGTGTTCTTTCTTCTCTTCCTTGAACTCCCTGACGATGATGGGCGTGGTGAGGGTAATGGCGATGATGCGGTAGCTGTCACCGCCGGGCATACGAGTGATCTCGATGGTGGTCTTGGCCGTAATCCTGATACTAGGAAGATTGAGAGTGCCAATATAGAGGAGTAGTTCCAGAATCTTTTTCTCGAAGGTCTTGAAGGTTTCATGACCATAATCGATGGTTGAGGTTCTTGACATTATCGATGAACTCGACGAGGAAGACGATGCACCGGATATGCGGGAGTTGATGCTCTGCAAAGGCTTTGAGAGACGGATAGAAGGAATGACATCCTTCCAGGTCGACGTTGGCTTCTGCATTTTCTGTGAGGAATCCTGATGCTTCTGCATGATTGATGATTGCATGCAGATTGGTGAAGCTGAAGGGAGGGAGGAATTGAGGTCGGCAGAGGGCATTCCCACAACTAAGTGTAAGTACGAGTTCCTCATACCGCAAGAGGCATTCCATACTATGGTCGTGAGCCCGCCCCGGACCAGAGAAGCTAGCCAAGACCGAGTGATTGCCTGTGCAACGGGGTAGGCCGGCATTCCGGCCGATATCAACGGACTTGGCTCTCGTATACATACATGTACAGACATACATTTCCCTTTCCCCACGGGGAATCGAGCTCTGTTATTGGGCAGCCCTGTGAATACATGAATACATGTAGCCGTTTCCCCACAATATAAATATCCCCCGAGAAGGTCCCTCTGCAAATGTAAAGTAGATCAGATCTCCCTCGATCCAGCAGCTTAATTATAATCTCCAGATCTAATATACTCTACAGCCCCCCCACACACACACAAAGCAGTTTGTTTTTTTCCTTCCCAAAAAGAAATGGACACTACAGAGAAAGACAAGATGCTCCGGGGCGAGTTGTATATCGCCCTCGATCCTCTGCTGTGCTCAGAACGAGAGCGCTGTGCTAAGGCATGCCATGAGTTCAACGCCAACACCACCGCCACGCCACTGGAGCGTGCAAATCTACTCAACAAGTCCGTCCCCCAAAATCTAATTCCCCCCTCCCTAAACCACCCCCACTAACAGCACCCCGCCTCCCCACAGTATCCTCAGCCTGCCCCCCGTCTCCCCCTCCACGGACCTCAGCACCCTCCCCAACGTCAATCCGCCCTTCATCGTTGACTATGGCTACAACGTTACCCTCGGCGAGGGCTGCTTCATAAACTTCAACTGCACCATCCTCGACACCTGCCCCGTGCGCATCGGCGCACGTACCCTCTTCGGTCCCGGCATCTCAATCTTCACAGCCTCGCACCCGCTCTCGGCCGCCGTCCGCAACGGGCTCAAGGGCCCCGAGGACGGCCGCCCTATCGTCATTGGCGACGACTGCTGGTTTGGCGGCAACGTGGTTGTGTTGCCCGGCGTCACTATCGGCGACTGTGTGGTCGTCGGTGCGGGCGCGGTGGTGACAAAGGTGTGTTAGTTCTCTATATACATATATACATTCCACTACTACTGTTTCTCTTCCATAGCCATGTATTATATTATAGGTGTGGTGGTGGTGGTGGTGGTTCCTCCCCCAGGTGATCGGGAGTGTGCTGATAGAGATGTACAGAGTGTGCCAAGTCACTGCGTGGTGGCCGGGAACCCGGCGAGGATCGTGAAGCGCCTGGAGGGGTTTGTGGAGCCGGCAGCGGCGGCGGTGGTGGAGGCGAAGGGGAGGGAGAAGGAGGGGGAGATGGAGAGGCTTGTCAGGAGACTCGATGCCCTGGAGAGGGAGCTGGCGGGTGTTAAGGAGGAGCTGAAAAGTCAAAGTAAGTAGATGTGTAAGTTTCTACTTTGTTTATTTGCTTCCTTTTTTTTTAGCTATTAGTATAGTAGCTGTAGCTGTTACAGAGGTGGCTAGCTAGACTATAAATTCATGATTGATACCAGGACGTGTATGATACCAGGACATTATGATACCAGGAAATATATGATACCAGGACATATACCAGGACATATAAGTAGTCCCAACCTATGAGTTGTCCAGATGCAAATAATCATTAACCACACCGATCATTGACCAACTTCAACACCCCCCCCCTCGCCCCCACGTACCTCAGTTATGATCAGCCCAATCGGCCTGGAAAGGTGGTGGCCGCATGGGAAAAAGAAAATTGTGCAGCGCGCAAACATAGGCTCTTCGACTTGAATGAATATATGTAAGATACAAGTATGTATGTAATAATGCCTCATCTTGTACCACAGTAGCACTCATAAGCAGTGCAGTGCATGTACTCTATATACTCTACCTACAGCTCGGTAACCTTCATCTTCTGCATGCATGTACATACACAACTACATCCTCTACCTACTTGGTGAGAAATAAACAAATTAACGTCGGTGCAAGTTAATCACTAACGTGTTTCACCGGGAAAGCGAGAAAGAAGAAACCAAGGGGTGACAACGGGATGATCCAAAGCTGCTGAAGAAAGTTGAATCTACATACAGTTACGGAACCGAGTAGCCAGAAGTGTTATTTAGATGTCTCCCAACCTTTTGACATGATTTAGGGCCTGTTCGGTTGCACTCAAATATGGTGGGTGGTGATATTCGACCTAAAAGGCATATTTGTCACCAACCAGATATGTCAAGACCCCCTCCCCTCTCTGTTGGGCCAAATATCACGACATATGGGTGCAACCGAACGGGCCTTTACCTTTATCAAGCGAGAGTATTGCTTCAGAGAGGTCGTTGACTGGGTTAGGGAGTGTAAGCTTTATCGACTTTACCAAATTTTGGTTTATATTCATTATATAACACCGGGATTCGGAAAAGATGCACTGAACCCTCTTATATGTGCCTGCCTTTATATATATTGTGTTTTGATGCCCATAACCTCGCTTTCCCGGTAAAATGCGTTATGTATGTACAGCGATAGGTGATGGAACGCCGTGAGATATGGTTATACCCGCAAACACTGTATATTGGTGGCGTTTACTCAAAGCAGGTATCACTATGTCTCAGCCCGTTCTATCACTTATTACCTACCGCTGTAGGTACATGTAGTGGTAAGTTTGATGGAATCCTGTTCTGCTTCAATCTACATATGTACATGTGCCAGTCATTGACCCTGCCCTTCTAGCTAGCTATAAGCCAGCCACACATCACGTCACGTCACCCCTCCTGGTCGATCGCGCAATGCGATAGCTATGGCAAACAGCTTTGTTATCTTTCGGGTGCTTTGATATCCGCTCCGGTCCAACGGGGGTCCAGACTGGAGGGGGTTGGAGCTACAAATAAGGACTGTTTCCCAGCTGAGCTCTATCACTTCTGTGCTGTTTGGTCTCACAATCAGACTTTGGTCGCTCAATTCGATTCGATCCAATTCAATACAATGCGCTCTGAAACACGATTATAAACCCCAAAAGAAAAATTTAATTATTGAAAAAACCCCTTCCAGCTAACTATATACTACAACGAAACATTTTACTGCGGGCAGCACATCTTGTACGCACTCATACCAGCGGTGATCAACAGACCGAGCTGTCCAATGTTGTAAAAGACACCCTGGTACCTTCCCTTTCCATTGTCACTCTGCTTGCTGTTCTTGTATCCGAGGGTGTAGAAGATCCTTCCTACTGACCAAATTCCAGTGAGGACGGCAGTGGCCATGGGGTACAATGGTGCGGAGGCAACCATGAAAGGGAAGACGACGGCGAGGTTCTCCATGTAGTTGGCATGCGAGCGCTGGGCGCAGTTGAACTGATACTTCTTGATGTCTTTCTGGGCGTCCTCGTGGGAGACGTAGGCGTTGGGGTATGTGACGCCAGCGGCCTTACGGGCAGAGCCGACAACAATGGCGTGCCACTGACCGAGGAGACCGGTGAAGGCCATGGCAGCGAGGGCGTACCTGTGGGGGAGGGAGAAGGTTAGTCAAATGCGGGGGAGGTATAGGGCATGTGAATTGCTTTAGCTTACCCATGCTCAGGAGTGATAGCAAAGACGGTGGCCATTGTGAATTTGGTAGTGGGTGGAGATGAAGGTGGTAGTGATTGGTAATTGGATTGATTGATGTGGAGGAATGATGTGGTGGGTTTGACTGTCTGTCTAAATTCTGAATCTCAGAGACTTGAAGCTGAATTAAGTACTCTTCTCAGGCCAGCTTATTAATGCACCGGGGAAACTATTTTTCCATCGGACAGCGGATCACCCCATATCCGAGAGGTGGGGAGTTCATTAGACCGGTCCACTGGAGAAGGCTTTCGAATCCTCTAGAGCGCGGAATTCCGAGTCTACGCACATTTCACATTTCACGGGCTTCCATGGCGATTTCACCTTTGACGTCTAGGTGTTTCTTTCGGCCGGGAGCATGAACCAATTGCAACCAGGATTGTTGCATGGGTGAGACAACCGACGGTGGGCGGTGCATCTTAGCACCGACTCGGAGGGATTCGACAGCACAAAGACACGGTATATATCTTCACGAGAGCCTCAATATTAAATATCCGATCATGATCAAATGGTCTGCGATGATCTACGGTAGGGCGCAGGGATTAATTAATGAGGTGCGGCCCACAATTAATAATTCAGTGAGTACGTCGGCGGTCTAAGACAACTCAAGGAGCGCCGTCATGAAGTAGATCCTAGGATACATGTACCTATATCGACCTCCAGAAATATAATCTCAAGGCTTATTGATATTGTGAGAGTCTCCGAAAAGTCACCTGGTCCCGTGTACCCCCCGAAAAGTCACCTGGTTCTGTGTATTCGTGATTGCAATTGGATGGAGAGAGGAGAGAACTCGGACACTTCTCGGCTTTAGTAATAATTATCGATAGAAATGCAAATTCTAGTATTTGCTGAGCTCAGATGTTGGAGTGGTTACTCGAGTCTCATAACTAGTGGCTCGTAACCCCACTGAATTCAATCAGTACGTTTGAGATATCCAATGCTTCTCTTCTTCTTTTGCGTTATTCAAGTAGAGAAACTACAAGTCTCGACCATTCGATCGCCCCTAGGTTTGCTTGCTCAATTATTTAAGTATAATTGTAAGAGCCAAAAGCTAATATATACATACATGTATATGAAAGGACCGTAAGGTTTGCTTGGCAAAAGCTTGTTTGTTCCGGGTCTAATTAATGGCACGAATTTTGCCGGATGTAAAGTTAGACCCAACAACTGTTCGACGTTGGGGTGGAATTCGCCTCTCTGATGTCATGATTAAAGCCTACCTATCGGCTCCATCATGAGTTTGATAGAGAGTGGAGTGCTGAATTATGTTAAGGACAAGTTTCGCTTAGGATTTCAAGCAGGGTTGTCCTTTTACCATATACACTGGACTGTGGTATCTTTCAGTACTCCTCTAGTGAAGACTCTGATTTATCCGCTAGTCTAGCTGACAGTGGCATCTGTGCTGATATACGCTTGATCGAGGTTTGATGCTTTTCAGACAACATGCATGCACGCCCGCGAACTGTGCAGAGTTCAAAGACGTTTTGCACCAAGTATCATTCCATTGCATATTGGAGGCATCCTATATGGGTAGCTGAAAGATCACAACTCTGGAAAAACTCTTACCGGGCAAAGCACACGGAGGATATTGTACTTACATTGATTGTTTGCAGGAGATTCTACTTCAGCGTGCTCCCGGCCCTAACCCACGTCCTTGTAACCCTAACCACATCCGTGGGAGAGTTCATCTTGTTCGCATCTGTGAACTTTTAGTTTTTTCTGCAAACATTAAAGCCAGGACGCAACAAGCCTGGTCCCGCTGTATTGAGCCTAATATATGGTGCAACAGAGCTACTATGGGTGTGTAGGGGTAAGTCTGTTGACAGTGGCCATGATTACAACAGTTCTCGCTGTCAACAGGCTTACCCCTACACCCGTAGTACTATCTGGGTACATGTATGTATGATGAAGTTTGGGATTATTTTAATCTGGAGTTCTGATAATTATATATACATAAGAGATTATTCACTGGCCGGGAAGGCTAGTTCAACTTGCGACCTCGAAGAGATCTACCCTGAATATCGTCCTCTTTTCGCCTAGCTCTCTCTCTTCACAGCTCCCTAATAGCCACTCCTCCAATTGTTCGGCCCCATATATAGTATATAGTCCAATTAACTCGATCTTTGAACTTTACTGTACTTTGATATCTCCTACCTCCGATATCTCCTACCTCCGTGTAGTATTTGACCACCTCCATTAGTTAATGAATTAATTTTACCTCCATCTCATGGCCACTTCTCACGGCCAGCTCCCGTAAATGTCCATCTCCTGCAGTCGTGATCCAGCGCTATCCGTTAATTATTAGGTATCTCAACTTATGCCAGCTCCAATCCGCCAGCTCCAAAGCCAGCCCCAGCTGAAGCCAGCTCCAGTATTGTGATCCTATTAATTCCACCCGCTGACCTCCACCTCCCCCTCCACCACTTCTCCACCTTCCATCTCATCCACCGCTCCTGCATCTCTCCCTCCACCGCTCCTGCACCCCTCCTCCCCACCGCTCCTCCACCGCTCCTCCACCGCTTCTCCACCGCTATTCCACCTCTCACCTCCCTCTCCACTGCTCCTCCGTCTCCCCATTTCACTCCTACTGCTATTGATTCTTGGCGGGGTGTGCTGATTTCCATGCAGGAGTTAGTCGGGGTTAGGGTTCTACGCTCCGGACGTGCCAGCGGCAGGGTAACAGCATCAAATCTGGTGTGTCGCACTTACTAAATACCCCCTGCACCTTCCAGCCAATCATATGCCAAGCGTTCCGCAAAACAACATTCCAGAACAGCGATGGGTAATAAGTGATGGAACGTCCTGAGATAGCTAGGTTATACTGCGAACACAGTATAATATTGGTGGCGTTTTACCCAAAACAGGTACCACTCTGTCTCAGCCAGTTCCATCACTTATTTCCTCCCGCTGTATATATAAGTGTAGTTACATATATACTATGGATTATAGTATAAGGCGCCTATGACCGTTAACGTTAAGGCCTACGTAATATTGCAATATATTCTCAGGTGTTATGCAAAAACGACAAGGCTGTAAGGGCTGACCGCGCGCACAGCTTAGGCAACAAGCAGTTTCTCATAGGGGATAGATACAATACCCCGAAGGATTATGGGATTTGTAAGGCGTAGATGCGGTACGGTATGAGCGAAACAAAATCGAAGTCAAGGATTTCTAGTCTAGCTACATACATGTAGCTTAAGAATCAAGTGGATGTTTACTTAATACTTGTATGTAGTTTACGTATACACCAACTATCTTTTAAATATCTTTACAGCCAATGCAATGAGTACCAACAATAGAAAATAGCATACGAATCCTGATAAAGTTGCACTTCATTTGACACCCCTGAGCTCCATAACCACTTGGTACCGCGATGCGAACAGTCCATTCGATGTGTCAGACCCCGAACGTCCCAATAACATTACTACTCCCCCTTATAATTTACACAACCCATGCAGTCGCGCCGGAGATCATACCCTGGCTCCCATCATCATCCTCATCGGACCCACTAAACAGACTACCAGGTACCGTCGAGGCCCAATTACAGATCAAACTGTTGAGCCACCCAATCACTTCAATGTTTCTGTTGAGCTGAGTCGATCGAGTCGTGATTCAAACATCTGGCAGCACGGGTCCTGATTCGTCCCACGCCGGTGAAAGAATCAGATTAGATAAGACAATGAGACAATCGAACCTGCAGTACTGCAGAATGACACGGGTATGTGGAATGGCTTTTGTGGTCTAGAATATTACGGTGGGTAAGTACGCTTTGCCTCCAGCTTTGCATCCGGCTTGCTCCCATGGACACGAGACTGGTATACGAAACATAATACTGTTATCGTGGGGGGGTGCGCTCAGCCATCGACAGACTTGTTAACATGTTTTGTAATGGTTTTTATTGGTTCTGGGTTTATTAGGCCCCCGTTTTGTTTCGAACTGATGTTCACTTCTCGTTTTCTTATACTCTACAGAGCTCTCAAATCTAGCCAACGGCACGCAGTACGGAGTGTACATTTGTTTAGTATTCTCGTCGCTCCGGGTTTCACATACTCGTGCGCTCCCGTTGAGAGAAGCAGCATGTAAAGTACACATGTACCTACTCGACATATTCACAGGGCTACCAGAACTTGAGACATAAGCACAACCGGTGCTCTACTCTGTTCCACTGTAGACATGCCCAAGCCCGCTCAACGATAAGTGCCGACATATCACCGAAGGTGACCTAGGGAGAAGGCATAACTAGCCCACCACGGGTACCATGGTAAGCTCTTGATAGCACATGTCCCCCGTACATGCATACATGGCACAAAACCACGAAATCTCCCAGTACCACCATGTGCAGAGATATTCGACTCTATCAGCACACTCTTCACCACAGAGCCTTTCGGTGTGTGGGTTCAAGACGACATACGACCCTAAACCCAATCTTAGACAACTCAACAGCCCAGTCACAACGTAGGTAGAGCAAGATAGTCAACATGATCCATGTATCCTTCCGTTTCTCCGACCCCCCTTGATGAAGCTTAATTGTTGGCGCAATTACTGCGGGTGTAACCTTTCCAGAAGGCTTGATATATATGTGTTTCCTGGTTAGGCACTGCTGTTTGGTCCCGAGTGATGGCAGGATTGTTGGAGAGTCCTGCCCACGTGCAATATTTTCAGTAATTGGTCTGCAGGGTTAGAATGTTGGGCTTCGGCTAGAGTATTACAGTTCGGAAGTTCGAGTTCTGTGGATGATATCTTGTGGTAGCTAATACAATTCGAACACATATATAATGTACAATTGCCAGGTGTTGTGTTGAAGGCGGTGACTGTAGAAAGTTCCTGGAGATCCTGCCTAATAGCCCTCGCGGCGAAAAGAACGGCTGCTCAGGCACTGCTGTGCTTGTGGGTGCGTAAGTACTCAGGAGACGGATATGATTAGGTACTCCGGGGCGCGCTCTTACCAATCAAATTAAACTGTATATCGATGATTGACTGCAACACAGGTGCGAAGTTCGCCAACTGGAAACCCGAAGGGCCTCATCAGAAGATAAAAAACCAACCTCAAAAAACAGAAACCTCCCAAAAAGCCCACGCGTAACTGCGCAATCTGACCAACGCCTTCATCCCCGCAACACAGCCCATCCATCCATCACTTCCGGCTATATTCACAACTCCACCACCTTCTACCCCGCGATGACCACCCCTCACTGCAATAAAAATGAAATGAAAAAAATAGAGATCTGGGCTGAATATATTATTCTGCATCAGCGGACCGATAGAGTAGAGCATGCATCATCGATAGAGTGTCCAATTCTGGTTGTGGGTACTCAGAATTTAACTCTGGAATGGTAATGATTGCAAAACGGGCCTATTATTGAATTTGGCTAGATGGGTGTAATTGATATTTAAATATCGGGGTGGTAGGCAATTATGGGAATGGAAGCTAAGCAGGTAGGTTAAAGTAGACTCAGCAGAGGGATCTGAGAAAAAGAGGAGAGCGGGAGAAAGAAAAGATCACCACCCCACGACGTGCCCACCAGACAACTATTCGGGTACTTCAAAGATGTCTCTCTTGGTAC
Organism: Morchella sp. 2014-9hei; assembly: GCA_024713685.1. NCBI lineage: Eukaryota > Fungi > Ascomycota > Pezizomycetes > Pezizales > Morchellaceae > Morchella > Morchella sp. 2014-9hei. The sequence goes on from JAMGYW010000019.1 coordinate 1,403,443, forward strand.
CGCGAATTATGGTAGAGTATATGGTACTCTATGTATATATTGAGCAGATATTATACTCTAAATAGTAGGTACACGTAGGTGCCTATGGAGTCTACAAGATAGAGCTGATGGACCGGGAATTTCATTTTTCAAAACGCTCGAGTAGTAACTACATGCATGGCACGTGCACCATACCTGGCCCACAACGTTGCCAGCTCACGAATACTTGCAAGCAGCAAGTAAGCAACCGGACATGACAAGCAAGGAAGAGAGGGGGGAAAAAGAAAGAGGAAAACTGATTCAAGTACCTATTGTGTCATGATGTGTGCAGGTAGGTGGTCTGCCCTCACTTCCGTAGCAGGCGAGTGCCGGTACCTACCAAAAGTGTTGTGCGGAGATCGTCAAAATGCAGATGTACCTACTAGTACCTACTAGTAGATGTGGAGTAGCTGCTCTACCAAACCTGTAAACTCTTCTCCCTTTGCTCCTTTTCATAGACAGACGTACCTCACTTCCTTCCCGAAACTCACTTCCAGCCTATCGACTATTGCCCCAGCAACCAGGCCTGGCCTACCCCCTCTCGATCTCCTGGTACACTACCCACCCCATCCCGGGCGTCCTGTCCGACCGACCAGTGAACCGAGCGAGAGACTCTCTTCTGTGTCTCTGGTTGGCCTTCATCCTTTTCCCCAGACTGTGCACGCTCAGCATACCCACCGCGCACCGGGAAGAGGCGGGTATCCGTTGCCTTACAGACACAGTTACAGTTACAAGTTACAGACGTTACTTTGATCTTTCGGAAGTCGAATCGTTCAAGTCGGGCCACTCTCTTTTTATTTATTCTTAGGCCGGGGGAAGGGGTTCACTCAGGTTTATCTATAGTTGCAATTAGACATACTTTATGGTAGCAGGTCTTCAAAACTGTGCGAACGAATACCACCAGTGCTATCAAAAGTAGAGCTAGAGTACCACCTGCCTTCCAAACAAATTGAACCAAGGTCTGTCTAGTCCTGTTTGCGTTTATTACCTTGGTTTTTCTTTACCTGTTTGTATTATATTAGTATTATTTCAAGTATCAAAACTGTTGTTCTCATCTCCAATCCCTACATACCTAGCCCCTGTACCCCCCGAAAACCAAAATCTCATCTCCTGTTTTTTCCTCTCAGCATCCGATCCGCGCTGCAATGCCCGCCAGCCCTTCAACTACCTAAAGTCTCTCTACCTCTCTTCTAGTCAAGCTGACATGACAGAAAGAACCTCCAGATATAACAAGTAACCACCATATGCTGATCTGCAATGTGTTTACCCCCCATATCCCGTGGCGCACCCGGGAAATATCCCCCATCGTCATCATCGTCCACGTCTTCGGCCTCCACCGGGCCTACAAAACGTCGTAGGCGTGGCGATGATGAAGTTGCGACTCGGGTAGCAGCTGCTACGAGCTCGGGCTCGACGGGAAAACATCCAAGGTCCTCAGCGCCAGTCCGAAGAGGGAAGGATAGTGGTGTTGATGGCGGCCCGAGCAGGAAAACGTCAACGAGGGGGCGGGAGCGGGGCGAGAGAGATAGAGAGAAGGATACATCAAGACTAGCACCACCCCGGGCCCGAGGGGCAATGGAGAGCCCCCTTCCATCACCGGCCTTCTCGGAGAGGAGGAGTTCATCGAAGCGACATCACCACTCTTCAGCACCAGCATCAACATCAACAAGGAGGAAAAGAACGGAATCACAAAACTCGACACCAAGGACGCCGGTAACAGCTACTTTCCAGAAGGAGAGAAAGTCAAGAAAGAAGCCCGCAGATATGATTCAGAAAGAGCAGATCATTACTATGCAAGCGCCGCTGCGGGGTGGCGGAACCATTTCTGGGGTAGTAGTGATTCGACCCGGGAGTAGTAGTGAGAGTGGGACAAGCAAGAGCTCATCCAGGGAAAGGTCCAGTGAGAGCAGCAATACCAGTAAGGCGACGACACTGGTGGCTAGCGGGGCTGGGACAGTTGGACTGGGAATCTCACTAGAGAGCTCAAGAACCCCAACACCGACTTCAAAGGGAACGGTAGAGAGATTAATGGGGTTTGAACAGGTTGAACATAAAGTTGCCCAGGTCACTGTACCAATTCCAAAAATTGAAGTGGAGGAGGTAAAAGAGGTCGTTAATGAACCCGTGAAGCTTATGAGGGTGATCCCACCTCCAGCTCCAGGTCCGGCCCCTCCGGCCTCGATACCTCAGTCGAAAGCTGTTCCTCCTCCTCCCCCGGCGTCAATATCTCAATCGAAAGCTGCTCCTCCAGTAGAAACATATCCTATAATGGCAACCCTTGTTTACCCCACGAAAGAATCGTTGGCTTATCAGCCAATATCAAGATACCAAGTCACATCTAAGATAACGTCGACAATCCCTAATCTCCCTGCTGTGCGGGCTACACCTTTAGTAATAGATCCGGCAAACGTCCGTCTTCCACCTTCAATGCTGAAATATCAAAACAACTCACCTGCTTCCTCTGTCCACGAACTTCCTCTGCGCGGCGGTGGAACACCCGCATTATCAATATCACAGCAATCCTCACTATCATCACTAGTATCTGGGTCAACTGCCTCCTCGTCAGCATCTGCATCATCATCAATCAAGGAGCCCCTACCAAATGAACCACATATACAGTACCTTAATTCTACCGCATCTTCGTCAACCTCTTCCCTAGTCTCCGCTTCATCCGCACAATCCTTTCAATCAGCTAGACCCTCTACTCCGCAGCAGAAGGTGAATTATTACCGGTATGCTGCAGTTGCACCCACTCCTGCCCATCGACCATTGAAGGCGATTATGGACTCCCCGCGCCTACCACGTGCAGGACCTTGGGACGGCATGCCAGGTGCAGACCCAAACCTAGGTGCCTACTACCGTAACGCTGCTGTAGCCGGGAAACCCAAACCAACACAGCCGGCAGCACAAAAGGAAGAACAAGTTGATCTGAAAACCCTTGCTGCATACTACGCAAACGCGAAACAAAAAACAGCACTTGAAAGATCCAAGTATGAGCGGAGTGACGAGTCTGAAACTGAAGCCTCGGATGAAAGCGCTAGTGAGATCAGTGCTATTTCCTCGCAGAACTCGTACTACCGTACACATACCACCACCATAACAGCCCCAGAGCCAGATAACACACTAGCACTTTCACCGACAAAGAGGGAACACACTACGACAATTGCTGGGCACAAGGTCTTCATTAGCACGCTCCGCCGCTCCGCACCACAAGTTTTCCATACCGCTCGACCACCACCCGCACCTACGCCACCCCCGGGGGGTGGGGCAACCTCTGCTGTTGGCGATGAGGAGGATGAAGAGGGACCACCAGAGGGTTCCGCCGAGAATTGGTTTAGGGGCATGAAGGAGCAGATGGGGAAGGATACGGGCGTAAAGGAGGGATGGGCCGAGGAGGAGGATGAAGTGGTCGCCCCAGCGGGTATACCCCCGCCCGCTCCGACGCCGCCTTTGGCGAGGGAGGAGGAGGAGGAGATACACCTAGATAATGGATATTACGGGAGTCCTAGGATGCCATATGGGTATCAGAGGTAGAAGCTGCGCGGCTGTTGGTTATATAATGATGGATGATGTTAATTGGTCTTTGCTTCTGTCTCTTCTCATTTTTTTTTCCTCGTTGGTTCGGTGTTTCAGTCCTATGGTTTCTTATGTCTTCGTGGTTTGGCGGGCGTATCCATTGTTTTTTTTTTCCCTTTCCCTTTTACACCATTTGTTCCAAGTCCCGCGGGTTTATTTTTTGAGGTTTCCATATAAAGCATAACTATAGCTAGCGCTAGCATTGGTTTGGCCTGTTATCTTTGGTGTTTTTGCGTTTTTGAGAACTACCTAGAGATGTTTCTCTCATCCCTTCCCTTTGGTGAGGCCATATTATGACAACATTGCGAAGTTTTCTTCTGTTTTTATCAGATGAGCGGTCTTGATATGGATATGGATGTGTGACGTTTTTCCTGGTATGGCAGTCCGTTTGCATTGTATATAAAGAGCGGCGGAAGCTCGAATCCATTGGAATGAGGTTCAGTACCCCCTGTATCTGAGGATAGGTATGCCCCATAGAAGGCTGAGAATCTTTTTAGCGATCACCGGTCTCGACCAGCTGCCAGTGCAATAATAACAAGCATAGGTGTTGATGACTTTGAAACGCGATGTAGGAGATGAGGGCTGGGTATACGTTGATGACGTTACTTAACCCAATGGTAACAGAAGCTACTAGACCCTTTGCGCAAAAGACTCCAGCTCCAAATTCTGGTAACCTGATTGGCGTCGATCCTCTCATCAACCAATCATGCAAGTAGAATTTAGAGCCAGCTCTATCTGCGCAAAGGGTCTACTATGCCCTCAGGCTCAACTTTTGAAGCAGGGTTCGTCGTTGTTACCAAAATTAGACCACATTAGTACGTGTAGCGATAGTAGTAGGATGTTATTCTTAGCTAAGAAATAAATAGCACTTTAAGCCTATGTGAAAGGTATGTACGCTGATCGTGAATGTTGGCATATTTTGTCCCCTTTGGAATGTAGGCACGCTAGACCAAATAAGGGGTGGAAATGATCAAGATCTCCGTTTTTGTGACACGGCGCTATATGTTTTTTCTTGAAACCACAAGCCTAATTCTATGTGGTTTTTCTATGAGTTATTCCTTAAGAGCTTCGATATCCCCTTGTTGTTTCCTCTCAATGGGACTTTTGGGGCTGGTCTTTGTCCTGCCGCGCCCGCCGTGGTTATAAAAGAAGCCTAGCTAGATCGAGATCGACAAGAAGCGATCCTATGTTTTTTACGTATAATAGCTATAGGTGCACCTCCAGTCCAGACATCCAAGATAATACCTCCATGAACCGTTACAATTAAACTCGCCACTAGTCCATTCATTAATTATCACGTGGACTCCTTTTAAACACAATACTAAGCCTTTAGCTCAAAGAAACACCATTGAGATCAACCAAAATCGCAACACATTTGGGAAATAGGTCCTAAATAGCCTTAGACCCGCATAACACTTAATCGTCAAGATCGTGAGAGCGAGATAATAGCTTCTCTCATTTCTTTTTTTCCCTTCCACTTGGCTTTTCTTCCTCTCTCTCCATCCCATCTCTCTTACCCTTGCTTGCTCCTCCGATCCTCCCCCACCCCCATAGTCCAGATCCATTAATCGCAGATCGCCCGGCGAGCAAAATGAGTAACCGTCAAGCTAGGAATAAAAAAATTATCATCGCAGGGGGTGGTATAGCGGGACTTACATTGGGTGTAGTGATCCTTAGTCATGCTAGGGAATTCTATGATGTCGTTATCTTCGAGAAGGTGAGATTTTCATCTTCTTCTCTGTGATCCTCGGTGCTTTGAATGGTTCTGACATTGGCTCGTAGCTAAAGTTCGACAATAATAATAAATCAGGCTTCGCTATGGCCTTAACTAAAAACTCCTGGAGAGTTTTAGCCACTCTTGGATTCGATCTTATCAAGGAAGGTATCTCATTGCCGTATGTTAAATCGCCTTGGAACTGCTTCCCCCCGCTTTGGTTAATTGTATCGTTCTAGAATTAATCGCATAATCATTCACCACGACGAGGATTCCGAGAAGGTATTTTCACATACAAATAATATTTTCCCTGACCCCGAAACAATTCAATGGGTCGAGCGCGGCCCTCTCCAAAACCTGCTGTTAAAACGCTTCGAGAAACTTGGGGGTGTCATTGTGTTCGAAAGCAGTGTTAATGATATTAGTGTCTGCCCCGATGGAGCCTTGGTTGCCATCCTTTCCAACGGCCAGTCTTGTGTTGGTGACTATATTATTGGTGCGGATGGCGTCAACTCCAAAGTACGTAAGTACCTCTACACCAAGTATCCGCCTACCAAAGCTCCAAGCCGCTGTCCAATTGGGGATTTGTGGCCATATAATATTCTACGTCCCTTGTCTTCTTTGATCCAGATACTCACCAGGTCAAAGAAGCCAGAGGTCTGGGATGCCTCTCCGCTCCCTTGGACAGCCCTTTACGGTATTACATCTCCACTACCTCGGCATCTTCTTACTGGGGGTGAAATAGGCGAGGGAGCTTTGGGGACCATGCACTGGTACATCCGTGGCATTTCTGGCTGCTATAGTACCTGCTCTCTTCAAGATGGTCGTGTTTTTTGGGCTTGCTACAATAGTGAGCCCGTGTCGAAAGGCATCTACTTCACTGCCGAACAGGCCGAGGAGAATAGGAAAAGCTATGATGCTGCACCTTATTGCAGTGCCATTCCTAATGAGAATGGAGAGATCCCGGTCGGAGATGCCGAAAAGAACACTAGATTTCGAGAAATTACCTCCCGCAGCGAAAGAATTAAAAAAGTCCGCCTTCATCATACCATGTTCTACGAGATCTCTAACCCAGCCAAAAATATTCTCCTTATTGGTGATGCTGCGCATGCGATGAGTACCTTTCGCGGGCAGGGTGCCGGTATCGGAATCGAAGAGGCTGTCGTTTTATGTAATGGCCTACTCAGATCTGCCTGGCAAGCTAAAGAGCCTGGTCTCGAAGCCTCCCCAGAGATGGTCGGGATCGGATATTTTGAGAAGACGAGGATGGAAAGGAGCGAAAGAATTACGAGCTCTGGATGGTATTTCGGCTTTGCGATAATGGGTGATTGGTGGATCACTAGAGTTATCAGAGACAGGTTTCTACGAGTTGCATTAAAAGCCCCAACACCTCACCAATCTAATGAGGAGCGGAGGGTTGGAACGGGTAGTATCGATGGAGATGGAGCAAATAGAAAGAAAGGGTCCACTAACTGGCTCATCGATCACGAGGTGAATGTGGATTCCGACGAGCGTAAGTACTGGGACGAGTACGAGGAGAACGAGAAGATTAGGCTCAATCAGTTCTAGGACCTCGTATATTGAGCCATAATATTCCTCCAAGACAGCTCGGCAGTGTATTTCCATACTCCGATATTTCATATTTAGTCTATTCACATTCACCACTGCCCACCTGTTTCCCCGATTCATAGATACCAGTAAAGGTTTTATTTTTAATTCGCTCCTCAGACTGTTCAGACCGAAGAAAACCGGTTAGTTTGAGATAAGGGCTTCTCTTTAATCATCTTTCAAGGATTTCCAGTTTGTAAAATTTCAGAGGATCATAATTATGTATCTGCCAAAAGTCCTGCCGTGTGATAGATCTGTCTCTAGAGTCGCTGTTCATCTCAGATAGATGTTAATTAATCCATGTAGGTTTCGCTAGAGTACATGTAGTTGGATAACATATTATTAGAAATAAGACTTGCATCATATCCGACTTGCGGATTAATTACGTTAAAAAAAATTGCCATGGAGTAACGGCTAATATAATCGGCCATAATTTGTATAATTTATGTATGTACATCCGCGTTCGAAAGACTTGACACTCCAGGCCAAACCACGAAGGAGACTTTCTGCTTTCTAACTCTCTTATATTCAAGGTCATAATTGGAGAGAGCTTTAATATCTCCATTGTGATCATGTCTTAAACGTTATGAATGTGCGGGAGCAAATATGGTTGTTCGTGGCTACAATTCATTAACGGACTCAATATAGTAGGGTGCCAGGACTTTTCGAACGCGGTTGTATGTACCGGGTGTTGAGGGTAAGTGATCAGAATCTGATAAGTAAATGCTGCGATGAATACGTGTTTTTCTCTTATCAGATTCTGATCACTTTTCGCTACACCCTAGTACATATACATATACATGTAGAGTATGTATTCACCTACCTTGAACTATCTCGAAACCACTGTGCCACAGACATGTATCTACTAAAGATCTTCCTTGTTGACCGCATCAGGACAAGGGCTGTTAACAAACGATTTACTTTGGGCTTTTCAGCCCCCAGGGTGGCCACTTTTGTTAAGCCAGCTTCTAACATGATTGGAGAAAGCACTATTCAAGCTATTGGTTACTTAAAACGATTACTCATTTACGAAGCTATCATTGACAGCGCTGATACCCTTGTAACATGTTGCACAGCACGCGCAGCGAATGATAGCGAACAGATCTGCTGCAGGGACTGATTAGTAGAAATATTACGCCTCAGATTTTCTCTAATCACATGCCAAAAAGTAAATATTCTGAAGATATCAGATTCTACTCTAACCTATCGTTATTGTCGGCCGCGGATTAAACGTATGTATGCCGGTCCTTTCAAGCAAGAACATGTAAGTAGATTACTCCGAGTGGCCCGTAGACGCCCGGAACAATCCGGATGAAATGGGTATTTGAAACCCGTCCGCTACACCAGTACTGTGCTGTGCGGCTCAGGTGATTATCACGACTTGACTCCGCAGTGTTGATTTTTTTCTTCTTTTCTTTGCGTGTACGTTCAATTGACAGCGTAGCTAGAGCATATCATCATCATCAGGCATGATTGCATGTTCGTTTTTGAGAAGATATTGGTATTTTCTTATGAATATGACCCAGATAAAAAAGTTACCCCACTTGTGTGGGGTCGTTATGAAACAGTGAGATGTAACGGGACAAATCAATGAAAAGAGCTTCCCAAAATGACTTAACAAAGTTGCCATATGTCCCGTCTCAGCAGTAGACAACCTGAGCTCTTCCCGTATCGTATTCCTTTTTTTTTCGGTGTAATCTGTTAATGAATTTCGGGGCGTTATGCCAGGTTAAGAAAGAAGTCGCTTGCTTGCTCGCATAAAAAGAAAGGAATAAATCAAGAAAGGAAAAAAAAAAAACTGGAAAAAAGGAACTACTCGGGTAAGAAAAATCCAATCCGCTAAGGAAGACACCTGGCAATTTGTAGGTAGATTTTGTTTGGTATTCCTGACTGCATTTGCTCAATATTCAGCCTTTGTTCGGTTTAAAGAGCCTCATGATATTAGAATGTTTACACTCACATTGCTTTGATGTTAAAGAGAAAAAACTTAGAAGGCCCAGTTGCTTGTAAAATTCCTGTTCGGTTTCAGAATGAGTTTGAACTCTTCTTCCGAATCGTCGTAATCGTCGTCAAAATGCATGCCGTATGAGCCCTTCCCGAGGATTCTCCCGGCCTGGTCAAGAAGATTCACGATCTCCGACTCATCGGGCTCCACGTCACCCTTGACCGACTTTGGAGTCTTCGGGTATGGATATTCGGAGAGGCCAGGTGTGTCCGCACGATTCGCTTCATAGTCAAGAGGCGATTCTTCGTGGGCCACGGATGTGTTGGATGGCATCTCGATCACCTGCTCGACAATCTTCCCGCCCTTCGGTTCAACGTCGATGCGGGGAGCCGCAACGTCAACCAGCCCGTCAGGCAGATCTTTTGTAGTAGCCACCATCATATCTTCATTTGATTCTGATTCTGCTGGCGTTGCATCTGTCACAAGCGCTGCTGCTGCTGCTGAGTGATCTTCTGAATGAGGTTTGATATCCAGCTGGCCCTGCAACTCTTTCACGGTGCCCTCAAGCTCCGCGATCCGTTGAGTAAAAAGTAACCTCTCCGATTCCCATATTGACCTTTCAAGGTCCTTTCCTTGGCGTTCATGGGACAGGAGGTTGTGATACTTTTCATGCAATGATGCTAATGCCTGGGAAACTGTGTCTGTGGATGAGCTAAATGGTGTTTCGAACGGGGGCGCACCATCATGGGCACTATCACCCCGCTTAAGCTTGTTCGGGACCTGCTGGAGAGCAAAAGTACCCGACGAAAAGGAGGGTAAGGTAGGAGGAGCGATGAACGCAAGAGGAGGTGAACGTGAGCGGCCTGCCATCTGAAATTTTATCGATCTGAGGTAAGGATTGCGATGAATCTAACGGGTTCCTGTGGCGTGGCGTGAAAATTTTTGTTTCAGGTGCGACCGAAGGGAAACCGTGCCTGCCCCGACAAATACTTTTACATAATCAGAAAATGGGCCGATTTGTGGATATGATGAAATTTCGAAAATAATCAAAGTACTCTTCGTAGTGCATTCAAGCATTAGATATTTGTAATAAACTAGGTGAGCTTTAGTTAGTGAAGGTTTTGATCATCTTGATACCATGCACTACTGTCCGAGTGATTAAGCATGAAGCATATATTACACTACATAAAGTCCAGCACGTAAAAACACCCAGTGGCAGCAGAATACAGATAAAAAATTATTTTGAAAGCTACAACAAACGTATATTTCATCATAGACTAGAACCCACAACTTAATGCGTGCTGGAACTTATGGATTCCAGGTACCCAACCAATCTCTTCTTAATAACAACACCTATCAACTCACCTGTCCGTTCCCTAGTCACACAGACATACCTCAGACCCAACTTCCCAAATAGCTCAACTGCGTATTCCATAGGAGCTAGTTCGCTCAGAACCATAGGAGTTTGGTCCACAAACATCGATAGGTCCAGCGTATCCTCTTGCGTCACGTCCTCACCATCGCAAATTAATCGCACGCTATTACAGTCCAGCTCTTTACCCAGACCAAACTCGAGCTCACCCTCACTGATATAGCCTCTCAACATTCTGTCTTCCACTAGAACCAAACCAGCATCCATCAAACCTCTCCTACGAAGAAGAGCTAATTTCCCTTCCAACAACTCTCTTGGCACGCACCCATCTCTACCCAAGTGGACAGTTATCTCTTTCATTGTTTGCTTGGGCGGTATCAACGTTTTCACCAATGCGTCCTCCTTTCTAGCCGCAGATATTGCAGCTTCGGCGTCAAGAAACGGGTGTCCCAGAACCATCTGCGCAAGGTCATATATCCCCTCCCTTTCAAGAGAATCTGCTGTCCATTTGGCAACAAGAATAGCAATCATATGCGGTAAAACGAACTCCAGCTCTCCTGTTAACTCAAACATGATTACACATAGAGATAGTGTCATTCGTGTTACTCCAGCTAGCGCTGCCGCCGCTCCAACCATTGCAAAGACGCCAGGAGAAGCACCTATAACCGACAGCCCCACAAGTCTCCCGAACAAAGCGCCAGCATCCAAAGCTGGAATGATGATACCAGAAGGAACCTTACAGCCGAAGGTTATTGTAGTAAGGAATAACTTTGTGAACACTCCATAGATGAGCCACATACGTGCAGCTCTTGGATCATTATGTTCAACCGAACAAAGCCAGTCTTTTGAGTCCTTGGTACACTTAACAAGCATGCTTTTTATCAAACTATCACCCCCTTGTCTGGTTATAGGATTGGGATATTGAAGAATACCAGTTAAAGCAACTACGGCGAAAACCTCAAGGACCGGGTGATTTCTTATGATTGGAATTCTCCGAAACTTCTTGGACCATAAAAAGTTGGCTTTGCAGAATGCAGCGCCAAATGCTCCGCCGGATATACCAAGAAAAACGAAAAAAAGATAATCCAGAGGACTATAAGTGGTGTTGTATGATGTTTCGAAGAGAATCAATTTTCCTGTTCCGAGAGGATTTAATTGCTTCAGTGTTGCAGCTGCTATGAGAGAACAGAAGAACGATCGCCAGAGAACCTTTCTAGGGAAATAGGTACTGATTTCCTGGTAATCATGGATCCTTTATATTAGTTGCCTGTACGAGGCAATAGTAAGGATGTCTTGATTCTTGAGACCCACCTCAAAACTAAACAGCACACCTATATACATGTACGAAGGTTAGCACAGCCACATTACGAAATCAAATATTGCTATATAAAGAGTCCATACCTCCAATTGGTGCTCCAAAAGCTACACTCAGACCGGCTGCGCATGATGCACTTATTATCTCTCTCTGCTTACGCGCATTATCTCTGTACTTTGGGAATAGCCGGGCAACTATATTTCCAACACACGCAGATATATGCACAAAAGGACCTGTAACAGTCAGTATATATAAGTCAAGATCCCAAGATCTTTTAAAAAAAATACCTTCTTTCCCAAGACACATCCCTGACCCAACAGCAAAAACTGCTCCCGTAGCTTTGATGAATAAAACCCTAAAGCCTAAAAATCCCTTGATCACAAAACCCGAGAGGATAGTTTTTATCTCCGGAATTCCAGAGCCACTATTAAGTTAGTCGCTCAATCTATCAGTCTCATAATGAGAGGGATATAGGTACCTAGCCATGTACATGATCTTCGTGTCATTTCTGTCGCAATCAACTCTTGGCAACACATGCCTTGTCGTCATTGTCAATCCAGCACTCAAGACTCCATAAAAAACTGCGACAGCCAAGTACAATGGCCCCTTACCCCAACCATCCGTCCATTCCCTCCAATCACTACAACCCCCCTCAAGCTCATCAAATAACTTGCAACAACGCCCTTTATCTAAGAGCGGCGACGTCGAGCAGTATCCATCTTTCCAGTCGAACACAGAGGCTTGCGTGATATCAACAATATACGCAACTACCGCTGTGAAGAATCCAATGAGGGCTGCAGCTAACCACCCCTGTAGTGATTCGAATACTCTGCCCTTTGAGGAGAGATGTCGATGACGAATGGAATCCTTGATCTGGATAATTGTTCTTGTCAGAGATGTCAATAAAGGTAGCCGGTGACTACTTACAAGCTCGTGCATCCAATCGATTGTTGTGTATTCATTGTAAGGAAGCCTTTCCCCCACTGAAAGTATTTCGTTATCATCGTCTCTTTCGTTGGCCAAAGATGATCCTGGTGATACTGCTTGTGCATCCCCAGATATCTCTGCCAGATTTTTATCAGGCATTGTTTTGGAGGGAAAAAGATAGTCTTCTTGCACCAGCCAGCAGTAGATTATGATAATCGCAAACGCACACAAGCTAGATTACCGAAGAATAACCCGGATACAGAGTTATTCGGACAACGGCTTGATAAACTTAATGGTATACCTTCGATGGGAGAGGCAGCTTATAACTTGTAGCAATATCAGGCTCCGAGGAGATACCATATCGATAACAATTGTTTTTCTAACACCATAGACTTAATGTTTTAGATTAAATCAGGGTTCCACGTGGGCATCTATAACTTTACTCATTTGTTGGTGCATTTAGTTGATTCAGTCATCCACATGCCTCTGGCTCGGAATAGTGGACAGAATAGTCTTACGGGTACGTAATGATCTGCAGATATACATGTAGTGTCCGTGTTACTTCAGATGATTTACATCCTGTGACCGTGCATACATGTAATTATATTGTGTATATCTACATGTACTCGTAGCTTTATAGCGTTTCTGAACACAGCCAATATTACACGACATACAAAAAGGTGGATTTAGCGCTTTTTTGTATGGTATGCAATATTGGTCGTGTTCGGAAACGCTATCAAGCTACGAGTAGTCTCGTGCCTAGCTAGACTCGTGTCGATGTTTGCATAGACTGCGACAGAAGACTAGATCAAGCTTATGACAGAGAGGTGTGCTTCAGATCGATAGGGTTACAGCATCTGATAACCGTTGATTTCGACGCGATATGTGGAATCCGGATCCGAAACGCAAAGAGAATAGAGACTTTGCGTAAATTGAGCCAGTTCTATATTTTGCTTATCTGATTGGTTAATGGTGTGATCGGCACCAATCAGGTCGTCAGAAAATGGAGCTGGCTCCATTTGCGTAAAGTCTCTATACGTTATAACTGTCTCTAAGATACATGTAGTCAGCATTCCAAGATCTAAGTCCCATGAGATTCACGGACTCACACAAGAGGCTGAAAGATAATCCTGACCAAAGGATACGCGTATATGTAGGTCCATGTACTACATATACCTACATGTATGTACCTATAATGTCGAGATCAGATAGATGCCGACACAAATTCCGCATCCAGGATACAACCCTAGGTCTAGATGGCTGCATATACTCTATATCTTACCACCGCAGTTCCCATCTACCAAAATCCCGGATCGACTTTTATCAAGATTTATGCTTTCGTCACTTGGATCTGACTTTACATCTCTGCTCAAATCCCCTGCAGCAGACTAGATATATGAATTCAATTGTGGTCATGTGATCGGATTCATTGCCTGGGCGGCGGCGGTGGCGGCCGGATTCGGGGCAGAACATGCTAGGTGAAGAGAACACAAGGCTGGACGTAGCCCCCGTACCGAGACCCTCAACGTATACATGTACATGTATTCATTGCATCAAACCCGTTCTCTAGCCGTCAGCTAATTATATATATAAAAGTTTCCTAGATGCATACCGTATGCCGATACATACTCGCCTACAAGGGTAAGAACCAGAAAATGCTGTTGCCAAAGTCGGGGGGGGATTCTTTGTATGGCAGAACGTTGCCACTCCATACAAATAATCCACTGGTTCTTATGCTGGCAGGCGAGTATATACACTATGTAGCCTAGAGTTTTACTAAACTTATATCGGCACCCAATCCCGACTTTGAGTTTTCGCTCCTCACCTGGATATTTGACTAAAGGATACAAGCAGGCATCATTTATTTTCGGTTTCCGCAGCCCCCAATTGTAGTGCTATAGATACATGTACCTGGTGGTCTGAGCTAGATATCCTCTCTCTAAAAGACAATATGGTCGATTTGGAAGGATTATTCAAGAGGCATCAAACTTAGACGCCATAGACCAAGTAACCCTCATTACGTCAATAAGCATAGTCACAAACAATCACTCGCAACTTCTTCATCGAGGTTTCAGAACACTCCACAGGCTAAAGGTGTTCTCGGCCCGGGTATCCGGAGCTTTAATAACGGCTCGGTTGGAGATGGTAAGATCTGTGCCTCCTTGTGAATTGTGCCTGTGCCTAATCCCTGGGAAAAACCGTGCCGTCCAGTCTCACTCGATGGGACACCATGACAATCGCCTCCGATGGTTTTTTTTTACTTTTTCTTTTCTTTCTCGGTATTCTTTGTGGTTATGATTAGTTCACCAAGTAGGTATCGGACAAGTGATCTATTTGAGATATTTATCCATCTTAAATCCCCGCTTCAGCTTCGCGGTTCTTTATAGTTAGGTGAGGTCAGGTGAGTTACATGTAGGTCTTGCTTGTATCCTGTAGGTCTTGCTTGTATGAATGGATTGAAGCTAAAAAGAACCTCAAAGCTTGGGGTCTCTTAGGGACGGCGCCACCCGATAAATACGTAAGCCTCAAGCGAGACATGCGGCGGTGACTTCACTGATCACGGACACAAATTTTAGTAAGGATCCAAAACCCGGTGGCCACGAAATAATAATCCAGTTTATCCGGTATTGATTGTCGGCCTGCTTAGAGTACTGTCAAGGGACCAAACCCTTCTTGGAAACTGCGGAGGAACGCCTGGGGTAATGTGAAGCGGGGTGCAGGACCTTGAGTTTATGTGCACTACCAAGATAAATCAGCAGGTATCTACTCGTAGTTCTTTGGCAACTGCTATTGCATACACAGAAAAACCCCGCCAAGGCTATCTTTTGTATGGCATGCAATAGCAGTTGCGTCGGGAAACTCCAGAAAACTACGAGTAGTTTCAGTTCCGTCAGCTTGGAGGCTATCTACAGTCTCCCATATATCATAAACTCGTCCGTGAATACTTAAATCTTAGGCTTAACATCAAAAGAAGAAAAGAAAAAAGGCCACAGGTTTCCTATCTCACGCCATTACCCCGCTGAACTCAAGCCCCAATTGGAGGAGGAATCAAGCATTGTAACACGGTCTAAATGGTCTGAAATGCACCCCTGTAAATTAAAAAGACCTAACCCGGATCGGACTAGACTTGCCATAAGCTAACACCCGCGACTTTGCCTACTAGAGTACTGCTACTAGCCATCTACATACTCTACGGTATGCTCAACCACAGAGAGGACGGTCTGTATGTACCTACCTGACCGGAGCACCCATGAGAGAACAGCAAAATTCCCCGGTTTAAGCTAAGTCTTGGGCGGAACTGCTGCAGACGATGGGATGACAGTGCCACTACATACATACACCCGTAATCTCGGGCCCCCCGAATGTGCAAGACTTTGCAAAGTAGGCGTTAGTTGATTGGTACAATTCATCGGGCAACCGGACGTGTTGCTATTTGGTTTTATCAACCTTTTGAATCCAAACGGTTGCTTGCAATGTATAGAAAAAATATATACCAGTATAATCAGATCTAGGCCCGAAATTCCTAAATCCTTTTCGAAACCTCGCACACTGGGGCCAAAAGCTTTATTAAATGGGATCTGGATCGAAGCTTGCAATAGGAACATAGTAAAACTCCAGGCAAATCCACGCACGGGCTCGGGTGGCCTTGACCCGAAGCAAAGTTGCTATCAATACAAGGCTTTTCTACAGCCGTTGCCAATACGCCACGGCCGTCTCGCACGCCAATCATGGAGCTTTTCGAAAGAAGATAGACCATATATGACCCCACCTGGGGTCCCTGGTTGCATACAGTTCGTGGTCCTTGGGCCCCTAAATAAACCCAATCACAGATCACGTCTCGCAAAACTTTTACCACCCAAAAGATTCGGTAAGACAATATTTAGCCGAGTAATCTCAAAGTTTTCCTCATCGGTATTAGAATTTAGCCACTTTTTCTGGGGTATCGGGGGGCGAAAGTTGGGGTTCCGGCCTGGCGCACAAGCAAACCGACAGATAATGCGAACTTTAAGAAGCGCTCTCCCCACAACATCATACATCGAAGTCTCCACCCAAAGGCAAGAGCTGTATAGTCCTTGAGACTTGAGGATATCGGGGAAGTAAACACAGAGCATTTTGCCCCCAGGAAATCATTCACCATGGGAAAACTTTTCACATTCAACATCGCGTTCTTCGCGTGTTTGGGAGTATGTTTTACAAACCTCTCCAAACATTGAGCGTATACAGGAGTTTTGAGATTTCTAACAATGTATTTTTTTCTACTATCAGAGTTTCTTGTTTGGATATGACAGTGGTGTTATGACCGATGTCATCGCATCTAAACATTTTTTGGGCTACTTTAACACAACAAGTGATTCTCCGATTTTGGGAGCTATAGTATCGACCTTTGCAGGTGGTGCTGTATTTGGCGCCTTATCTGGAGGATACACCATGGACAGACTTGGTCGAAGAGTGTTAGTAAACGCAATCCAGCCCAGAGCTATGCCAATAGTACTTGACCATTGACAAGGTTTTTAGGAGTATCCAAATAGGAGCTGTTGTATGTGTTGTTGGTGCAATTCTTCAAGCGGCCTCAACGCATCTGGCCATGATGCTTGTCGGCCGTATCATTACGGGGTGGGCAGTTGGAATTATGAGCAGTGCTGTCCCAGTATACTGTGCCGAGCTTGCACATCGTTAGTTTACCCGTCTATATAACATTATTTTCCCCCAGGATCTAACGTGAGTAAAGCCAAGAGACGTGGTTTCTTGGTTGGGTTATCCCAGCAGATGATTGGGCTTGGTTTTATTGTTTCTACATGGTAAGAGAGATCCCTCTTAATTCACCGATAATAAGGAAAAGAGAAAATTTAACATCTTCTCTAGGGTGGGATACGGTGCCGCACACGCCTCAGACCACAGTAGTTTTCAGTGGAGATTCCCTCTTGCGTTCCAAGGAGTCCCCGCTGGAATTCTCGCGATCGGTCTCATCTGGTTCCCAGAGTCTCCTCGCCAGCTTATCGAAAAGGATAATGAAGAGGAAGGTCTTAGGATTTTGAAAAAGCTGCATGCCAATGGCCGTAACGATGAATGGATTATGTCTGAGTTCAATGAAATCAGACAGACGATTCTTGCTGAAAAGACACTGGTTGTAAGAAGTTGGAGTGTTATGTTTACGGTCCCGCAGTGGAGGAATCGTCTCATGCATGGAGTTATGGTACAGGTCTTTACACAACTCACTGGTATTAGTGAGTATCCCCGGATGGAGCTTCTTGGTTGTGTTTTTGTTGTAGCAGTTGCTTATATACGCTCGCAGATGTCATCAACTACTACCAGACACAGATGTATGCAGCGCTGGGAATAACTGGGAAAAAGGCCCTTCTTGTCTCTGGCCTATACAACATTGTCGGCCCTGTTACCAGTAAGTTACCTGAATGAGCCAAGATGCAGCAGATCAGATACTAATCATACTGTAGACGCATTCTTTATTTTCTTTCTCATTGATCGTGTCGGCCGTCGTAAGCCGCTACTCTTTGGAACAGTTGGTATCAGTCTCTGCTTAATTGTTGAAGCTGTCCTGAACTCGAAGAATCCTGATGGGGGAAATGAATCGCTTTCACGGGCTGGTGTGGCTATGATATTTTTGGTATCAATGGTTTTTTCTGTTAGTTTTGGACCGATATCATGGACTTATATGTCGGAAGTCATGGTAAGCAAATCCCTGGAACCATAATATGGCATCAGTCTATAAAACTAACAATCTCGATAGCCCATGCAAATCCGTGGAAACGGAAACGCTTTTGCAGCTGGCATCGGCAACTGGCTCGTCAACGTCCTGTTCTCACAGGTCTCACCGCAAGCACTAGCCAAACTCAAATGGAAATACTACTTTGTTTTTGTGGCCTTCAGTAAGTCCCACTCCTTCTCCGCCGTACGTTACTAGTTTGATTATACATACTGATTGTATCCACCTTAGATTTCTGTATCACCCTTCCTACCGTATTCTTTGTTTTCAAAGAGACAAAGGGTGTCTCATTGGAGGAGATTGATCTGCTATTCGGGGAACGTGCCTTGGGGTCCCTGCCAAATGATATTGAGAAAGATCAAGATGTTCATATAGAACATGATGGGAAGCGTGATACCACAGCCTAATGTTTGTTGTTTTAAGCACCTTTCTTGTAATTAGTATGCGTCTATGGGATTATGGGGTATATGTCAATTTCTGAGATAATTGAATACCAGACATGGGTTTTGATACAAGTTTGAACTTGACAGATATGAACTCGTCAACTTTTGCAATTTGCCATAGGAGTAGGGACACATACTACGGATACCTGTAAAAACGGTTGTCAAGTGACTTGAGAGCCTCGTGTCCTCCATTTGCTAGCCAACTATGAAATAATCCTCTTTCAATTTTTTAATCTGTCTGGCTTGAATAAATACCAAGCCCTTGAGAATGCATATGTCCGTATATTCGTTCTGTACACTCTCTTAGCCTTGCACATCCACACCGACGAGTACGAATCTTGAGGAGGAAAAAGGAAGGCAACCTGATGAGCGCCGAATGGCATTCTGCGCCATGGCCAGTTGAATGGCGATCCGCGAGCGCATACACATATTTTCCACCTCTAGCCTTTGATAAAAGACGTTAAAGTTGGTTGCTGGACCAAATCGCTCTAGCGAGGAGCATAATAGTAAGATTCTCCGTCCTTGGTAGGTTTAGCCGATCTCTTGCCCCGACGACCGACGACGCGGCTTAATTAACAATTGAAGTTAATGACAAAAATCCGCATACAGCCTTCTGGCGCTTCGTGAAGAGTATTTCAGCGCTGACTCGCCTTTCGACGTCGGATCTGATGGTTGAAAAGAGGACTTTGGCTAGATTAGAGACATATGCACCTATATGAAGGGTCAGTATTGGACGTGGGGGTTCCTGGCTATTGTTCAGATAGCTGAAGTATAGGGCTGAGTAAACATCTCATGAGATTGCGTGTGCTTCTAGACACCCAAGTTGTTTTCATATCGTACTGTAACCGAATTATGTACTATGCTATGTATGTACCGCTCAAGGGGTAGAAACACAGTGAACAGGCATCATGAAACAGTCTTTGTCGACTGACAACACTTAGACTTCTCATACAGAGAGAATACGGGCCTCCTCTCATCCACCACTGTGCAATGGTTTTCCACGACGTTACTGAGGAGAGAGATGGAGATAGAGCTCTCAAACGTGAATTAAGTTTAGGAGTTGGTATGAACCTACGTGTCGCTGCAATCCGTCCGCCGAGAGCGGTCAGTGGCTCTTTGACGATTCACCTCGTCAAGTGCCTACCTACTGTTTAACGATAGGCAGTCTTGATGTCGAATCAGACCCACCCATCCTTAGCGAGAAATGATAAAGGTCCCGCTTTTCTGCAGGTGGCGCATGTCGAATGAGGTAGTGATGCAGGACCAAGCTCAAGTGGAAGGGTTCGCATCGAATCATGTATGGGTATACCGTTGCGCAAGCTTAGAGCCTCAGGGGCATGGCAGTTAACGCCCCTTATCCGTTTCGATGTGCATAAAATGGGGACAATAGAGTTTCGACGCAGGTGTAGTTTTCACCAAAACATAATTCCAATGGCTCCAAGAGATCTAGGGAAGCGAGAGCGCAAATCCAGAGATCTGGGCAGGGGCTTTTAGTGGCGGCGCATATTCAAGCTGTGCTGGGGACCAACAGACTGACCGGAGACAACTTTTCTTTGCTGCCAGGAACACAGGCGGAAAGGGTAGATTGCAAGTTGCAGATCATTCAATGTTTCAGACTTCTCAAAGCCCCCTGCCCCTCGCCAAAATTTAAAAATAGTGAATCACCGCGTCTACATAGAAAGCGTGAGTCGAAAGCAAACATTAAACACTATTTCATCCACCTCCCCCCCCCATCCCTTCCTCTCTTTCTTTCTTTCAAGCAGACAACTCTTTCATCATCACCACACTCTCTGACTTTGTGAATTCGTTCATTCTTCATTTTCTGTTTGCTACATAAAACATACTCTCACTTTCTGAAATCGTAGGTGTTTGACATTGTAACATTTTTACCATTTACCCCTTACCTCGATCTAACACGAGCATCCCCCCACCGCAGATACATTAAAACCACATACCCACTGTCATGGTATCTTTCACCAGCCCCGGTGCTAGTCATCGGCAGAATCTGGTCAAATTTGGCTTTTCTGTAAGTAGAACTTTCCCCTGACCCACGTGCAAGTTTTATGCACGCACCCCCGGGTCATTCTTGACCGATGTAGCTTATTCTAACCTCATCTTGTAGATTCTTGCCCTGGTGGCCACTCTTCAGGCTGTCTCTGCTGCATCTATTCACAATGTGCATCGCCATAGAGATCTCCATGCCAAAGTGGGCGTAGCAAACACCACTCTTGGTGTCGACGCAGAAGGCACCTTTGGAGTCGACGCAGAAGTCGACGTTAATGATAATACTCCTTCGTCTTACTGGCTTGAGACTATCGAGAAGAGGGGTGTCGCTACTTTCAACAATGCTTCATCCACATACAAGGTCTTTAGGAACGTCCGTGACTATGGTGCCAAAGGTATATATACTCCTTTCACCCTCCCCCAAATCAGCTGCTAACCAAGATAAACAGGTGATGGAGTCACTGATGACACAAATGCTATCAACGCTGCCATCCAGGAAGGTGCCCGCTGTATGGGCGGAACCTGCGACTCTTCAACCGTCACCCCCGCCGTAGTTTACTTCCCACCTGGAACATACTCCATTTCCAGCCCTATAATTGCAGTCTACTATTCCCAACTCATTGGTGACCCAACCAACCGTCCCACCATCAAGGGTACTGCCAACTTCACTGGTCTCGCCCTCATTGATGCTGACCCATACATCCCTGGTGGTTACGGTGCCCAGTGGTACACCAACCAGAACAACTTCTTCCGCATCGTCCGTAACTTCATTCTCGATACCACTGGTATGACTTTCGTCGACGTGCCTACCGGTATCCATTGGCAAGTTGCACAGGCAACCACTCTTCAGAACATCCACTTTGAAGGTTCCCAGGACGAGAGCAGGAAGGACCGTGGTATCTTCATGGAGAATGGGTCTGGCGGGTTTATGAGCGATCTCTCCTTCAACGGTGGTAACGAATGTGCGTTCATGGGAAACCAACAATTCATGACCCGTAACTTCACCTTTACCAATTGCAAGACTGCCATCATGATGGTCTGGAACTGGCAATGGACCTTCAAGTCCGTCAACATCCAGGACTGCGGTGTTGGTATCGACATCGCGGCTGTGGATGAGAAAACCGGATCGGCAACTCTTGGCTCGATGATTGTTCTTGACTCTTCAATCTCCAACACCCCAATCGGTATCCGCACAAACAAAACCTCGGTCTCCACCCTAGAGGCTGCGGGCACGGTCATTCTCGACAACGTCCAGTTCAACAACGTCCCCAAGGCTGTTTTCAACATCGGTAATAATGCTACCATTCTTTCCGGAGAAGGCGATACTACCATCGACCTCTGGGGCCAGGGCAGAGACTACTCTGGTGGAAACGGTACTGTTGCTTCGGTCCAGGGAGTCCTTACCCGTAACGTTGAAAAGCCCGCAACGCTTCTTACCTCTGGCTCAGAGACCATCTTCGAGCGCACAAGACCCCACTACGAGGATGTGGACGTTTCAAACTTTGTCTCCGTCAAAGACCTTGGTGCCAAGGGTGATGGTGTGACTGATGATACCGAAGTCCTCAGGGCTGCCTTTAAGGATAACGCAGACTCAGGAAAGATCATCTACTTTGACCATGGGGTGTACATTGTCTCTGACACTGTCTTCGTCCCCACTGGAACCCGTGTCGTTGGTGAGGCTTGGTCTGTCATTATGGCCAACGGCGCCGCTTTCAAAGATGTTAACAACCCTATCCCTGTCTTCCAAGTTGGAAACCCTGGCGAAGTTGGTACAGTTGAGATGTCTGATCTCCTCTTCCAAACCAAGGGTCCTCAAGTTGGCGCGGTGCTCCTTGAGTGGAACTCCGCCGACCCAGAAGGCGAACAGGGTGTCAACGCCATGTGGGACGTCCATTTCCGTGTTGGAGGCTCCGCTGGTACCGACTTGAACAACGCTGAATGTCTGGCAAATGAGCTCGGTGCTGGAAATGGAAACGGTACCGCTCGTATCACCACACCAAACACAAGCTGCTTTGCCGCTTTCATGCTGATGCACATTGGAAAGACTGCTAGTGTCTATATGGAGAACGTCTGGGCGTGGACCAGTGATCATGCTCTCGATGCCCCATTCAACCGCGTTACCCTCTACAACGCCCGTGGTATCTATGCCGAGAGCGAGGTTGGCCCAGTCTGGATGTACGGTGTCGCATCAGAGCACAATGTTCTCTATCAGTACCAGTTCCAGAATACCAGTAACGTTTTCATGGCTGTCGGCCAGACCGAGACTCCCTACTATCAGTCCAACCCTGTCGCTACTGGTATCTTCCCTGTCGACAATGAGTTCAATGACCCTACCTACGAGACCTGTACCACTCCCTCCTGCCGCAAGTCATGGGGTCTCAGGATCCTCGAGTCTACGGATATGCTTGTGTATGGATCGGGACTCTACTCCTTCTTCGAGGACTACAGCACAAACTGTAGCAGCAGGGCTGGGGGCTCAAACTGCCAAGAGAACATGTTGGAGATCCAGGGCAGCAGCAGTATCAGTTTGATGAACATCAACACCATTGGTGTTGTCAACATGGTCACGCTGGATGGAAAGCCGGCTGCTCAGGCGTCAGATAACAGGAACTCCATGGCGGATACTTTGATTAGGTTCGATGTGGTTTGATTAGGATAGCTGGGGTTTAAAATGTACGAAGTCATAGTCACGCTCTTTTTTTTCTTTTCTATGTTTTTAAGTATTCTTTCCGGCGCGGCTTTTTGAGGTTTTCTTCTTTTCTTTTTTGTGATGGCAGCGAGTATATAGATGCCTTGTATTATAGATTTAATCATTGAGGCTTCTGGTTTTTAAATGTCGTGTTGGATTCTCTGCGATCTCGATGTTGTTGTACCTACCGTGTTGCTGCAGAAAAAATTAACTTGTCATAACTCACTGTTGCTGAACATGGCGTGATATTCTGTGATTCGTGAGTCCTTACCTTATTCATAACAATGGCTCTTGGCATCTTTGCAAGTTCTTGTCCCTCCTTGATACACTGATGATGCAAGTTGGAGTGACACAGATCTACTGCAAGATGTATTCGTTGCATGATTCTGCACGTCTGGTTACAGCGGGTGTAGCTACATGGCGCATGTATTTGGAATTAAGGGTCATCATACATATAAGAATCGCTCTATTAACCTTTGTTTTTCGGGTTTTGTGGTGGTGGCTGCGATGGAGAGGGCTATGCATATATTGGTTGGCCGGGTGGGGGTTTGATCAAATACCCTTAATAGGAAAGCTATATGTACTGTACGGCCCGAACGCATATCCGTATGAGCCTTATTTGGGGCACGCTAGATTATAAAAGCCTGGTATAAGCCTTTTATCAAAATAAGGCATAATTGAGCCTGTTTTCCTATTAATACTAATAATTGGCACATAATTAGCCCCGAATAAGGATTAATTAACAGTCGTTAGGAGAGAAGCATATATGTAGAAATAGGCATTAGAGAGATCCGTAAGAATTATTAGCAATAAAGAGATTCTATTGGGTACCAAATCTACGCTTTTAGCGTAATATATAGTACAGTAAAATCTATGTTACTTGTAGCCACCTGCGCCGGTTCATCTCCATCACCTCTACCACCGCTACTATCTCCACCACCTCCACCACCTCCGTACCATCTACCCCTTCTCCCCCCACAATCACCATCACCATTATCATCAAACTGGGCGCTAATCAATGAATTGAACAGCAATTAATCCTGCAGCAGCGAATGCAGCAGCGAATCCAGCAGCGAATCCAGCCGCAGCGAATCCACAGCAGCAGCGAATCCACAGCAGCAGCGAATCCAGCAGCAGGAGCAAATCCAGCAGCAGGAGCAAATCCATCTCCAAATACAGCATCAAATACAGCACGAAATAAAGCATCAAATTCAACCAATTGAAGTTAATGGCAGGTAGGCAGGCAGGCAGGTAAGTAGGCAGGTAGACAGAGAAGTGGGTGCTAATGATGCAATAGGGGTGCCTCCGAGAGATTTTTTTTCTGATTGATTCAAAGGTATGTTTCAAGTTTAAAAAAATTGACGTTTTTGCAATAATCGTCAATGTATATATGGAATTCGGTATTTAATAGTGGTTTAATCAATTAAACGTACCAATCCAGAGCCTATATGATTTTACGTGTAATGACGGATAAGAATATTTCAACGAGTAAATGTCATATAAACCTTATTTTACAATAATACTTATTTAACCATTATTTCATCACGTAAGGCTTATTGTATATAACTCTTACGGTAAACAGGGCGTTTCAAGGACATTATAAGAAAATAATGGCTTAATATCAAATAATGCTTATTTCATGGTTACGTAATCAACGAATAATGCTCATATGGATATGCGTTCGGGCCGTACAGTACTTATATGTACGTACATGTATGTATGTAGTAGAAAAGGGTAGAGCGAGTGATGGTTTGTGACTACATAACTATATTGCTATATTATTATTACATGATTGTATGCGCGACCCACTATGTAACTAAATGGAATAAGAGGATTGCACTCCCGTCATCCACTATTTTCCGCACAAGTGCGGACATGAAGGAAGCGTACGTGGGCGGGAAATTATATTAGGAAAAAAAAAATGGAAATTGGTGGGAAGAGGAGTTAAGTGAGATGGTACGAGCCGCCGCCCGGGTGTGATGCTTCCCACGTAAATCCCCTCGATCAGCATACATGTATGATAGGAGTACGGTTTTATGAGTTGACTAACTCCGGTTTGGAAAGAGAAAAAAATACAAGAGATGAAAATACACATTGCAGCAGGTACTTCATAATACCATACTAGGCCCCCCCCCCAAAAAAAAAATTAAAGCGTTCTCAGCTCATAGTTACGAATTTTGTTCTCGAAATTAAGATAGCCTGTATACTATAATGATAGGCTATGATCTGGGCAGTTTGAAATTATCTTTTCGGGGCTCGGGCTTCCTAACATAAGTGCGTGTAGGCTATTATTTTTTTTTAAAGCTCGAACAATCACACTACTACTATATAGTGTGTGTGTGTGTGAAAGTAACTCCAACCTGAGCCTAGTATTATGTATGTATGTATGAAATCTGCCGCAACTACAAGTACGCACTTCCCTTATAAAAGGAATCCCATATGTATGTACATACAATGCCACTTTTATACCCTTTTTTTGTCCCCAAGCAGTGCGAATTATATCTCCTCATATTGGCAGACTTGCCGCAGCGCATAACATCAGATTGAAGCTTATCTTGCTTGATATTAAGAGACAATCTAGCTGCTGTATATATACATGTACATATAGCTATAGATATGAGAAACGTGGGCCAAAAAAGGCGGTCGAGAATAGCACAGGTAATATATTGACTTCAGTTTAGATTTCCACCACCACCATCATCATCACCATGATATATATAACATTGCTTCGACATCGCCTCAGTTACACATTCATACAGCTGGCAGTCCACCGAGAAGGATTAGGACCTGGATATGGATAGAAAAAGGAGGAGAAAAAACATCTTATAATTATGTTTATTATGAATAAAACTTAGATACCATTGGAATTACATTAGCCGTGATATCAGTTGTGTCCCCCCCAGGTATACTCTGACATATTTCTCATTTTTTTTCACCCAGCTAATCCCACAGAAGTTCATAGCCGCCCCCAGTTAATGTGGCCAGTGTCGAATCAACCCTATACAATATATCCACCCAACCCACCCAACCCACCCAACCTCCCTAACCCTCGAGTCGTTAGTCCCCACATCGCATCATGAAAAGTGACTCGACAGCCCCCCGTACCGTATCCTACGAACGAACCCACCCACCATCTTGAAACAGCCAACCAAACAGAAACAGAACCCCTCTCTATATAAACACACAACCCGGATCTCGCCAAGGTTTTAACACACCAGGCTATCCTCTACTCCACCCATGGCTAAGCTTCCCTGAAACAGACCAATGCTGCCGCCGCATACCTTATCTCTATCCTCCACCTCTCTACCTCTCCACCCCCCGGCGCCAGGATCTAAATACCATATTTCTACCCCCCCGCCCCCTCCCCTGCATGGTCGCGCCTCCAGGCTCTTGAGGGTAGGGTACGAGCAAAGGGCTAAAAAAGAAATAGACGGCAAAGTCCAGCGGTGCTCCCTGTTCACGGGTACAGGGATTGGCTCCCCTGGCTCACGGCTGGAGATGCGGAGAGATGCGATGAGATGGCGATGCGATGCGATGTGGAGGCTGGGGGAGGGTTCCTGTTGGCTCGGTTACGCATTTTGGTCGTTGCTGGTGGGTAGTGGTTGGGGGTCCGTCAGGTAAATGAGTGGATGGAGGGGGGCCGAGTGAGAGGCTGTGTTTCTAAGCGGGCCAATTACGGCGGGAATGGGGGGGGGTTGTGCTTCTATTGATGGATGGATGAGCCAATGGGAGTTCTTTTTCGTCTTTTTTGTGCTGCTGTGTCTGGCGCGTGTGTTGGCGTCGCTCTAGGGGGGGTTGTGCCGTGTAGTGGTATCCTTGGCTTCCTGTTCGGCTGTTGGGCTTTGGCTCTAGCTGTGCTCTGGGAGTGTTGTGGGGTGCTGTTTTGGTGAGTAGTGTAACGGAATTTCCTGTGGCCCTTGGCCTTCGGGGTGTGCGCTGTGTGCGAAAAGTAGAGAAGGAGTACCAGGCGATGGTGAGTAGGTGTAGGGGATCGTGCATGGGAAGGGCGGCGATACTCAAGGCTCGTGTGTGTATAGTTTGTGGGCAGTACGGAGCGCCGAGAAAGATCTCTGTGCGGCAGATGCGGCTGCTGCTAGCTGTCATTGGTAGAGAAAGTCAAGTGCATGGTTGTTTGGTTTAGCGGAA
This sequence comes from Morchella sp. 2014-9hei, assembly GCA_024713685.1. Taxonomy (NCBI): domain Eukaryota; kingdom Fungi; phylum Ascomycota; class Pezizomycetes; order Pezizales; family Morchellaceae; genus Morchella; species Morchella sp. 2014-9hei. Next base: position 1,430,922 of record JAMGYW010000019.1, read on the forward strand.
CACGGCGAGTGGAGTGGGCGGAAGCCCTCGAGTGAGAATCTGTGTTTCCAGGCGCGGGGGAAACACGTACCAACCACATTCTCTTTTCTGATGGAGAAGCAATGCGTTTCTTATAGGGCTGCTAGAAGCCAGAGCCTTCGAAACGGAACCAGTCTGTTTCTACTAGATCCAGAGAGCCTACCGCCCAGCCGCATCTTGATGCATGGCTTGTGAGTGATAAGCCATGATTCTTGGCTTTTTGGTTATCGGAAGTATCCAAGCCACACCTGAGCGAAGGAGGGGTCAGAACCACCCACACCCACTGGAGCCTCTACTTTCAGCTGATGACTGATTAGCTTATCCCTTCGGATATGGGCAGGTATTGCGATATCTACTCCAAGTTCACATCCTATACTAGCTAACGGCCGGCCACTACCCCCATATATGTGTGTACACATGGAAGAATCAAGAACAACTACATGTAGTGCACTGGCAGCGACCCAAGGTACCTCCAGGTTGGTGTACGAGTTCCCAATATGCCAATTTGAGGCGGTGTCGACCGATAATCTGAGGTGAAAAAAAGCGGCGTCCCGAGCACTCGCATCGACGACGAAAGTGTGGAAGCCATCGAGAAGCTCCTGCGGCGTAGGGTTTCTGCGTCTATCGAAGAAGCACAGTTTCTGCGCAGCGAGTCCTCCGACGGGTTGAGAAGTCGGGTTGTTGGTGGTATCGCTGAGGGTGCCCAGGGAGTGTATGAATCCCCCGTACTCTATCAAGTGCACTACTACTAGCTCGAGGCTGATGTTTGTAACTACACTATAGACATGCATCTGACAGGCTCTGGTGGGCCGAGTTTCAGACCGAACAGATACTCTCACTGGGCACTGAAAGCGCCGTGAGGGAGCGTCTAGGGAGGCTTCCGCAGAGCCTAGAGGAACTATACGAAGCTGCCCATGGGCAGATACAAACCTCGCCAGGCCCGGGGCCCGCGGTCGCGCTTAAGGAGCTGATGTGGGTGATGTGCGCATTCGAGCCATGCTCGCCCGACGAGCTGGCGGACCTGGTCTTTCTGGACGCTCCCGCGGCCCAGGGGGAGAGATTGGCGGGGAACGCTTTGCTCATGCTGTGCCACCGCCTCCTCACCGTGGACCGGCAGTCGGGCGTCGTGCAGATTGCGCATCCGTCGGTGCGGGGTTTCCTCGAGAGGAGATGTGGCTGGTATGGCCGCTTCGCACACTATGGCTGCAAAGGCGTGCCTTGCCTTCCTGGGCGGCCTGAGCACCCTGGCCGCCGGGGGGATTGACGTGGGCGCTGGTTACTCGGGCAGGTATATGGTTGTTTTTTGGCCGCTGCATGTCCAGGCGTGTCTGGGGCAGCAGGAGGATGCGGCGTTGGCAGAGCAGCTGGTCGGGTTCTTGGGTACACACTCTAAGCATTTGTACAGAGCATATGCGGAGCTGTTTGATACCTATAGCTATCGAATATCAAACCCCGAGCGCACCTTCGAGCACCGCATGCCCGAGCCTAGTGGAAAGGCCCATGGGACCGCAAGGAGCCTGGAGAAGACACTAATTGACGCCCTGGATGAGCTCACGTTTGGCGAGCTGACCCCGTGGCATGTCGCTGCTGTGTATGGATTTGGCGAGCCGCTGCAAGCACTGTGGGCCCTGGGGCCAGTGCCGTCAACCATCAATGCCGCAAACAAGCGCGGCCATACAATGCTCTTCATTGCGAGCAGCAACGGGTCGTTGTGGATTGTGGAGAGGCTTCTGGAGAAAGGTGCTGACGCTGGCGTAGCATGCGCTGGGATGGCGGCCCGCGACTCTGCGGTGCTCCACGGGCGGGGTGAGGTTGTGGAGCTTTTGCGGGGCTACGGCGGCGGCGCGGAGGGGGGGAGGGGGGGGGGAGGGGGGGCCGGAGCTGAAGCACTTTGATGGGCGGTGCGGTTGGGACTTGTAGTGATAGAAACCCAGTGGTTGTGATGGATGGGGGATGTATGTATGTATGTATCAATTCTATATCCCCACTCGGGATATCCGGCGTGATCAAATCTAAAGATATTATATTGCATAATTGAAGTACGGAGCTCAAGATCGATGGTTGATTGTAGGAATTCTACATACATGTAGCTATCGAGCTACAAAGGCGGCGGCCATACGTGCGTAGCATAGCATGGCCGCACTACATATATCTCCAGCCATCTAGTGACCGCAGCTCGACCACTGCCTCCGGTTACTTAAGTGCTCGCTTGAATGCATGTACTCGCCGCACACCAGGGAGATTCCCCCCGTGCAGCGCCCGGGCCTTGAGTCAACCAACTACATGTATACTATACCAGGACGTCTTTTAACCCCCCCCTGGGGGATCCAGAATGAACTGCAATTGCGAAAATACATGTAATCACCCGTACCCTCCCTCGCCCCTGCACAATTGCAGCTCCTCCTATGTGTGTATGTACCTCCAAACAGATCAGATCAGATCGGTTATAAAACACAACCTCTAGATCTGGCTAGCTAGGCACAATATATAATATACCTGATGTCGATACGAGACGACGCTCCGGCGGGTCCATGGGTGCCTGATCGCCCTATATACGGATGGGATGTACTGCCTACATGTACAATATATCCCCAGCCAGCTTACCCCTGCGCTGCAACATTCTACTCTAGCTACATGTACCTACATACCTACATGTAGATAGAGTATAGCTGGCCGGCTCTTAAGTGGAGATCGTGTAACCACCACATACATCGACGTCGATATCCCCTGTGCCACCAGTACTGACAAGAAATCTAGACTCGACTCCCCCCCCTCCTCCTCCTCCTCCCTGGCACTGGCACTGGGTGCTGCAGGTACCGCTAAATATAGCTGCGGATCCACATGTTCCAGGTTGTGGCAATTGGTAGCACTAGCACTGTATGTAGTACTGGCCGGGGGCCGGCTGCAGGCGAGGCCGAGTGAGAGCCTGTGACTCAAGACATTCTCTGGCCGGCCTGTGGCCCGGTCTAGAGGTCTAGATAGAAAGCTGGTCGCGCTGGCCTAGGGGGGAGATGGAATGGAAAGGCAGGCTTACGGGTATCTTCAACCAATATTCTAGCTCTTCTCCTTTTCTTGATTCTACCTGCTTACTGATCATCTAAATGCCCCCCCCCCCCCATACATATAGGCTTCCCCAGCCACCGCCTAACCTTATGTAATTGCCTTACCTTGGCACATCGGAGGAAACACCGCACACATTTAGGACTCGGAGCAGATTAGAGCACTCAAGTTAAGCTTTTACGGCACTAGCACTGCTCGCTACATGTAAGTACATGTATGTACATGCAAGTTTCAGCCACACCCTTCTGGAGATATCGCGTCCTCCGGCCGTTAGTAGAGTATTTTAGCTGCGCGAGTTGAACAGAAAGTCGAGCAGGTTGGACAGAAAGTCTAGCTGTTTTCGGAAGAGACTTGCAGTCGTTCAACCAATAAGATGTGCAGGACTTTTTGTCGAAGTGCTCGACTTTCTGTCCAACTCGCGCAGCTAAAACACTCTAGTGCGAGGACCGTCTGTTTCTGCATGGATACATTATCCTCTAGCTCTCTAGCTCTCCTTCTGGCCCACTACTGTCTGGGCTTGGTCGGCGCTGTGTGCGCGCATTATAATATAGTAGCTACGGTGCCACGGGGGGGGCGGGTAAGCTGCAATGTATGGGGCCTGGGGCAGCTGTAAAGCGCCTGTGCTCTATCCTGGATTGCTACGACCCTCCCACTGTCACGATACTCTGCCTGCACCGTGTCGTGTGTGCCCGGGGGGGGAAGCTTCAGCTTGGCGATGGTTGTTACATGCATGTATACATAGGCTGCCATGTCGAGTGAGGAGCTGTGTCCTCGGCTTATACCTGAGTATGTATAACAGCGACGCGGCCTCGTCGTGTTCTGTAGCGTACGGTGAAGGTGCGGACGGGCCACTGGATGTCGTGTGCACGTGTGTGCGCGCAGCACTTTCACGAGTGCAGGAGGTGGTGAAGAGATCGAGAGCTCAGTGGCTGCATGTATCGCGGTGGATTGCTAAGCTGTGTGCGGGGAATGGGGGGGGGGGGGGGGGAGGGTCTGAAGTAACTACCTGGCTACGCGTGCTCCGGTGGTCTGGTTCTGGTTGTCCCCCCGATTGCATATGCATGGCAGTTGTATTATGAAGAGTGATATTCCATGACCGCAGCCCAGCCCAGCCCAGCCAACACGCACTGGCCGGGGGGCAGAAAGAGGGTCGGAGCATCGGTCATGGTAGGGCCGGCCATTTCTCTTGATTTGGGACGGTCAGGTACTTTTTGGAGCGGTGGGCGGGGGTTGCTACGTATACTGTGATTCAATGGGGCCAGATCAGAGTCGCCGTCGGTCAACTGGAGGAGCGGGTTATGGATGCGATCCTCGGGGAGTGAGGGGATGCTTGTTTTTTCTTTTCTTTATTGTGGTTGGGGAGTCTAGATACATGTGATATGTAGTTGGCTGGTCCTCTGTCCACTGCAGCAGCGTTTTGTCAGTCAGTCCACCAGTGATTTCGGGGGATGAGCTTCTCTAGAAAAAACCTACATGTGTTTCCCGCAGCATATCAGCTGTAACTGCCACCCACCCACACACACAGACTACATGTAACTAATCATATATACATACACAATCAAGAAAAACGTATATATATATAGATAGATGGATACATTGCATATTGCCACCAGCCCTTCATCATCTCGGCCCAGCATGCGTGGTTGAGTAATTACCCCAGATCCGCGGATTTGCAGATTTGCAGAAACATACGTCCCACAGCACCCACTACCAGATCCTTTGACTCGCATCGGTATATATTGCTTGATTACATGTGTATATAGATACAGATATAGAGTAGATATATAAGCTGCTGGCTGCTCTACAGGCCAGCTGGACCCTTGCTGTGCTACCTGCAATGATAGTATACCCTGCCTGCAGGCTGCACAGGGAGGGAGGGAGGGTGACGGTGAGTCTACTCTACTCTAGAGTACAGTGGGCGTGCGTGACGGACGCGGGCAGCGCCGGTCAAGAGACAGAGGAGTTTGGATTCGGCCTGTGCCTGCATGGCTGTCATGAACCTCTACTCTACACAGATACATACCTGAGTAGAGTACAGGTATATGTAGCTACCTAGATCTACGGCCGATAGACATACATGTATGTTTTCTCTTGTACATGTGTAGATGTGTATCGTATCTACACAATCGCGGCGACACCGGGCTATATAGTTCAGCGGAGAGCTGAGGTTTACGCATACATGGCGGGTTTGAAACAGCCGGGGGCAGCTGTGGGCGAGTGGGTGGATGGGTGGTGGGATTAGAGTTCTCACAGGCACAGGCAGGCACGTTGTTTACTCCGGCACCCCGTAGATGGGAGTCGCCGGTCTTCTTCTTCTTCGTGGCTTCCACAGAACAAAGAAAGAAAGGAGGGTTGTGAAGAGCCAAAGTCAACTCTAAGCCCACTCCACTCCACTCCACTCCACCCGTCTCTATGCTACACGTGCCCCCCCATGCCCTCTCCACAGAAAGGTAGTAAAGAAGATATCCTCACCGATGTATACATGCACCCCTGGCCGGCAAACATACACTTTCACACACACACACACACACACACCACGCAGACTCAGACACGCACATACATATACACAAACAAACAAACGTTGACCCGACAGCGCCGCCGCAAACAGCCGTAATTACAGCATCTTGCAGATTTGTCTTCTTTCCCCGGATCCCCACCTCCCCTCTTTTCGTTTCCCCTCTCTTTGCGTTTTTTTTTTATCTTGTACGGGGTGGTTTTGCTCCTTCATTTGCGCTATGTACATATTCTACATTGTCTCTGCCTCTGCCTCTGTCTCTGTGTCTCTGTCTAGCCGGCCGATGTGAGTACCTACGCGTACGGGCGGACGGACGGGGGCAGACAGAATCCAGCGCGGGGTGGTTGAGTGGGTGAAGTTTCTCGGAGACTGCGGCTTTCCGTTTTCTGTTTTCGACGGATGGAGCTAGCTGCGGGAAGGGGGGGTGTTTCTTGTCGGGCGTGTCTGTCTCGGCGGCATAGAGACAGAGGACCGATCGGGAGGGTCAAGTGGGAAGAAGAAGGAGAAGGAGAAGAACGTTTTTCAGCCTCTTGTTCCTCCGCTTCATCTCATCTCGTCTGGTGCTTTAGCCCTTGCCCCCATCCTGCTTAGGCGTCTATTGCAAATGCAAAACGGAGCCAAAAAGCAATATACACAGTAAAGGTAATAAAAGCCCCTCCCGCCCCCTCGACGGCTTGGTAGAGCGGTCAGTAGAGTAGAGCAAGTGCCCACTCTACTCTAAAGTACCTACATGTACCTACTCTAGGTGCAAAGCCTCTCCCGCTCCCTCCCCCCCCCCCTCCAGCGGTCAGTACTCGACGCCGCACGTGCATGCATCCATATCGCCCGCCCAGAACGGGGAAGGGAACGGGGGGAAGTGAGCGACCCAACGAGGCTAGCGCGTTGACATCACATCATCATCGCCCACCCACCCACAGGCAAGATCGTCAGGGACCCGTCGCGTCTCGGCTACTGCCGAGACTTTGGCTACTCCGAGCAAGGGAGACAGACAGCCAGCCAGCCAGCCAGCCACACACGTCGGAGGGCCTTCATTTCCCGTGGCGTGCGCGCTTGCTGCTGAAGAGCGAGGTGGAGGGCGGAACCGAGTTTCAGCATTGGTAGAGCAGTAGAGCTAGAGTATATGGAGAGTATGTAGAGTATGTAGACTGTCTCGCCAGAGCCGCCGGGTGGTTGTGGCGTGCACGCGATTGGCTGGTGCGACCTTATCGTCAGGTACGGAACCGGAGAAAAAAAAAGTTTGGTTCAGATGGGCAGGGTGCACGCAAGGTGATTCAGGCGTTACTACTCTACTGGCTGTGACACCCACCACCACAACCACCACAACCACAACCACGACCACCGCGACTACGACCACTTGTGCGCTGGATGGTAACCGCACTTCAAGAAGACCCTACATAACCCGGGAAATAGACAAGGCAGGGGTGGCGCGCTAGGCAGCCTTTGGAGGAGATGAAGTCAGGGACCGCAGTACCGTAGCACCGCAGGCGGGAGAAGTAACGGTGGGTTTCAAGAGACGTAGCTGGCCTGTTCCCCGGGTGGGTGGATAAGAGGGGGGGGAGAAGGGTTTAGATAATACTATTTGCGACGAAGCACACTGGCCGCCGCTGCAATTGCAGAGCTGCTGCTCCTGCGCGCGGTGAAGGAATTCAATTCTTGAGTGGGGGGGATTGCCCGTGACTACATGTAGCTGCGTGGTTGCGATAGGTGCGAGGAATGAGGGAAAAGGAAATGAGCAGCAACAGTATCGGAAGATTTTTTGTGAATCTGTGGGACCATGGCGCCCGGCGCCCCCGTGGATAAAGAAAAGCAAAAAATAACGGCGCTGCGCGATAGAAAAGAGTAGGGTAGGGGACGGCGTTATGGCGTTATTATGTGGCAGAGCGCAGAGCAGCCATTGGAGTCGAAACGGCACTTGTGGATGATGAGAGGGACGAGGGAGGGGCCAGGTGGGACAGGGCGAGGATCATGACGGTGGAGGAACAATGGGACAATGGGATGGGATAGGGTCCTCGAAGCAGGTGATGGGGGCTGGCTTCCTCATTCTATTGTGGAGCGAGATTGAGGCAGTAGTACATACATGTAAGTACATAACAACCAGCACCGTGGGGCAATATATTAGATAGAAAGCAAGCTAGCAGCAGCGCCAGCAGGGAACATAAAATACATGCAATGCCTGTACCTAGCCAGGGAATCTCTTACTGGCTACCAACTACCACAACCTCCTCCTCCTCCCCAAATCTTAATACCCCTCCCCCTTCTGTCACGCTCCCCATCCCGGCATTCTGCAAGCCCTGTCCAAGTAGAGTAGTGCCCGTTCCTGCATTCCTTCTTCTTCATCTTCACTCACGACGAGTGCATACATTAGTGACCCCTCCCTCTCTCTCCCTTTCCTCTACTTCTTCTTCTTCTTCTTCTTTCCCCCCTTCCCTCCTCCCTTCTTCATCCCCCCGCCACAGTCCGTCTTTCCAGCTCACGCACCACACTCTCTTTTCTCGGGGTAGCAAGCAAGCTAGCTAGTAGTAGCCGTTCCTTCCTTCCTTTCTTCCTTCCTTCCCGCTCGCTGTGCGTCGTCCAGTTTAACACTTATCACGCCCCCCCTCACATTCTTTCCCCCCCCCTTCTTTAATTCTTTTTTTCTCCCAACCCCCACCCCACTCAATTCATCGTCGTCGTCTCGTCTCCCCGCCATCAGTCAAAGTAATCATGTCGAAGATGCTGCTGGGCCAATTGACCGTCCTGTCTCTGCTTGCCCTGGAGGCAAGTGCGTTCTGGCGCCTGCCGTGTAGGCAGAGCCTGACGGTGGAGAGGATCGACCCGCTTACGCACTTTGGAACGGTCTCGGAGCATGTCCACACTATCCATGGTGGTAATAGTAAGTAATCCCTTTCGTTTTCATATTCTGTTTTGGGGATTTGGGGGGGACTTTGTTTCTTTTTTGTTGTCATTATCATCATTATCTGTTGTTGTTGCTACTTATCTCTCTCTCTCTCTTTTTTTTCCTTTCTTTTCTTTCTATTCCCTTGTCACCTATTGTATCATTGAACTGGGCTAATGCTGTGGTCACAGAGTTCTCGCAGAGTGCAACTGAGGCCCTGCTGTTGGAGAGTACTTGCACCAGTTGCCAGGTCAAGCAGGATCTGTCTGCCTACTGGACTCCACAGATGTACTTTCAGGATGGGGCTGGCATGTTCAATAAGGTCAACCAGACGGGTGGCATGCTTGTGTAAGTTTTTGTCTTTTTTACCTATTTTTTGTTGCTTTGACATTTCCACATGCTTGCCAATATTTCCTGCTATTGTGACGATTTCCAATATGCTAACAGAGCAACCCGACAGATACTATCTCCCCCGTGGAGACAATGTCACAGCATTCCCCCCTGGTTTCAGAATGATTGCGGGTGACCCCAAGCTCCGTAGCTTCCCCTACCCAGTCGTCGAGAAATCCCTGTGGACCGATTCCGACCGCACCGAAGCCGCCCTCCGCCAGAAGGCCGTCGGTTTCAACTGCCTCAACTACGACGAGCCCGCCAAAGCCGCTCTCGGCCTCCGCAAGATGCCCGACAACATGGCAACCGACTGCGCCGACGGTCTCCGTGCCGAGGTGTTCTTCCCATCGTGCTGGAACGGCAAAGATCTCGATTCCGACGGCCACCGTGACCACATGCGGTACCCTTCGCTCATGGACGACGGCACCTGCCCCGATGGTTACGAGACCAGGGTCGTCAGTCTGTTTTTCGAGACCATCTGGAACGTTGCGGCGTTCAACGGCCAGGCAGGCACGTTTGTGTTTTCGTCGGGCGACCCGCTGGGATACGGATACCACGGCGACTTTATGAATGCGTGGGACGTGGACATCCTCCAAGATGCTATCGACCAATGCACCTCCCTCTCGGGCGTCATTGAGGAGTGCAGTGTCTTTGATCTGTACACCGAGGACGAGATGCACCAGTGCACCATCAAGCCGTCGATTGATGAGGATGTCGAGGGCCCGCTTGCGGCGATCCCGGGATGCAATAAGGTCACTTATGGCCCTGAAGACGCCGCTCCGGGTGGTTGCCCAACCGATGACGAGAACGACCTGACCGACGACCCGACTAGCCCGCCTCCTACCGGCACTGCAACTGCAACTTCTACCAAGTCCAAGCCGACATCCAGCTCCACAGCAAGCTTGTACTCGTCGTCGTCGTCGTCGTCGTCGTCGCCGACCTCTTCTGCAGTCTATGGAGGCATTCCAGATTATGGTGCTGGCGAGGGTGAGGGTGATGATGAAGGATCCTACTCCAGCTCGCACAGCTATGGGTACGGATATGCACCAAGCAAGGCTCTCGATGCTGTTAGCTCGAGCGTCACGGCGGAGTCTACGCCGCCTGCCGCGGGTGATGGATACGTCGACCCGAATGTGGAGGTTGTGGTGGTCACGGTCACTACGTATACCACTGCGGCGCCGACGACTGTCACGGTCCATGTGCAGCCCACCAAGGCGGCATACCGCAAGAGGCACTTTCACGGCCGTCACGCTGGGCATGGGTTGTAAAGGGGGGCACGTTGATGGCGGGCACATAGATCGATAGATGTGTGTGTCGGGTTAGTGGGTTTAGGTTTGGGGGGTTTCTATGAAAAGCGGTATATAGTCATATTAGCGACTTTATGAATTTTCTTGTTTCATTTTCCTTACTTTCTTCTTTTTTATACTTCTTGTTTTCTACTTTCTACTACTACTACTACTTCTTTACTACTATTTTCGCTGCTTCTTACTGGACAACTACATACTACTTTAGGCCGGATCTGGTGTGTGTGCATGTGATGTGTGCTATCTACTTCTTCCACTTTTTTCTCCTGTTCTTTTATATTCATTTCACAGTAGTATATTTTCACTTCTTCTTCTTCTTCTTCTTCTTGTGACTACATTTACTGTTGCGGTATCCCTTTTTTTCCTCGCTTCTTCCTTCTTCCTATCTTGTCTTGTCGTGTGGTGTGGTGAACGCGGAGTTTGGTGCGCAGGCCAGGGGGCTTGCAAAAAAAATCTAAAGAATAAAAAAACCTTTTTTTTTTTGTACACGGGGGGGCACTCAATTTTTTTCCCGCTTCTTCTTCATCCTCTCCCTGGTCCCAGCACAGTGACAGTATGGATGGACATGGATACAAATAGCCTCTGAGAAGCGTCCCCCACTGATTGAGAACAAATGGCCGGCGGCGAATGAATGAATGAATGAGATTACTGCATGCGGGGTGGGGTTACTTTTGTTAATTTTATCGTTCGTGACAATGGATTCGAGAGACCCATATATAGCTATAGTACTAGCGCTTTTTTTTTTTTTTTTTTTTTGCGCTTTCTTTGGTGGGCGGGTTGGGACTCGAGACTGCCTAGGCGCTAGTGGGGGACTATAATCTTAAATGGAGGCCCTGAGCTAGCGGTGGGATGGGCATGGGTGGGCAGGAGGGGGTGGGCAGGGTGCTATGGATGAAACGGGGGGCGGTGACAGGCTGGGGGTGGGTGGTGGGTGGTGGGCTGGGGGTGCTGGTTGGGCGCGAAGAGGGCGCGAAGGCGGTGGTGGGGTGGCGAGAGAGGTGTTGGATGGTGGGGATGGTGGGTGGTTAGTGGTGGTGGTTTTGTGGGCCGGGGGAGGGGGGAGGGGAGGCGGGGTGGGAGGGGGGCGAGTGCGTGGTTGTGATGCGGTTGTTACTCTGCTACATAAGTACATGTAGACATGTATGCATATATGAAATTGACCCAGCACAGCACAGCACAGCACAGCATAGTACATGTTAGCCTGGACAGACATAGGCTCTATAGGTGATGCCAGCCTATACCATAGCTACAGGTATGTATTTGGTCTATAGCTATAGCTAGCTGGTCTGGTCTGGTAAGTGCTACGGGTACATGTGTTACTATACTACTACTACTACTACCGCTACTACTACTACTACTGCTGCTGCTGCTGCTGCTACTACTGCTACTACTGCTACTACTACTACTACTAATCGCTAGCTAGCCGCCAACATACAGCAGTACTTGGCGCCAGTCTACATACATACATACATACAGTCCCTACCCAGATGTCTTCGTGATTCTGGTGGCTCGGCGGCAACCTCAAAACCCCACGAATTTACTCATGAACGATATGAGAGATTGTGGAGATCAATGCTTGATAAAGTTGCTGCAGTAATTTCAGCGGGCGTGTGGCAAACTAAATATTAAGATACATGTATTTAAATTCATTGAGTACCTATTGATCATTGATCATTGATCATTGAATGTTGAGCGTCGGTGAGAGTCGACGAGCGTTCGTTGCCATCGCGCGCTGTACCACCCAAATCAAGAAGACATCTTAGTAGGGACTGTACATAGTTGCATCACGGCCAATGCCATAGTGTGTACATACAGATATGAGGAAGCATGGGCACGAGCCTCGGGGGATCGGCGCTGTGGTCTGTCGGTCTGTCGTTCTTTGGCCTGCGTGTGTGTGTGTGTTGTATGGAGTGAGTAGCTAGGAGCGTAAGTTGTAACTACATGTGGTGGTCGTCTTGTACCCTACTTGGTGGGGGGGGGGGGGGGTATATGTAGGGACTACTACACTCTAGCATCTGCCTGTGGTGCTGGTTCTGCGTGTGGTGCACTGGCGAGTGCGCGATGGTGATCGGTGCGGTGGCGGGAGATTGGAATTGGGGGGGGGGGGGCGATTATAATTTGCTGTGTCCTCGCGCGTCGGGCCACGCTTTGGCTGGGCGGCGTTGGGGTCAGTCATGGGATATCACTCGATGCTCCGCGATAACACAACACAGCTGCAGATACTTGCGTGATGATCGGTTCGTGAGCTGTGCACAGACGGACAGTGCTGCGGTTGCAAGAGTTGATGGTGCATCCCTTGGTTTTTTCAAGCTGGTGGTTTGGGGTGAGGCTTGGAGACTATGGCTATGACGGGATGCTGTTATGCATATATACATGTATATATATATATATACACGTAACCAGAAAGACTTGTGAATGGAGCAGAAACCCGGCCCGGGCAGCATGTACCTACAGTATCGGAAATTGATACCGCATCAGTACGGCATTCTGGGAGTATGTCGCTCCATCTCCGTATTTCAACGGACTATACCATACGGTAGTGCTGCCGCAGTGGTACATATGTACATACGGCGCTGCCAGAGACTGCGGCAGGCGTTCTACCCCGTGTTTCTAGCTGCCGCTGTGGTTATAGGAAGGCGAGCTGGCGGACGTGCCTTAGAGCTCATGTAAATACTTGCTGATAAGAGCGGTACTTACGGCTATCTAGGGCGGTATGTGTATCGGTTCTGCACAAGTGCGCGGCTTGATATGGGCCCAGCCCTGGAATACAAGCACATAGCCAAGTGCGTGCAGGATCAGCAAAGGGTTAGAAATAACTAGATGTATGTGTGTAAATAACTACATTAAAACACAACACCCTCGCCAGCATCAGCTGCACCTGTTGGGCCTGGCCAGGCTCGCGTGAAATGGCTCTTAATTGTCGACCTGCGGCTGTTCAGTAAAGGTGTTTGTGAGTTGGTTTTGATGCCAGTGCGCAGTGCGGCGCACCCCAAGCTGTTTAGTGTTGGGGTTCAAAACAGCGGGGGGAAGAAGATAGCGACGTAGTACAGTTCGTGACTGTAGATAAAACAGGATGGCCATTGGTCTGACTTTGGGCGCCATTGGCCACAGGGAGGGTCTTTCCTTGTGGAGGGGGGGGGGTTGGTGGTCCGCCACGACTGCGTAGAGAAATGTCTCACCCCGAAATCTGAATCACGGACACTTTTGCGGGGTGGCTGAACCTACATACATATATGTACATACATACATGCAGCACAGGGGCGGGCTACATACATGTAGGCTTTGTTTAACTGCAATTACTTCAATACTCGCATAATTGCACACATGGGTGGTTACTAGAAGTATACACCAATCTGAATCCGCCGGTCTCTCGATTGCATGGCCAATTGGTTTCGGATTGTAATTATATAAGGATACATGCATCTAGCTGGCTGAAACTTACAAGCCGGTCTAGATTCTCCCCCGCTCCGTTGCAATGGCAGACTGACAGGAGATTCGGGGGTGGTGTGGGGCAGATATAGATGGCAGGGCGATAGTGGTAGTGAGAGTAGGCATAGGTATGAGGTTTGATAGCTAGTAAGCAACTCTCTATATCTCATTATCCCTCAGCAATGGCAGGGGGGTCTACTGCCCCTCCATCGCACCCCTCTATTCCCGCAGCAGCAGCAGAGATTTCAAGCAAACTCACGGGAAAAGAAGACGTAGAGTACTCTACTCTACAATCTCCTGTTGGTATCCGAATCCCTAGCGCACCATGACTACGGCGGATATATTATCTACTCTACGCTGGAGATATGTGCATATGAACAGATTAAAATTGAATCATCTACCTAAAGACATAGAGCATCAAAGCCACAAAGCCGAGGCCACATTATCTACACTCTAACCAACTACGCCAACTCAAATCTCAGCGCATCATACTGCACATACAGCGCTGTCGGCAGCACCGCCGTCTCCGTGTCCGACCCATTGAACGGCAAGCTCAACACCAACTTATTCGTGCCAACCTTCAGCCAATCGGTCGAGAATGTCAGCTTCTTCGCCACCTGGTAGCAGCTGACCGCGCTCCTCACGATGCAGCTACTGCTGTGGTAGTACGGGATGACGAACGGCAGTCCCTCGCCCTGCCCATTCACGTACGTCGTCAGCGGCAGGTTTGCGTACGGCTCAGCAGCAGAGTTGATATCCGTGTTTCCCGCCGCCGTCTTTGCGCCCGCGAGCTGGATGGTCAGCGTAGCGGTCTTCTTCTTCTTGAGGTCGGCGGCCGTGAGGTCAAAGTTGATGGTCCAGTTGTTCATGTTCTGGTTGTAGATGCTGTTGCGGTTGTGGGTCGGCCCAAAGACGCTCCAGTGCACGGTGTTGAAGTCTGTTGCGAGGTCGCTCTCGCCGATGGTGAAGTTGACGCCGTTGGGGAAGTCGGTGGGGAAGTCATAGTGGCCCCAGTAGACCCAGTACTCGCGCGGCTGCCGGGGATGCGCCAGGTCCTTTGCATTGCCGTGCCTGAACTCTCCGGACGACTTGTCTGGTGTTCCCAGGCGCCACACCTCCGTCCCCACGGACTCCTCCTTCCATGTTGCAGAGGACTTTGTCGTCTTCCCGCCGGTCACCTTGATGCCGTCCTTGATGTAGTCGCCAAACACGCCGTCGGCATAGACGGTGAGCCTATACGTGCCCTTCTTCACCCTCGGGATCTTCACGGCGCCGCTCGCATCAATCTCACCCCAGTACTGGTACGCCGTTGTGTCCTCTGCGTTGTCCTGGAAGTTGATGCCGGACTTGCTCAGCACGGCGATTGGTCGCTTTGCGCCGGCGGGGAGCTTGAATGAGCCCTCGAAAACGCCGCGGTCAGCACTGGGGACGTAGCCGGGGACGTAGGGCGCAATGCTGTCGTAGAAGTCGGCGTTCCAGGTGGGAGAGGCGTACTGTTCGGCGTCGGCGCGGAGCGTCTCGATGCTGGCGCCGGGGGCGGAGTTGAAGTGGTAGTAGTGGGGGCCGAAGGTGCGGTCGAAGCCGTTGGTGATGTTGGGGGTGCCCTCGCCGTGGTGGTTGGAGACGATGTAGTTGTAGACAATGCCGTCTGTGTGTGGGAGCTGTGTGGTTAGTCTCTGGCCGGGCCATGGAGGTATTTCAAGGAGAGGAGATATATATATCACTGACCGACTGTGAGATCAGAGTGCAGAGGGCCGCCAAAGTAGGTATCCTTCGAGTTCATCACCAGCCATGCGCCAACGCTGGTGCCGTTCGATGTGCTGCCGTCCGCATACATGCCATGGGCAATTGTCTGCCTCCAGTCTGCATGAATTATATTCACCCATCAGCAAACCATCACAAACCGCAATTGCAAGCCTCCATGTATATGCCAGAACAGGGGGGAGGCGGGGAGAAGAAGCATCACCTACCGCTCGAAAACGTGTACTTTGTAAAGTACTCTGCAAACTCTTTATAATACGCATCATCCGGCGTGTTCTCCAGCGTCCAGGTCGCATCCTGAACCATCACCTGCTTCGCCACTCCGGCCTTTGACGGCAGCGGCGCCGTCTGCTCCTCGTTCGTCGACAGATGCGTCCACAGGCCCAGGTTCGCATTCGGGCGGAACAGCGTCCGCAGCTCCTGCAGGTTGCGCAGGAACGGCGTGGTCTCGTTGAAGTACGACAGGCGCGTGAAGGTGTGCAGCCCCGTCTCGCCGTCGCGCAGGAACCAGAACTGCTGGAAGAACTGGCCCGTGGGCGTGTATGTGTCGGAGAGCACGACGCCGCCGTAGCGCGTGCCCGTGCTGTCAGTGCCGTTGACGACCTGGATGGACGGCGTCGTGCTCCCGACGGTGTAGAAGCCGCTCGGGATGCAGTAGCAGTCCAGGTACAGGATCCCCGTGGAGCCCGACTGCGCGCCGAGAAGGTCGCGCCCGTCGAGGGTGAGGTCGATGACGGCGCCGCTGGACTTGCCGACCGTTGCGGTGAGGCGGTCGTTCTTGAGCGTGACGAGGGAGGAGGTCTCGGTGACGGTGAGGGTGGCTTGGACGGCGCTGAGGGCCCAGAGGGCGCTGAGAAGCGCGCTTTTGAGCATCGAGGGCGCCATTTGCAATTGGTTTTGGATTGATTCCGGCGAGCGAGGAGGGCGACAATTCAATTGGAGAACTGCTGCTGAGCTTCACTTCAAAGACAGACAGACGGCCCTTTTTATGAACGGGCATCCATAATAGCCAAAACACGGCATCGGCGGTGCCGATTTCGGGCCTCCGGGTTATTGTACTCCGTGTAGTGGCCCCGAGCGCCCGGTTTTGGCGGTGATTAGTGGCCCGTACGATGGGACGGTTCCTGGCAAGTGTTCAATCTCGGGGTGAAGACTTCCCCATACTTTTTTTTTTCGCCTCCCCCCCGCAGGCTGGGCGTGGAGTACATATACCCGGGGCGGTGGAAGAATATGGGGTAAAATGAGGGGGGGGGATCATCCTGGTCCCCTGTTTGCGAACGACTAGTGCTGTCATCGCGCTAGAGGATGCTCTGGGCTTAGGTCGCTGTGGTGGTATGTAGGTACTCTGTCTATGTATGTAGGTGCTACGGGTAGGCCGGCATTGAGACTCGGGTGGTGATATATATTGGGTAGGGGGAGGTTGGTGGACACATGCCATGCACAGCCGAGAGGCGGCAGTACTACGGATGAGATCGAATAATGTAGGTACGATATTCTCTACATCATATGGGTAGAGTATGTACATGTATGTACATGTAGCTCGGCTGCAAAAAATATATATATATTTGATGAGTATTCGACGCGCTGCGATGTCATTGATCGGAGGTTTACTAATTAATACATGTAGTTATATAGATTCGATCGGGGTTAGATCATTGACAACGTTACTAGTCTGTAGCACAGTCGGGATTAATTAATCAACTGACTAATCAATCAATCAATCACTGATTGCGCGCTGACACCTTCATATCAATGATTACTTGACGGGATACATACAAGTAGCTACAACGTCACTATTCCATGGATCCAGTTCTTGCGATAGTTGGGCAACCTGGCGCCCACATGTCCCACGTAAAGATGAGTTACTGGCACAATACATGTATAGTCTCTATAGATCTAGAGTCTTGGCCTTTTTTTTTTTTTTTCCTTATGGGAAAGCTTGAGGCCGGTCGGGGAGGGCACTCATATTCCTCTATCTTTTATCTGGCGGAACTGCATATTGCGACGTACATATTTGAGTGCTTTGAGGTTTATTCATGATCGAGGGTCTACTACTATATATTGCTAGAGGTACCAGTGTTTCCAGCGCCCAGCTGGGGGGGGGGAGGGGAAGGGTGGTAAGTGAAGGTGTTTACGTTGATTTTGGTGGTGGAATCGAGGTTGTCAACAATTCCGGGACGGCACCCATAAGTGCCAATTCTTTGGGTGGGGTTGCTCAATTGCCAGGCTGTGAAATACATGTGTGTACCAAATACACCTATATGACAGTACTGGACGCCTTCCTCTAAGCGATAGAGGATGGTTTTTCGAATAGACCAAGTTCCCGTATGTAAGCCTATGGTGAGTGCTATAGACTCCTAGAGATCTAATATAGGCCCCTACAGTACCAAAAAGGGGGGTGGGATCACTACGGTATTCTCGTCAATACGCTAGTAATGTGGTCAGAATACGGTATTGGTACAGTATTCTTCCTACAATGCCGGTTTAATTCGGTATTCGTCATTATGTTCCGTAGTCCTATGGTAGTGATTCCACCCCGTTTTTTCATACTGTAGTGTAAATTTGCCATCGTGACGCCATCTTTTGGAACTACATGTACATGTATCCCGTTAGAACTATATATGTATATGTATTCGTCCTAGCAAGGTGACCTCGCTCTTTATTCTGCATAAAAGTAATGAATTAAACAAAACAAAACAAAGGGACTTCGCTATCTATTGCAACGGATCTGGGATGGATAGAAGTAAGTATATTTTATCGAATCGACCTCCCTCCCTCCGTCCTGTTCTACTCGATAGAACTTTAAAAATCGGCCGGTGGTAGAGTGAGTTCTATCGTTTACGGGGGGAAGGCGTCCACTCAGTGCAATGACAGGAGTATACATATATGGATAATTATATTATAATACGGCGCGACTACCGCAGTCTAGATTTGGCACTGCGGTAACATTGCCGTCTACCCCCGTTTCTGATACCGTATTAGTCATCGTCCTGTTATTGCGGCTTGCGCGTTTCTTATCCGTGTGTAAATTTCGAAGTGTCAATTGCCAAAAATGACACTTGGTAAATAAGTACGCTCGATTGTTAAACGTTCAATTACATGTATGTAGTTTGGACATCTGTAGAGGTAAATAGCTTGGCCTCTAAACTGTAAATATATATAAAGAGAGAGCCTTGCTCCACAAAGACCATCTCTGAAGACACTTTATCCCTTAAGCTGTTATCAAATACTATATACCAACACAGCTATGGTAGCACCAGCTAGGCGAGCTGGTACACACGAGCGAGAGCCACAAAATTGAGACATGGTGCTTGGCAGAGACGCTGGAGGCGTAAGGGATACGCGTGCAAACACAGGTGAACCATACAAGCTACATCTCCCACAATCATGATATGACGGAGGCGCAGTACCAGTGAATACATGCCAAATAGATGGCACGTACTGTCTATCACTGTTATATGTTGGTATTGTAGTAGTAGAAAGGTGGTAGTACTATAGTGCACTTCAGACGGGTTGGCTGGTTGGTTGATGTCTTGGCATTACTCTCTGAACAACACCAGAGGGCTTCACTCCAAGACTCAGCGCGGATATCTCTTCTAAATATTAATCTCAACTTCTTTGCTTGTGGATGCTATGTGGCCCCGGGCCTCTTCAATCTACTCGTTAAGTTCGCCACCGGTCCAGATAGAGAACGGTCAGGCCGGTGAACGTTAACAGGAGTGTTTTAAAGATTGACTCTAGATTTCTCCTCAGCACAAAGCCTGCTCCCTCTCGGACCCTGGCACCAAGCTCCGAGCAAGTTTGAATATCAAGAGGCCCGTAACCCGGGCACATACCGTCCCTTATCTTGCTAAAAGGAGTATTCCGGGACAATCCATACCTAAGGGTTTACTATGTGGTGATGAAACATTCTCTCGATGCAGCCTACTCGTTAGAGGACTTAGACGGGTTTACCTTGAAATAGATAGTGCTATGTACATGCGGGCTTGTAACAATAAGATTAGTTACATTGGCTGTTACAGGCAGTTAAGATCCCGGGTGATAGTTCATGATCGGCCGCGCCTCTTATTATTTTTTTTTACTTTTTCCTTCAATACATACACTTTTGGCGCGTGCGCGGCGAAGACCGAGTAGTAATCTCGCAGATAGAATCAGGACTGGAAAAGATTTCCGTGAGCAGAATACTTACGCCCGCACTAAAGTCCATGATTTCCCCCTCCTTTGTGTAAGATTCACTCTGACCTTCTTTCGACATTATGATATTATGATCTTCTCTGCAGCAATATACGCCAATGGCTACGGGTAGTCATATTTCCTGCATGAAAAACAACTTCTTGCCACGCTTCACTTCATCATCTCACTCAACATGCAGCAAAAAAAAAAAAGGAAATATAAAAGGATGATGGCGATTACGACTCTCGCTTCCCAGTTTCGCTATAAGACAACAACAAGTGAGTGGTATACGCAGTTCCCGTGATCAGAACGGTTTATATATGTCTTACTGCGAAGTGTTGTTGTCCATGATACGGCGTGGCGTAGCGGTTGGGCCTTGCAGGATCATTATAGAGGAGTGCTATTGCATGCCTTGGCTACATAGGACCTCCTCTAAGGTGGTAATCAATATCACAATACGAGATGGACGTAGGTCTACCGGGATTGCTAGCTGATTATACCGCCATCTTTTCGATGCGTCTGATCAGATATTCTTGCGCAGCTAGTTAGGTATTGAGCACGGCGATTTCCACTCGATGATGTGGTAGTTCCGGGACTATGTTTCGTATATACTGTTGTTTAGGACCTTCACATACCCGCTGGAAAGTCTCGAAGGGGTTTGAATGCCGCGCTGGAGGGTTGGGTCTTTTATTCGCAACTTCCAGAACATTCGAATTTCAAGTATTTGTGCGGCGTTTGATATCAAAGCCGTAGATCTCTCCGTCCTGGCACTCAGATGTGGATCCGGATAGGGTGGTAAAAAGTAGTTATCCTTCCGTATGTACAAGGGGGGGGGGGGGGACTAGGAAACAAGAAAGTTGAAGGTGGATCCATGATATTAGATAGATTGTGAGCTATTACCCGCAAATATTTGTATTTCCAAAACCTCCAAGGTAAACGGAATACGCCACTTCCGCACACTCAACAGCATGAACTGGCCTTGCCTTTTCCCATAATCCCTCACAGCCGCCGTTGCAGACTAGTCAAAAGACAAGATGCGGCCTAATGTTCTGGTCTGCATATGGTATTTCCCCACACCTCCGCTCCGCTCCGCTCCCTCGCCCTTCCCCCCCCCCCACATCTGAGCACCCTCCCCCTCATGAGATCGACTCTGCTCGCTCTCTCCAGTCCGATTCAGAGTAGTAGCAACAGGTGCATAGCTGATCTCAAACACGGGCAAAGCGCATATGGGAGGTGGCGGGGTTTGAGCAGCGCAGAGTATCATGAGGGTTTACGTAAGTACCGATATACGCTCCTGTCTATCTTCTACAGCTAGCCCCCCGGGCCACATGTACCTGGTTCATGCAGTGCATAATTTATCTCCGATCTGGGAGGGTGGTCGAGCGAATGAGAGGAGCGATGCAGGTAAAACCGGGGTACCGAGCGTTGATAACATCCTTCTCGCAGCAAGAGTATTGAACAGGCATCTTGGGGCGAGCTGTTGACCTAGTACCCTGACGTTCCTGATGGCCCTTCAGGGAATGTGGTACCTGGGACTTTTCGTTGGTCTGGTTGCTTTTATGTCGGAATTATCATGACGCAAAGTTGAGACCAATTGGCAGTTAACTGGCTGGCCAGCAGCGGTAGTAGTTATGTAGTGAGAAACAGAAGGGTGAAGACAATTTCATAGTTGGACGAATGGAGATTCAGATAATTGCAAACTGAGGTGTTGAAGTGAGTCCTGGCGGGCGCGCCATACAAAAGCTAGTACCTGCTTGTTTGTGTACCTGCAATACGCCCTCGTTAAAGCATACATACATGTAAGTATAGGCCTATTATCAAGCCATTCATATGGAGGCTAGGCAGATGTCCAGAAAGAGACTAATAAATAACCTTTTTATTATTCTAGCCATGAATTAGGCAAGCCCTAATTAGCGAAGATGATAGTAGTAGCGATGCTAGCTAGTTGCTGTCAGGGTCCAAACGGGAATGGCGTGCCAGGGATGCATGTGGGAAATGATCCAATAAGCCAGCTAGGAACCGGAATACAGTAGGACGCAATATCCATCTATTGGAGAAGGAGCTCCAAAATCACGGGCTGCAGTCTTATGAGACTGTTTATTCCTCTGGCTGAGGTGTTTCTGTGAGGAGAAAAAAAAAACTCTTAGTGGGCTGGGCGGTTGCGGATCATACCTTTTGCAAGTTTGCCATTGACTCTACCAGTCAACATCGGCAATTGAATGTGTGGCTTGCAATGATGTGAATATTAGAGGCGTGTTTAGGGCCACGGACCGCGGCTGCATGATAGGTAGAGTATGTGAGCTAGGGTACAATTATTCAAGATCAACCAAGCTCCCCCCCTCCAAGTCTCTCTGCGGAGCGCATATCTTGGACCAGCTAGAGATTTGAGAAACAGATGTCTCCACTTGACTTGAATGGGAGGGTCACTAGCCGGGGTTAAACCGTGATAGTGAGACTTGGAAGTACTTAAGGTGGGGTTTCTGTACTATTATATATATATACATACATCGTATGTGCTCTCACGAGTAACAAATAACGCTGCAAGACAGTGCCAAAACGCTTATTCCAGTTGCTATTACGTTACTGAAACACGATTCGCGGTGGTACGGGTCTAGGCATATGTTGTACGGGGAGTTTTTTGATAAGACTTATCGGTAGGCAGAGTAGAGGATTCGCTAGTAGCTTATACATGATTGACCGGTAAGTGGTGGCGGAAAGCATCGCCAAGAGTCAGCGCCCGTATTTGCTTAAATTCAACACAAGTATTGGGTGGGGGCCGAGCTCTACCTTTTGGGCTGGCCGGTCGAGGAGGTAGCAGCTCGAGACATGTCTCTAGAGAGAGATAGACATACGTTACTCGAGAACGAGAAAGGGAGGCATTAGGCCAGCAGGTGGGTGTGTGCGTGTGTGTATGTGGAGTATGTGTAGGATCGAAGGCCAAGGCTGGGCCAACATGATTGAGGTTCGATCGACTCTAGTCGACGCAGACACCCATCGAGGCTGGCTTCCGCTGTAAAGCCCTATTGCTTGTTTCTATAGCTAACTAGCCGTCGGAGTCAAAGCCCTAACATGACTTTCGGTTATTTCGTTGTCTCGGGCTATCGGCTTTCGGTATGTATTCAGCCCTTGTAGACACGATTTTCTCATGCCCTAACTCTAGATCGTCAGGTTTCTCAATGAGAGCAGCCGAAGATGATCATGTCTGGCCGTGCTTTCATATTCTAATACTGCATGTCTTGCGGTGCCATATAATTTCAGTTATGACGCGCAATGTAGCAGCAAACAGTTTAGGGTCTCATGTTGCCTTTGCTTTGTTTTTCTGGCATGCATAGAGTTATATGACTTGGGGTCGATCGGGGGGTTATAACTTATGGAAGACCAAGACTCGACCCAATATATAACAAATTGTGGGAGAATTGCTTGCTCGAGTACTGACATATATGTTTGGTCAAAGAAAGTAGGTCGAGATGAAGCTTGTGATTTATGGAGCTGTCTGTATCAGGATCCATACCATTCCCCATTGCTGAGATGTTTCGTAAATAGCACTTAGGCTTGGAGATAGCGCCTGTCACATTAGATTTATGACTGTGCCTGGATATGTTCGGACGGCTATGGGTTAATTACACATCGTGTACGGTATTAACTACCTATCCTGTACTCATTCCTGCACGAGCTTGGCAAACGCCCCTGAGCGGGAATAAATGTAGCACAGTAGCACAGACAAGAAATGATCAAGTGGCCTATCCAGAATCCAGAAATCTACAAAAGGATCCATAATTCCCTCCTAATATACCCCCCGACCCGGGCATTCAGTCGAAGTTTCCAGCATGTATGTGTGTGGGAACTCTATATCCCATTTGGTTTCTTTTTCTGGACGTCGAAGCTTCTTCCGCTTCTTCTTTGCTTTCATCGGCATCGGGCGCCAACTGAACCAGCCAATTCATTTCCCCCCATCTCAAACTGATTGCGGGGAAAGGAGGAGTAAAAAAAGAAGCAAAGAAAGGAAGGGAAGTAGGATTTGATCTGTAAAGGTCTGAGCGAGTCAAGTTATCAGATCCCTCTCATCATAGAGTAGAAATCCAAGACATGATAAAAACCAACAACACGACCAGGTTCCTTTGTATCACCATGGGCGACCAGCGATTCGGCTCCGTGACCCCTAAAGCTCAACGGCCGGCACGGCATCTACTTTAGCTCCGATCAGGGCGACCGAAAAATAATGCAGTAAGTGGTTTGTACTTGTACTTTCTCTGTAAAGCAGAATTTGGTAGGCGCTCGTTTTTCTTTCTTTTCATCAACACAAATGAGATGGCTCAGTAAGTTTCTTGAAGTTCCAGGGCCTAAAACTCAAGTTCAAGGACCAGGTTCAAGGGTAGTATTAAATCCCAGGCATACTCGAAAGGAGGGGGGGGGGGGCGGGCGAATTACGTGCAGTGTAGTCCACACCTGGTAAGTAATCGGTAATAACCTCCATGGCTGGCTGGGAATTCTTTTGCTTGCTTGCAGTTACCGGGATGATGGAAATGTACTTTGCATGTGCAGTGCAGTATGATGATCGGATCAGCACGTGGATCCGGCCTCAGACCCCTGAGAATAGCAATTCAAGAAAGAAGAAATTCACCACAATCCTCCCCAGGTCCGAATGGCGACTCGGCACGCGAGAAACCACGAGTTTCCCCCCTTATAACGCCATCGTCGACATGCTGAAGCGATTGGTGTGTGAGTTTAGGGTTCCATATCGTCGTGATATGATTCTGGTTATGTGGGCCGGAAGTTAATGTCATTTGTGGATGTTTTGGTGCAGATCATACAGTATATTCCTAAGGTTTTGTGCCGTAGATATGAAGCTATTAAATTGCCAAAAGAGAGATATCTCACCACACTCCGAAATAAAATGGTAGGTATATAGCTTTTGTTTGCAGTATGTACTTCTAAGCCACCGTGTAACAGGTTCATACGCAGCCCGGCATCCAGATAGCCGGAAGCAAGCTTCAAAAAATCAAGCATTTTATGTTTAACCAGACCCTTTCTTGCGCTGGACGCCGTTGATTTGTTAGGTAGGTGACAGATTGTCATGTCTCTCAAAAATAGGGTACCTAGTTTGATATCCGTGGGTTAATCGGAGCCAGTTTTGTGTGATTGCTGGAACAAATCTAACACAGCTGTCTGTCTTCATCCCAGAAAGCTAGAGTAGCTTAGGATCTGGTTCAGATGTGTAGGTATTTCGCCCACCTTGGTATCTATTCGTGTATTTTATGTTATAATACGGGCGCTAGAGAACCGATGGCGATCTCTCCGTTCGTAAACGGGTTACTGGTACGTATGATATTACCTAGCTATTAAATAAAGTACCTTACTGTTCCGGGCCATACACACCATACAATTAAGGGTATCAAAACTCCCCCGGACCCCGCAAAATGGCCGTAATGGGCACCTATCACCGGCAAGTAGCTTTCAGGGTTCATCTTGTGAGAACTGGATTATGAAAAAGTAAATAATAGGACTCATGGCTTAACCTTGGGCATGCAGGAGCCAAGCATTGTGCATGCCATAAACACACGTACATACGTAGGGCCTACTAGTAAAACAACAATGTCCCACATCACTTCGAGTACCGACCTTGGGCGTCCCTCTGGCTGCACGAGATGTCTTGCTACTCCAGTCCTGTAAAAAGACCCACAAAAATAGTTAACAAGGTCCACCGCTGTCAGTGCACATGTGAAACGGCCCGATTTCCTGGTCGGAACTCTCACCTCACAGGTAGTAGTACTCTATGAGAGTAGGCTCCCCATGGCTTGTCTTGTCTTCCTGTCCGTTCAATTCGGTTACCAATACTGAACAGGCAGCGCTCTGTAGATCCCTCTCCCATGCCCATGCCCCGGAAGCCCAATTCTGCTTCGTATATCTATCTTCCCATGGCCACACCTCTATCTCCACCTAAATACTCCCCTTCCCCCATGTCAAATCAGAACTAGCATATCACCACTAACACTACCGAAAAAATGCTCACACTCATTCCTGATAGCTATGTTCTACAGGAGGTTACCAAGGCCGACATGAATATAGCGTCGATATGCTGGGGCTTCACATTGGGCTTCGGATTCTTGACGACCTGGGAAGCGATACGGCAGACCAATAGGGCACGAGATCCCCTTAGATCGGTATATATATGGATGATTTGGATGGAGATTTTTGTTTGTTTGGCGTTTTCGATTATTTGTTGGATACACATAGATGGGGGTATCCCTCCAAGGTTCGCTTTTCCGTTCCTCGCTTGAAGAAGAATTTTTTCGGCGTCCTTCTTTTTTTTGCTTTTGTTTTCGTCCAATCATTTGCTGACAGGCTACTCTAGTTTTGCTTTCTACTTCTGCATATGTGAGTTGTACTCGTTGTCTACTGCAGATTTCACAACGAGATCAACCAATCGATTGCAATACTAACCAACCAATCCCCAACCACAGTGACATTCTGGGCACTCCAAGTCCAATTCCTCCTACAGATCATCATCAATCGGATTATTGTCATTCTTGCCGACCGTGAAAGAGCATTTTACATGAAATGGGGAGTCGCCGCCCTGATCACGGCCATCAACATCTCAGTATACTGCATCTGGATCCCGGCTCGTTTGCAGATATCGCACAAGTAAGGACTCATTTGAGACCTATAATAGCGCCGGGTTTTTTTCGGGAGGCTAATCAGCTATTAGATATGTTCATATCAACGATGTTTGGGATCGATGTGAGAAGGTGATATATCTTGTGGTGGATGCCTTCTTGAATTGGTATTTTGTGAGGGTCGTCAGGCAGAGATTGGTGAAGCAAGGGAGTGAGAAATACAATCGGCTAGTGATTTTCAATATCAGGATTATCTTTTTGTCGTTGTTGATGGACGTAAGTTTGAGTTATGCCGTGTTTGGGGGCGGGATAGTTGTTTTGGACGTCAGGGGTTGACTGACACGCGGCCTCGCAATAGTGTTTGATCATTGGGACTATGAGTCTTAAAAACAGTTTTGTGTTTGTACCCTCCTTCCTCATCCAACTGCCACTGGAATAGGTATATGGGTTGTTTCTTAAAATCTTACTAACATTATTCTAGTTATATGCAATTTCACCCCCTCGCCTACATTGTTAAGCTCATGATTGAGATGTCTATGGCCAACTTAATCCGCAAAATAGCCAGCGAGAAGAACGACATGCGCATTGGAACATACGAACTCAGTCATAGCACCAACCGCAACTACATCTCTGGCGGAGCTCCGACCGCTGGTGCTATGATGGCAAACGGCGGGGTTGTAGTGCATAAGGAGGTGATAGTGGAAAGCCGAGCGGTGGATGATATAGATCAAAGTAGTGAGATCTCGGGGAAGGATCAGCAAGATGATGATTCACCTCTACGGAACGAGAGTTGGACTAGAGTCGCTTATAACACTGATATTTCGACAAATGGCCACAGTGGTCCGAATGGACATGAAGCCTGTTAGAAATATCGTCCATCCCTATCAGGGTTTTTTTGCTTTGTTTTTGGTGTTGTTGTTTCATGAGGTTTTTCATAACCAAAATTTTAATAGAGCAGCAGCCTTGCATTTGCTTGTAGTGTCCTGGTGGATATCATACATTATTTAGACGAAAATATGACTTTCATTTGTATATATTAATTATTATGAGCATCCCGTCCTGGGTTGAGGACTACCTCCAGAAGCTTTTTTTCTTTGATTAATTCATTAGTTTGTTTTCAGAAGCACGGCCCCTAAGCGAAGAATAGTTCTGTAATGGGAATCCAGAGTATTTTACAGCGACAGGTAATAAGTGACGGAACGCCCTGAGATACAGTTATCTGTAAACACCGTATGTTTGTGGCGTTTTACTCAAAACAGGTATCACTCTGTCTCAGCCCGTTCCATCACTTATTACCTACCGTTGTATGTACATAACTGCTTAATTTGTTTATGCTGTCTAATACATACTTAACTATGTAATGATGTTGAATTGGCCCAATAGGTGCCTAAACCCTTAATTGTCGTAAAGGGGTTGGCTTGGAAGGCTGTAGTAAACAATAGTTGCGGAGCTAGTACAAAAAGCCATCCCTTCGTCTGTGTTGTAGATAGTAGACTTTTACCTATTTAAGTCTAGTGAACCTAACCCTCACTCCGTGAACCATTTTCGCAGGTAAGCCACAGCCTGTGAGCCAGCCCTTCCCTTTTATGGCAGCACCAACTCCTCTTCTTGGCTAGATTCTTGCTAATCACTATTGTGAATTTCGGGCACAGACGAAGGGATAGGCTCCGGGTCCCTTGGTCTTTGAAACCGTACTAATTCTTGCTATACCCCACTCGAAGATGATCTCGAGAGTACAGTGCTTGACTCAGATGGGAAAACTCATCTACTGGCGACCAAACTAGGTTACGATGGCGTAAGAAGATAGCTCTTAGTACTTGTCCGTACGCGATCAGCCTCAACATTCTCACTGCGATAGGGGTCGCGGAACGAGTGATACCACATGAGTCCTGCGAAATAACCCCGTGTATCAGCGCAGCTCTATCTCGTATTGCGAGATTCGATGTGCGATGCAAGGTCCAGTACCGATACTCCCCGACAAGGTATGTGCATGGATTGTTCAAAGGTGGGTGTCTAAAACACGTGTGGTAGGCGACTGGAAAGAATCTAGCCGAGAAATTGTACCCAGATCTATCCACGGAGTAAGTAACGTAGCCAACGCCAACTCTACATGTGTGCAGTGTAAAGATCAAAAAGCACATTTCGGTTTGGAAGCCGGCAAAACATACCGAAAGAGTAGTATTAACTGTGTATATGGTAAAGGATTCTCTAGCGGGATATTTCAGTGGTACATGATTACTTAATTAACTAGTGTTATGATAACAAAGTTCTTATGCGCGATTAGGTGCAAGGTTAAGGAGTTTCAAGGTGGAAGTAGTAAGCATATATAATCCAATAGATGGTATTCCTTAAGGCTTGTTACCATCTAGATTTCCGAAAGTTTGTATTGCATACGACGATCTAGTTTAGTCCGCCCTATGGGTGGAGAAATGCAGTGGCCCTGAATGTACCTGCATTAAGCTCGCCTCCCACTACTGACTTGGTATAATATGCGCAGGCTGGCCATGGACATGGTGCTCGATTTATGAAACCTGTGACCGGAGTGAAGTCCTTTGGCACAATCTCGTGCTGCATGCGGATACACGGAGAAGTTATTGTATCACAGGTGATCATGACTTGGTAACTGAATACTAGAGGCTGGGCCAATTATGAAGGATCGACGTATTTGAGAAATCCTAGCCACTAACGCGGCGTAATTACGGGTAAATTCTGACCCGGCCTATTCGTTTTGGATGAAGTAACTTTCTTATCTCTAGGCTAGCTAGACAAACCTCAGATCATCATATACAACCTATGAGGGTGGGAGAGGGGAGAGGTAGACGTATATGTATGTACTCTGTGAGCGTATATATCCAACTGTTGACCAGCGTTTCCCAAACACCGGTTACGTATATAAAGGAGCGAATGGCCCCGGTAAATCAGTCACTGTCATGTCAAAGTGTCTGAGATTCTTCGTTTCTTCCTTGTTTTATGAATTGGAACCTTGTCATAATCAAGAGTTACTCGCCCTATTAAACTACAAACAGATAGTGATTGGTACAAAGCACTCATGTAAATCCCCACACGCACAACAATCAATTTCCAGATGGAGATTTCCCCATCGCATTTGCTGAGCTATGGAAAGAGGTTCAGAATTGTGTCTTCGCATAAACCATCCCTCCGACCCTCTGTGAGATGATTTAGGTAGTGTATGTTTGAGAAGACGCTTCAGATCGATATGCTCGGGCTTAGAGATAACGAATGGATGGATGTAGTCGGCAAAGTTTGGTGGTCATGAACTTGCTTATATAAAGTTCTGAAAAGTTTGATATTAGGCTTACGTGATGAATGGAGCTAGGGCTTTGAATCTTGATAGCTTACATGTACTTATCTTTTTAGTTTCATCGACCCAGAGATGTACATGCATCAAATGTGTTACCAAACCTGATATGGCCAACTAATGTGCTCAGTTGAACGCTCTGGGTGTACACTCTCTACTGAGAATATTACCATACGCTATAGATTCTCTTATTATACAAGGGCCCGAAGTCAGGCTCTCCTCCCTCACATTTGTAGACTTAATGTTGTAGATTAGCTCTAGCTTCACCAAATTAAGTGGAAGCTAGCCTTCATGGTGCCTTACTAAACTAGTTAATTGACTAGATCTAGAGGTAACCAACGATCGAAGTCAAGGAAGTCAAGCTGATAGTAGAATTCTTTATATACTTAACTTAGGAAAATTCACAGGTATTCCGGTCTCATTCATATGCTGCTGAGCATGATGATGACTCAGTGATGAGTGAGGAAATTTTAAATGCCGGACGACTATGCCCGCTTAGCCCTGAAGTAAGCTTCAGGGCATACCCTATTGGACACCTTCTCGTCTTCCATATACGTCTCTGACTAAGTTATAGCCACGCTCTGCTAAGTGCTTAGCTTACTGCTTTGGGTCTGTCCACTGACTAGCCCCACAACGTAGCGTATTATAATGAGCCCACGCATCGGGTGCTCAGTCATTGGCCAATTGGGCGGTTAAGCTTGCTATTAATAAGATAGTACTATTCCTAGCTCTCTCATCACTCGATTGATGATTGCTGATTGATATTTCATTAATTGTTTGCAGCCCGGAGACTACGTCAAATTAAATTCTCTTACCACTCGATAAGTCGTCATTGATTCATAGGATCTTTAAGAAGCGGGTAATGTGTAATGTTTTATTGCAGAAGAAGCCTCATAGAATAAATATTTATACTTCACCAATCTAGAAACAATACGGGAAAATATGATGTAATTCTCTTCGTTAGCGATGCGCCATTGTCTGAGAATACCAAATTAACTCCATATCTACTAGAATCACCTTTAAAAAGCGGTATGCTGATGAATCCCGCCGGAACTTAACCAAACTTTCTGGCACTGTAGTTATTATTATCCCAACTTGACCCAATTGCTCTTCCAATAAAAAGTAGAAAATGTAAGCTTGTAAGCTTCCATGATGTCGATGACATTTTGGATAAATTAGATAACGTAGGCCCTTGTCAACACCTGCTAGATAGGTAGTGCTTAAAATTTCAAGTAGTTGGGTCATGTATTGTGATAAACATCAAGTCTTGCAATTTGAGTAAGTTTTCAAGGTCACTGAGCCCACATGTTCTGTCCAAGCCCTACCGCATTATAAATCATGAACTATTGCATGGGAATACAACTAATGAAGTAACTTATGACTAAAAAAATTAGTTTGGTTGGTAAAATGAAACCACTAGGACTCCTCATTAGCTATAGGATATTTGAACAATCGGGGGTCTCGTGAAACAAATCCATGATTTACTAATGACCTCGTAAAATCGCCCCAATGAATGTTGTTACAATCATTTCTGAACTTCTACGGAGGCTAAACTGATGAAAATATCATATTGCCCTCTCCTGGGTTGATCCTCCCCGGGCTTCATACAGTCTCTTCGGCACCCTGTATTACCGAGTGATATCTCATGAATAAGTCTACCTACCTCTTTTTCACCCTTACATACTCCATGTAGGCGCGTGCACATGTACACGACTTTTAATATTATTAAACATATTTTGATTGAGGCTTAACTAAATATCTATCATCGCAAATTGGAAATACCCGCCTGGGCTTGATGATTCAGCTGATCAGGGACAGCCTAAGAGGGGGGCAGGATATTCGAATTTTGGGGACAATGATACTTTAGTATGATCTTTAAATTTTTGTGAGGCAAGTAACGATTTTACACTCGTATGGCAGGGGCAGGATAATCTGGGGGCATCTATTTCCAATTTTTGCGCTCTGTGATATGCCATACAGGTTTAGAACGGTGTGGAGCTGATATTTTGGAGTTTTCCTTTAACCAGAAATGTTTTGATTGTGTATGCTAACGTGAGGTATGTGCTTAATGAAACAAAATTGAGGAAGTATTACGTAAGCAATTCCTTATTAAACGAAAGTATTATTATGCATCCCTATGCCTTATATGCGAAGAACTCTCATAAAACCCATCGAATTGTCCCCCGCCTCTTACCTGATTTCCTCCTACTCATGTGTTCACATATCATACACATTTCACCCATCTCCGTTTAGCCAATATTCATACAAACCGACCCGATCCCCTCCTCACTCGAATAATCTCCCTAAATTGGTCCACGAAAGATCCTGCCACTGACAACGCCAAAGACCATTGCAATAGCAACAATAGCCCACGAACCGATAATTACGAGATCAAGCACCTCCGCACCCACAGCCAAAATCTTCGGGTATCCCAGAAGTCTTGCAAGATGCGTACTTGCCAACGCAAATCCAACTGCACACGTACTCGTCAGCACTACTCTGCCATAGTAACCAAGACCACACCAAGTAGAAACTCACCATTCGGGAAGATCAGTGCAAACATCTGCAGCTGCTGGACGCCAATATCCATGTCTCCCAAAGCTGTGATATTGCCCAACACGGAGACGCAGAAGAACCAAGCAGCCAGACCCCAGAACATCAATGCCATCACCATGCCAATGTAGTACAGCGCTACGCCGCCGACAACTTCAAATGTTCCACCCGGGGCAGAAACGTCTGCTGGGAAGTGTTTGAGTGATTGCTCGGCCATAAGGGCGAAGGA
Organism: Morchella sp. 2014-9hei; assembly: GCA_024713685.1. Lineage (NCBI taxonomy): Eukaryota > Fungi > Ascomycota > Pezizomycetes > Pezizales > Morchellaceae > Morchella > Morchella sp. 2014-9hei. The sequence goes on from JAMGYW010000019.1 coordinate 1,463,162, forward strand.
TAGAGCTGTGAATGCGGGAGGACCGACGGAAACGAACATTGACGGACGGTTTGCAATGGAGGGGAGGGCATTGCGGTAAAGGCTGTCGACAAACCCGGCGAGATACTAGGACATTAGCTCATTGACTAATAGCACAGACACGGGGAACTCACGATAAGGCCAAGGAGCGCACCCATTCCCTGAACCGCGGTTGCAGTGTAGAGGATTGGCATCGCGAGATGGTGGCCGCTGATGGGATCGATATGGGAGACGACGGTTGAGGCCGCATATCCAACGAGAGTAAGGGGGAGAATCTGTTGAATGGTCATTGGGGAGTAATCCTGAAGATTCCATATTAGCAAAACATCGCTGATTACACGAGGAGTTGAAATGTACTCTTGCAGGAGTCTCATCAATACGAGCTGCCCTTATTCGCGAAAACCTGTTTATTCTATCAATGACCGTAGTAACGAGTGATATCGGGTGAGTGAAATACTCACTGCATTAACGGAGTAGAAACACCAAATAACACAGCAACCCCAACAAAAATCCAGTAAAACGCCCTCAACGCCGTTCCATGTGTGGTGTGCATTTTTTCGCTGTATGTGGCGCCATCGATGATCAGAATCCCCATGGCTGCGGCAAACGTCGATACAAAGAGGCCCTCTGAGTGATGCGTTATGCTCGCTGGTAGAACACGAGGATTTAGTGCGAATCGGGTTAGGTGGATTAGTAGCAATAGTAGGAACCCAATCAGGGATGCCATATAAATGATGCCACCTATTTTGTTATGATTAGTAGTGTTTTCATAACCCGAAGGGGATAGCATCTCGTACCAACAATCCAAAGCGGTTTGATCGCGTAGGGTAGGTTGAAAATTATTAACGCCACACCACCAGAGGACATGATTGTTGTGTACCATCTATCAACGTCGTGATCAGCAAACTGTGAATCTCTTTTAGATACCATTGACAACAAAACTCACGCCCATGTCATTTTGTTCTCCAAAATGTCTCTCCACCCATGTGGCCCTTCATCCCGCCCGCGATTGCTACTCGGTAAAAGAGGCGAGTCCTCCCTCTGCGATCCATTGATGTGGCGTGGTAGAGACATGATGGCCTTCGTAGAAGATAAGAATTATTAGGATTTTCTAAAAGTACTAAAAGCTGGTAGGAATCCGAATGTAAGAGATAACCCGCACTTGTCCACGGATACCTTGGAGTTTTATTCCTTCACTCCCTCGAGCTAGGTGTGGGTGACGACACATCATTCCTCGCCCGAGGACCTTCGTCTTGATTTCGTCATGGTGATAACTACGTTTTTGGATGACCAATGGACGAGAATCTCGATTTCCGCGGGTAGCCGGTTGAGCTGTGTTAGGATGCCGGTGTTGAGAATAATGGTATTGTGGATGCACCATTGGCTGTTTGGGGTTATCATTGTTTACATAATATTAAGGTAATAATTCATCCAGTTTAGGAACCAGCCTCGTTAGACAAGTGCTTGTGTAGCCCAGGATGCCGATATCAGGGCCACAAGTATATCTAATCACAGATAAGCATCGCACCTCGTTATCTCAGTGCCAAGGACAACCCACAAACACCATACACACGGAACAACGAGATGCGAAACCCAAATCACCAAGCTAGCAACATGGCATCAAACCATTAAAGGTCCGATTTACCTTCAACTACAAGCTCAAAAAAAGCGATGACCCCAAGGTCACGACTAGCAGATTAACCTCACTTGACACCTGCGGGGAAGTTGTGGCGTTAACGCCCGAAACAGGGGGACGCGTCTATGGTTGGGGACACCTTGAGCCGGAGTGTCAAAGTTGCCGAATTTCGAGGCCTAATGGCCAACCACCACAACACATTAAAATTAAAATAACTCTGTAGGGTGATAGGGAAGGAGAGAAATAACACTGTAACAGAGCCCAATTAATTTTATCTATTGTGGTTGTTGAGCTATTGAATTTTTAAAAGTTGGGTTTTTGGTGAGAGGCTGACCGAATGTCGCACTTCCACACCAATAATTACCCGATTAGGAAGTAATTTAGTACAAAATTACCCGATTGGGAACAGACCACTGGTGGCTAGCCAGAAATCTGCTGTCTTGGCATTTTGGAGCTATTTCGTGCTAAGTAATTACTAGATTAGGAAGGTGATCTTCACTGGGGGACCAATGTCGCACCCTCCGTCTCAAGGTGTCCCCAACCATAGCGCTTCAAATTTCTAAAGATATCTCTTTTTTATTTTGTTTTTCCTCTCTTCGCAACAACAACCGTTACTTGTAACGGTTATCGCAATCTCAATTCCATGTGCGATGTTGGTGCATACATACGCGCGAGCGATGGTAGTTCGAATCACGATGGCCCTTAATCTAATGCATAAGGAAGGGATATACATATGATCGCGCGAAGAGTAAATTTGACCTAAAATAGGTCGTTAGGCATAATTGCAAAAAGTTAATATAATTTTCATGCACTGTAGGCACGCAGATTGACAGATGTGATATCTGATATGGATTTAGGGGATGCACTGGGCATGGGGGGACAACCGGCTCTTTTGATTTGACCCCTGGCCTGGTAGCGTAGAGTAATATCAAATTCCTAAACCACAATCACCATTTCTGGATCGATTAAGCTCATAAGAAATACAGTGCTCATAATTCTAGATAATGCAGAAAAAGCTCGACAGAACCTGACCCTGCGACTATTACCCCTTCCCGAAGCGGCATCACCCGGCTTGTATAAATCGGTACCTCAATATATAAAACCCCCACATACCCATGGCCATCCCCCGCATCGCACGCGCTCACAGACCAGAATTCTACAGTAGCGGCGTCTCTCCAAAAACAATCAAGAGGCTGGCCAAAGAGGGGTAATTTGATGTTATTTTCTTAAGAACAATATATGATCCTAGGAACTCAAACAATATGAGTGTCATGATCAATCATAGGACAGCATCTTGCATGATCGCGGCGTCTCAGGCATCCCAGCACGATTGGAGATACTGTGGAATGTGACCATCTTGCTTAGTGACAAGTGAGACTTTTTGGTCTGTCACGAGCCCAATAATGAGTTCTCACATCCATCGAAAACGGGAGGAAATTCGCCTCTGGGGACAAGTGTTAGGCCTTGCCGTGTATAGGAAAACTGATAGGTATGTATGCAGCGGCTGTGCTAAGACCACCGTTGGTATATCCCAGCTCAGCTCTGGTAAACAATTGCCTAGCAATTATGGATGTGAATCACTTACTCCCTGCCTCAGACATCGAAGACTCGAATCAGTTCAAGAACTCAATCACAAAAAGGCTTTCAACCCACGATACCAAGACCTAGAACCTATGTCACATCTCCATATCCGTAGTACTACGGATATACACTCCCCAAATCGTATCGGCCCGCCATGCCATGTCGTCCATCTCCTCCCCGTACATGTTCACCCCCCGCACATCCCGTCCATCCCGTAGCACACATAGAGTACGTATGCACCACCTCCTCACTTCGATGTCAAACAATCCAAGTCCCGGATATCCAGCCAATCAGCCTATTGTAAAATAAACACCCATCGCATTCACATTGCAGGAATAAACGAAGCCCGTGCAGGATGCAGCACTTGTGATCATGATCGTCGTGATGAGCCGACTCTAGATTCTCTCGAGGCGGGGCTGGCATGGTGGAGCTGGTATGGAAGGGCCAGGGCTGGCTCCATACTTATTCCTGATAATGTGATATATGGGGGTTTGCAGAATCTACCGGGGTCTGGCTTGAGATTCTGGCGATTGAAAAAAAGTCCGTGCCATTGGCGAATGAGTGTTTATCCTGGTCCATGATCAGTAACGAGTAAGCATGTACTCTAGAGGACCTAACCAGGTCAGTATAAACAACCAATACTCGCTGTAGGAAAACAAAGATGATACGTGGCAATGGACATAGTTGTTCCATGAACCCTCTTCTAGCTACTACTTGGCCTTATAGTTAATGCTATAGATGTAGTAAAAAGCGCTGCAACCCTAAACCTCTTCACCTCCACATGAAATAATTAATCCTGGTTGTGTGACTTCCTATGTCTCCAGTCTAACACTTAATTATGATCTCCGTATAATGCTTATCTCTCCAACTCGAAGCTTACCGCCGTGAAATATTCATCTACCGAATATTATTCTCAACCCAGGCCCGAAGCACGGTTTTTATAGGAGCGGAACTTGAGATTCCGAGCAGAACAGCAGATAAAATGGTTTATCTTTGTTTCCCCGGAGTAGAGAAATGGTGGCTTGTCATATAGTTATCTCTCAGTTATTTCCTTAAACGCATCGTTAATTAATTAACCAGCAGTTGTTTGGTGAAAAGAGAAGATTCCATGCCGTAGCTGAATTATTCGATCGATCCATCTGCCGCGGAGTCAACATCGTAAAAAAAGGAAATGATCAATCACAGGAAAAACGCACTCCAGGGCCGGCCTCCTTCCAGCTCCTACGCTATCACCTTCACTTCCACCTCAGATGTTCAATCCGCCCTCAGTAATCTCTAGAATGTAAAAATACACTCCTCACACGTTAACCCGGTATCTCCTGTTTCAAGCAAAGAGATCAGATCCCTCGGGCTCGGCTCCTGGAGATCATCCAGCCAGCTAGTCTCGGGATCCTCAGGCAATCAAATTATAATTATATGAATAAATATATTGTATCATATAGCCGTTTTATTCCCCGGCCCGTTGAATGAATTAATTGATCTGCATCTCGCTGGCGGTAATGTGATTCGCAATCGGCTCTGATTGAAGGAAGATTACCTAGATTAGAGGATCTGGTTCAAGGTGCAATCGAACCCATCACCGTTAAAACCACACTACCATTACCGCGCACACTGCAACCTCCCGCCGGGCCAGTTGCAACTGTCAATCAGTCAGTGTCCGCTCCTGCCTCCGTCCCCTATCCCTAACCTATTTTTACTCGCCGCTGAAACTCGCCATATAATTAGCCGCCCCCTGCAGGCCGATGCACTCAGCTTAGTGCACTACTGGAGGCGCCCGACCTCCATCCCTTGCTGCATATTACTTTGTGTTCAGTAGGATTTTCATAAGTCACATGTGCACAGAAAGATAGCGGAAAAGGCCATTTTGTTCATGGATAAAAAAAACTCGTTTCTTTTTTTTTTTTTTTTTGCCTCGTTACAAATCCCTTCCATATCCCCAAAACTCACTCATAAAAAATCCATAAAGAAAAAAGGTTACCGGTCATTGCAGTTGATAGTGTCCGTGACGCACAAATGAACCGATAGAAGAAAAAGCTATCCAAAAGAGAATAGGATGAAGAAAGAGGAAAAAGAGAAACAAGATTTTTCGGACCACACACAAAAGAAAATCGTAAATAAAAAAAATCGCCCCTGTCGCCGCCGCCGTGGCCGGAAAAATTGACATGATCGCACTGAGAGAGATGAAGGAGGAGGAAATCCGAACCGAAGACCCCACAAAAAATTAGACACGCAAGACCGCTGACATGATGCCCTATCGTAGCCAACAGTCCCACTATTAAGTTAATAAAAAAAACATCCAGAATCGCCAGTATCCCAAAAAAAACAAATAAAACCCCGCTATGCTAATCATATCAAATGACTTTTGTCGCTACCGTAAAGAGAGTCATTACTAGTGAATAGTAGTAATAGTAGTGCTAGTGCTTTAATAAAAGCGATTAAGTAATGAATGGAACGGATGGACCACTAGGGTTCTACATCCTCAGTCTCTGCTCGAGTTCGTATGCCAGTTGTCCGCCATGGCCTGCCTTTGAGGGGTGGTAGCTCGCGCGCTTTGCGACGCGGGTCTGTCTGCGCTCATACTCTTCTTCATCCTCAGACGAGCAGTATTCAGAGCACGAATCATCCTCAAAGTACGAGTGGCCATGGCTTTCGGTGAATGGGCAGTCGCAATCGTCAATGGGGGTGATTGGTGAATCCTCGTCGGAGAATACGGTCGAGTTTGAGCGAGATGAGTATGCAGATGAGATTGGCGAGTCTCCGCATGTGGTGGCGGCGCTGGTCATGACACTTACTGGGCGGATGTTGGTGTCGAGGGTAAGCTTGTGCATAGCGAGGGGGTTTCGGGGTACTGGCTGGATGATGTGGGATGCTGGGCGATATCTTGGTGGGGACTGTTGCCTGCGACGCTCAGACTGGGCGGGTGAGGAGTCGCGGGAAGATATCGAAGAGCTTGGGGAGGGGAAGCGAGAGGAGCTGCGGGAGGAGGAGGTTGAGGAGGTCGGGCTGGCTTCACGAGATGACCCGACGCCGGTCTCGAGAATGTTGAGCGTGATGCCACGGGTAGGCTCCTTGCAGGTGGGCTGGTTAGGGTCGTGGGACTCGAAGTATCCGTCTAGGACATAGTAGTACCAGAACCTGGAGGGGGTAGCAGGGAATTTTAGGGTGATCTTCCAGAAACCGGGGCCAGCGGCGGTATCCTGGGCCATGGACATCTTCTTCTCGTACTTATCCCATGAGCCAAGCAAGTGGCAAGTCTCAATGTGGGCGGGAGTGCGGAGCTTGAAAGTGGTTGATTGGAAAGACATGGCTGAGTAATTGATTATATTTGGATATTGGGTAGGTAGTTGTAAATAGGGTGATAGGGCAAGTTGGGGTAAGCTGGGCAAAAAAAAATTATTAATTAAAGAAGAGAATGATGACTATCAAAGCCGAAAAATTTATTATATAAAAAAAGTAATGTAAGGGGGGGGAGACTCGACTATCAAAGTACGAGATCTTGGTGTGAAGGGATGAGGAGGGGGGGAGGAGGATGGTGATGAGGATGGAAGATAAAGACTGGATTTGGAGGGGGATGTGGATGGTATTTATCACCATCTAGTGGATTTGTATGTGTGAGTGGCCAATGTGTGAAAACGCGAATATCCGTAGGTACCTGTCTTACCCAATCCCAGCTGCAAGTGGTGTGTGTGTGGAGTTGAGGAACAGCAGCTACCTATGCAACACAAACACTGGATCTGTCAGTCAATCACATCACAAAAAGACAAAAAGGGATCAACACCTCCAAAAATAAAAATGAAATGCCCTAAAATGCCCTCAACCATACAAATGGCGGCTACATGGGGGGTGCCTGTCTAGTCGTTGGAAAACAGCCAGGGCCGAATTTGATGTTGGTGGCCATTATTCCATTATTCATGTGGGACAGAACATGGTGTGCCCAGGTCTAGAGTATCGTTTGGAACGCATGAGCCAGGGGCTGGACCATTCACAAGGCATGCATGGCGCCTCGCTTCCTGTGGGCTGTTGGTTTTCCTTTCTCCCTTTCTCCCTTTCGCTCTCCCTTCCCCCTTCCTCCTTCCCTTTTCTCTTTTGTGCTTTAACGAACCCGATTTAGAGTTAGCGAGTCATCGCTTCTCTTCACCCCTCATCGTTTTATGGCCGATATGGTAGGCTTCCCGCACGCGCAAGGCGCAGCTATTCTTGTCTCTCCCCCTGTCCTTCTTCCCCTGCCCTGTGGTTGGTTCATGGTGTGGTGCGTAATTATGCGTGGGGTCGATTTGCATACCCTTGGCCCTGTGTGCCCCCACCGGTTATTTGTGGGTTGTGTCAAGTGTCACTAAAGTCGTCTTTCCCGCCCGTCTCGGTGACCGTGATGATGATGATGATGACTTTGAGGTCCTGGAAGATCGCGAGTGAGACAGCCGAGTATCCGGATGATGAACCGAGTGAGTGAGTGAGGATTGCTTTGACGACTAGGTAGATCTTTGCTGAAGGAGCAGGCTTTGCGGATGATAGTCTGTGATACCTACATCTACACAACCGAATTGATGTCCAGCTGAAGTAAGGCCTAGAAGCATAAAGTTAATTAATGAATTAGATCCAACAAGGAGAAGGCTTTTCCATGCCGAGCAGAGGTCTTAATTGTAGCCCTTATCTAGACCCCAAAAGCCAGAGTAATATTCCTTGGAAAGCCTTGTTGGTTGTGTTGTAACTCGTAACCGTCCAAGCTAGCTGTGGTTGGAGAGGTTGGAGAGAGTTGTGGTCGTGGGTGTCCACCTGCAGCACAACAGCCCTACTAACGGCTTCAATACAGCTCACCAACCACAGACCTTCCCCCACAGCCCTCTCCATCACCATCATCATCGACTCCCCACACACCACAGACCTCCGTTGACACGTCCCCGCAGTTCTCAAACACCCCCTAAAAGCTTAAATTCCCCCCAAACCATGGTTGACACAGCACCCCACGTTCCGAGGCAGTGTGAAGCGGATGTTTCATCATGACAGCTCCCCTTGTAGAAGATCATACAGCTCCGTTTTTCTTTTCTAGGGAGGCGGGGTTGTGTTAGAGATTTAGTATATAGGGGGAGCATTCCTCTTCCTCCTCTCCATCTCCTACGTACATTTACGTACGTCTCTGGTCTATGAGGATGTGAGTAGTGGCGGGGCAATATTGAGCATGAGCTAAGTATTCAGGAATGAGGATAGCATTATCCCCATAGATGACAGCAGAGTAAAACGAGCTGGCACGGCAGGGTCAACAATTATTTCTCTAGGAATTGATATCGTCATGATCATCTTCCTAGCATCGACGATCAGTTAAGCCCGCCCCCAGCATATGCAACGCCATGTCAAAGGTACCTAACGTATAACCACACTGCTTCATTTCAATATCAGGGTTCTTTGGAGAGTTCCAGCTTTCAAGGCACACGCCTCGACAATGACTGACAGGATATCTTTCACTAGATACCATACGTTACCAACGAAATTCTGTTTCCCCCACATTAATGTTCACTGACCCTTTTCTTTATTAATTACCACGATTACAGAACGTCGAACCATCGGACCGACAAAACCTCCAAACCCCGCTAACCACATCCATCGCTCTATTTTTAATCCGGAAACACCCACTGTATCCCTGCAATACGCAATCCCTGCATGTTCGTTCATGCATGCTGCAGCATAACCGGTTTCCCCTCTCGCTCCAACCACCAATCACACGCGCCAAAAATCCAACTGCATAAACAACCTCCGCCGAATGAGATGGATGGGCCGCAGTGGTTGGTCAGAAGATCGTGGATGATGAGTTTTTTTAATTCTGTCTACCTATATACCTAGTACCAGGACGCCGGGGAATTGTTCTCCCAACAAAACGGCGTTTGGTAAATTAATTAAACACCTGTTGTGGGCCACTTGTGGCAGAACGAATGGGAGCTCAGAGATGGAGGAAGGATAGGAATAGTAGCTAGCTTTTGGGCTGAGAGCAGAGGGCGGATGGCGCGGCGATGGTGGAATGGATGTGTAAGGTGTGATGTGCTAATGGGCTAGTTACACAGGTTCAACCAAGTATCGTGGAGTAGGTATTCTAGCTGCTCAGAGACTGCAGGGCGGGTAGGGAAGAACGTTTCGCCGGTTTGCCGTTGTTGTTGGAGCATTCGGTCCGGATCCGCTGTCAAGTCCAACATTGACTTCGGGCAGATGTCCGCATGCGCACGGTTTAGGTTACATGGCATGTAGACTCGATGATGTAGGTTGATCAACCAAGCTTCTCCCTAAAGTACATGTAGGTAAGGGGTAAGGTAGCAGAGCGAGTAAGTGATCTAAAAACACATATCCTGAATTACTCATCCGCGCCTATGTAGAGTGATTTTCATGTCCCTAATATATCAACCAAGTACAGATTTATGCATGCCAGGACCCAACATCAACTCATACTGTGACCCGACAACGACCTTTCAATAGGCATCATCCACTATATCAAACTTTTCTGTCCTGGCTTGATTAATACGTGACAAAGAACGGTAGCACTCGTCACACACTTTTTGACACATTCCCTGTTAAATTTAACAATCGAATTCGGCGTGTCAGAGATCTTATCAGGAAATAAACTAACAAAGCATTCACGACGTTATCATATCTACTCGCGAACAGTTTCCTTCTGCTGTATTCACTTGTCTATTTACTGATTACAATCGCCTCACCTCGCAAACAATTGGCTGAGGTTGTAATTGTAACATTCGTAGGGCGAATCTATGACGTTAGAATATCTACTTGAAATCGATACGTCAAGGGAGCCTTGCGGGGGCATTTGTTCGATGTTTCTACTGGTCGTTAGGGCGGACTATCACGCAAAACCAAGATGATCATGGTCCTGCTAGAGATTGTCAGGTTGGAGGTTGGGCGCTAAGCTAGGATATGGGTTCCCTGTTCAGATGTTAGAGACGCGCACAATCATGGGGTATCACTCGGTTTAGTTGTTTTTCTCGTGCCCGAGGATAGCGCTCACAAACACGGCGAGGCTGCGAAGGGGAGGGATTATAGTACACGATTGGTTAATATTCTTTTTCTTATAGGGGATGTGCACAGCATTAGTCCCATGATGCTCTACCGCCAAAACTCGAAAAATTGGCTATGCATACAAGATCAAACTCGCTACAAACGGATACTTCTGAGGCTGATCGATATCGTTCAGCCAATCGTTTTAGAGATAATCCCTGGGCGGAGATAGCCAATTTTCCCTGGCGTATTGTATTTTTGCGGCTCGTTCCGAAACTGAGGCGTTAAGAAAAGATTTTGAAACTATTGCACATCCGGGGCAGGTTCAAGTGGCAAATGTTGACTCTGATTCTCACAGCAACGTAGCCAAGTGGAAGCGCGCCGGGCTCATAACTCGGAGGCCCCTAGATCAAAACTAGGCGTTGCTATCAAGCAAGTTCAACCCTGAGTGCTTGCATTAGAATTTTTATCCCACCTACTTTGACATGAGCTCACCAGACGACGCAAACTACAATACTACGCTTGTCTTATATTGTTAAATTAAAGATTGAGTACCCTATCACCTTATACTTTCTCGCTTACTCTGTTGTGGGTTACTTTGCTTGTCATTGTTTTCGAATTTCGTGGCATTAAGTTTGTGTGCAAGGTTCAGAGCAGATCGACGGTATCAATTGATCAAGGGAAATAACTGCCATGTGTCTAATTAAACAGATACATGTAGTTTGCGGTAAATTCTTGTGAACAATGACGAGGATTATATACAACACATTAATATATATGGAACATCTCCAACTCACAGCATAAGCAAAAAGAGAGAAGCACGTATGCAATCTTTACGATATTGCCAGAAGATATATATGCGTATATAGAAATGGTCCAGGATACTAAAGTTATATCAGTAACTGTCCCATAGATTAGTAATATTCGCCAATATCAGAAAATGTCAGTTCTATACTGACTAATAAGTTAAACAAAAAAAAAAAAAAAAAAAAAGTTCTTACTGACTCATATACGATCACTCGGTAATGTCAGTCTTGGCGTAGCAGAGCGTTGATTTTTTTTTTTTATTTAACTCATTAATTGCATGCAGACCGTAGTCTATGGCAATACCTCAACCCCAGAACTGCCCTACAGGCTCCTGGCCACACACAGTAAAGGGCATTCAGCGAGCTCGTACACATCCGCCGCCACTACCTAACTAAGGAAAGCAAAAATAAAGTAAATAATACATAACGCCCAACTACCCTTACCTGATAACAATTTGTGTCTTGCCTCTCTCGCCCGGCCCCGGACCTATCAAATATCTCCCATCGTACTTCCTAATCTCGTCTCTGTCCTCTCTGCCTAGCCGAGCCATTTCGATCGTGATAACCACATTTCCTTCCTCCTTTTCTCTCCTCCTGGCTGCGATCTGATAACTACGGCCCGTTCCTTGTCTGTCAACTAAATTAGCAGAGCGTTGAGGTTCAGAGAGGCGTGTAGAAATTTCAGAATTCTCTTTAGAGACTTCAGGATTTTGACTCTTGTATTATATTATTAATGCTTTCCTTGTTGCTCGGGGCCTTATGTTGAGTTTATTTGATGTAAGAATCATAGACGATCACTCGCTAGTCATGTTATGTCAAAGGGCTTGGCGTCTTGGGAAAAGCCCCACCTTAATCATTATAATTGAAGCTCGTTCCTCTTTGGCCCTTTAGTACCCGCACTACTGGTATCTCCTGTAATCCAGCCTGGAGAAAGGTAAACAGCCGGAGCCTGGAGGGCATATTGAGGTGTGAGGCTTGACGATTTTCTTAGGACTGGTGGCCCGAGTGATATTCTGTGAATATTCTTTGTCTATTTTTTTTTTTTTTTGTTTAATTCATAATATTCTTTGTCTAGGAAATCGCACTGGTGCTTTGGAAGTGTGAGATGTGTAAAATTCAACTTATCCGGGCTCGAAAAACTCCGGAATATATGTATAACTGACTAATATTTGGGGTCAGTCAATTCTTGATGGTTCCAACCTAGCTAATGTTTGGTTGGTCTTCAAATCCCTAGTGACATGGCATTTACCCGGGTAATGTGGTTAACTAGTTGCAATCAAAGAGAATTCATGAAGTATTCTGTGAGATAACTCGAGATATCTTTGCTAGCTTGAGAGTGGTGCGCCTCTAGCTCTGCTAATCAGCTCCTTCGCTTCGACGTACCTTTGAGGTTTAGATGCGGAGGAGGCGTTAGAAATAGATGGGTGTCGAATAGTACGCTATATTTAGCGAATAGGTGCACCAGTGTATGCCGGATATTTCTTTTTTTTTGTTTAGCTCATTAATTACATGCAGACCGTAGTCTATGGTAATTGTATATGGCGGGTAGATTGTAAGAGAAAGAATACATTTGAAGGATTAAGGATAGGTTGTTTTCTGGTAAACACCCGGAAGACGCCGTTAGTGGGAGCAGAATTGAGGGGTCCTGTCAGCGACATTTAGAATGTCGTGATTCGTTAGCATGCCAGTGGATCAGTTACACTTAAAATACCCGAAGAGATATAACCTGAAGCTATAGTTAAGCTGGCAACCCTTTACACATACCGAGACAAATTCCTTTTTTATGGTGTGATGTGTGAACCGGAGCCACAACATTGTAGCAATGGAAAAGGCGAAAGCAGAAGCTGCTATTCTAATATTAAGATAGCGAATATCGAAAGGTTGCAATTGGTGAGTCGACAAAATACAAACGCCAAGAATTTAGCCAAAGCTCCCGGCGACACAACCCAGCAGGCTGGCTATGGTCAAATAGCTTCTTGAACAGAGTCCGTACTCCGTAAGCAGCCAACAAAGCAAGTCAAGGGCCGGAGGGTAAAGAGGGGAAGCTGGAGGAAATCCCTTTCATCCCTCATTGAAAGATTCATAATCTGAATAATCTTTCTAGATCTGTGGGTGCATTCCCCCTCGAGCTCCAGTCTATTAATATTCTAGTCATATCATAGTCCACTTCAAGGGGAAATTGCAGATGACAAAAGATCCAACTCCCCTAAGTTGGAGTAAATCGGCCCCCGGCCAATTGCAAGCAATACCAAGGTTTCCTGGAGGTCTTTTCAGAAAAGGCTCCTGAACCCATACATGTAGCGGTCTCTGTGTTTGTGGTTCAAGAAGAGTCTAATTTACTGGAGTGGACAGAGGAGAAGAGTGTTGACATGTCATACTCGCTGTCAAACTGGCCCCATGGAGGATACGATAAGATTTCTTTTCGCTGGCCACCAAGGCACTCGAGATCTGACAGGACGTATCGACCCAAAATCAAAGTGGAACGTATATACAAGCTGATCTCGGCAGCTCGATATCGGTCGGTATCGTCGCGTCGAAGCAGCCTAAGGTATAGTCTTGACCAGTTACCAAATAAAGCAAGGTATTCCCTACCATGCACAATATTATCCGCTTAGTCCGCCTAAGCACCGACCCCGTTGTAAATGGGAGTATTCCAGAAGAATCGGCTTAGATGCATAAAGTCCACGTGGAAATTAAAGATAACCTGTTCAGGGGTAGAGATGGTCTTACCACCGGAATTAGTTGTCACGTGTGAATTTGATCAGGGACTGTGCCTGAAGCTTGGATGAAGAAGCAAGGGTGAGATGGCTGAGCGAGATAGCACCTGAAGTGCCTATCGTGAGATTTCTGGACGAGATGATTGCATATTAGTTCATAAGGGCATATATGATTGGTTTTGGTGGGGCAATGTTGGCATATGTTTCCCAACGCAATGGCCAGCTGGCCTTGTCGGGTGTTGCGACAGCACTGGTCGATCAGGTAACCCGACGTGACTTCCATTCAGAGAAAATCAATCAGAACTAAAACGGGGCTGAGATATAGTGGAATTCTAACTAACTATGGCGCGAGAAGGCATAGGGAGTGGGTGTGTCAACTTCAGAGAACTTTTTTGTATGGGAATTGGAGGGAATTCCACCGTCTAGGTAGATCTCCAAATTTCTATTGATTGATTGGCTGCAAACGCCGAAGTTTACACACCTACATGTACCCACCATAGCTTCCCGAGTCATAGCTAATTAGGAGTCACAAGATTTGTTTATATCGATCATAAAAAACCACTCGACTCGTACTCCCAAACGAAGAAGGGCTCCAGTAATTAAAACATCTACCAAGCTAGTAGTATCTACAGAGCTAAAACACCAATTGGCTAAACTATACAGTCGATCATTACCCGTCCCCGACCGAAATCATTTTTTGTACATTTTTAAATTTACTCCGATCCCAAGGCACATAACACCGTCTCACCATTAAAACCAAAATTCCATTACACTCACCAATCTGTGTTTGTTCTCGTCTGGATTTTAATCGACGCCTCTGGTCTCTTTGGCGCCATATTCATCTCCATTACTTCCCCGACCTCACCCCTCTCCTGCGGCGCCTCCTCCACAAACCCCCCTCGCCTTATCCCTTCCAATCTCTTTGGCTTTCCACCTTTTGAACAACTCGAAAATTGCCATGCTCCCGAGTACACCAGTGTACAAACATATCGCAACCACCAGTCCCTGATCTTGTTTCCCGTCGGCCACCAGGAATGGATGCCGCCCTCATATGTCTTGTCATGATTTGTGAGAAAGAACGGTAGCACCCTCGTCCGTGTTGACCGGCTCCCTACGTATGCTCCATGGCGCATATCAATCTCGGCCAGGTTCAATCCCGGATAGCTAGTCGCTAGACTCTGGATCCATACAATTTCGTCTGTCAAATGCATCTGCAGCTTAGCAGCGAAAGTGTCCAAGATCTGTAGCACCACATTGCCGGAAAAGTTGTACGGGTCCACATTTCGTAGGTAGGCATCGAGATCTTTCAATCCGCCCATGAAAGCTTCATGCTGCTCAATATTCTCCTCTGCCATGCCTTTAGATCCAACCGCCTTCTCAATAAGAGGGAAGTAAGTGGCCTCCTCGCATTCATGGTGGTTGTGGATGAATTCGGCCCAGCATTGGCAATAGGTGATGAAGTCTGCGGCATTATAAGGCGTAATATGCGTGCATTGGAGATAGATGCTATTCATCCCGCGGATTATGATGTTGTGAGTCAAGGCCATTTTGGAGGCGGATTTGATGAACTGATTAGTGTACTACGAGGCGGTTAGTAGGGATGGAGAAAAAAGGAGAGGGGGGAATGACTAATGAACTTACTCCAATGTCGCAGGCTGGAGTGGAGATCAGAGGAAAAGGGTAGTCTGCCCAGGTGCTATCCATGATGAAGATGATTCAGAAGTACGGAGTTAAACGGCGTAGTAAAAGTGGTAGAAGAAGAAAGGTGATAATAAAAATAACACTGATAGTATCAGGAAACTAATGTAGCAGATGCACGAAGAAGATCAAACACACCTAGACGGATAGCCTACAGATGAGTCGAATATTCTTGCAGTACGTCTTCAGAGCATCTCCAGCCAAAATATCCCCAGCTTAAAAGAAGGATAAAAGTAACAGTGATCAACGCAATCCTATATATACCCCCAACTGAGTTCCTATATGATCCGGCTCCGATCCTCCTGAAGAAAAAAATAAAAAGTAAAAACCGATATTACCAAATAAGCACTAGGACTATCGCTCCAATTAAACAATGAGCGAGCGAACATCCCACCCCCTCTACCCTCGATACTCGGCAGGAGGAGCCCAGAGGCTTTCCACATATCGGAAACCACCGGAGATCATCAGCTCCAGAACACGAAAGCAAATCAAACACGGGGGCAAGAAAGAGAGGAAAAAAAAGAAGGGGAAACGTCGTATGATTCCAGAAGAACGTCCAACGCGGGATGATCCCTGAACGTTATCTTCATCGGGCACTCGACAGGCCAATGATCCCTGCAGCTGGATTTTCCTGGACCCTGAACTCACGCGACATCAGATGATATTCCCCGTCCGGGGAAGGGAAAACGGCGGTAGTTGGGGCAGCCATTTCGGGAGTGAATGCCCTTTGCATCCTATCTTTACATGAGGTTAGTGGAGGCTCGCGTCGCTTGAGGCTCTGTCTGGCATTGGCTGGCCTGTGCTGTGGTTCTGGATCGAATGGAGATGTCTCACTAGATCTAGAAGGATAAGCCCTGTACGACATGCACTACAAACATTCCTAGCAACAAAGAAAAAAGATAAGGCACATACATAGTTTGTGCATCAAAGGAAATTAGCCTAGAGTTCATCCAGACGAAATTCATATCCTGGACTGGCGTCGTGAGAGCTGTCGCAATTCTCGATTTTGTGTTTCAGATGTGTGTACCCTAAAAACTCGATAGGTGAGCCTGGGCCTAAACCAAAAATAAATGGCAAATAAAAGTAGAGAAACATAAAGTAACTAACCAAGGCTCGGATTCGAATAGACGAGCCCGGGCTCACATATCGAGTTTTTGTTAATAATAATTACTAGCCTGCGGATTGTTTGGATGTACATAGTACCTACTACCGGGCGAACTCAACTAAAGTTGATATCGATACTGCCGATCGACTATCGATAACACGGATGTCAGGCACAGGCTACCTTCCCAAAAGGCGTATATATGGGAATTAAATTCCGATTTCCGGGACTCGGTGATGTAGGTGGTCATGATGCCATGGAGCTTCGGGTTCTTTCTTCGATTGTATCTCCGTGATTAGTTTGCGCTGGCTGGAATAGATGTATATGCTTCCTGGTCGTGTTTGCCCTGCATATGTTTAGCCGAGCGCGACTGAAAACGGCTGCTTAGCTCTGGATATTAATACGAAAAGTCATGTTATGGTCACCAGTCGGTAAATATCTGGAGGGGCACGCACAAGAGTACCTAAGGGTACGAAGAAGGAATTAGTTCTGTCAGCTGTCTTCTACTTGATGGATCCCCGGATGTATTTGTGTTATGCGGAGCCTGTATTACAGACCTAGCTGGGATATATAACAGTGGCTGTCAGATCGTTTGATAGCTTGCTGGGTACATGTAGTAAGGTATGGGAAGGCTGTGTTTGGCACAACTAATCTTCATCGTGAATACCGTGTTCTCTATGGATATGCGAACACAAAAATCCATAAATCCTTGTGTGGGCGACGGCACACCTTCGCACATTCGACGGTGGTTTATCTGTCAACACATACGAAACACGAGAGCGGGTCATGTTACTGCCATATTGGATTCTGGAATATGAAGCTTATGTCGGGCTGTCCTGCTGATATATCTTTTGGTCACGAAAACGTTTTCTTGCTAATATACCACCCCCAACGCAAGCAAAACCCGGTTCACCTCGATCCCGCACCCAGGCCTACCGTATTCTATTCAGCCGCCCTAAGCTCGCACAAAATCGCCTATCGACCATGTACCCAGCCAGTGAGCTATAGCTACGTACATGTATCCATGCACTCTAAGCGAATTTATATTGCTGCCACGGGTAACGCGCAGGCAACCTCACTTATAATTAACTTAAATACATGTACGTACTTACTCTCTTACTCGTGCTACCTTGATTACTGACTCCAATCGTGGACGGGAAATATTGAGTGCAGTGAACCTGGGATGCGTATATGTAGTTATATGGATTATACGCGGGGAGATCGAGATGGGTGGGTGGATCATAATTTGTCACTCGGTGTTGTGTCCGCTTGGTTGGGGCTGGGGTTGGGGTTTCAGTGGGGGATTAGTATGTATATCATTAAGGCTATTGGAGCTAGAGCAGCAGAAATATATCGGAGAGTGGAGACTAGAGTTCGGTGGTCTGGATAGTAGAGGATATCTGGAAAAAGTGGGGAGTCCAGAATGGTAGCGGTGGGGTCGATTGCTATGTATGTGCTTAGCGTGGCCGGAGTGCTGCATTGCGGTTTTCATAATGGTAACTAGAGTCTAGTACTTTCGGTAAAGACGCCAAGAGACATCGCTAAATAACAAGCAAGAAAGGAGCGAGTTATTGCTCGGGTTATATAATTATTAGCAGAGCGATGAATTCAGCTTGTTTTGCTATACCATTAACCAAAGTTATTTCACTCGCTGGGGGGAACTGCCACTTTTGCTTCCCGCACTACAAGTACATGTAGTCAATTTCCAAGTGTCGTGTCTGATTGTTGGCGCGAAAGGAAATGTTTGCTCATGAGAAAGCACACTTGTATATATGTTCACTCAAAAATACCAAATTTGCAAAGCTACCCAAGTATTTGTGCTGAGAAGAGTTGCATAAATAATCAAAGAACACACCGTGAATTAAACTTCAGACGTCTATCTCCTCCAGTTTCATCGCAACCTAATAACCCCGCATACCGTTAGTAATAGCCCGCATCTATTCAGAACTGTAAACTACTCACAATCTCGACATATCTCACGCCCACCACGATGCCATCATCATCTACAAGGCCCTCCTCGCTCTCAAACTTGTCATTCCCCCTGTCCAGGCACGTCAAGCACGAGATGGCCACCTCCGCATACTTGGGCCCCATCGCCCCCGGCAGCAGGTCCATTGCCATGCGCAGCAGCAGATTCTTCATGATATTCGCCTTTCTCTTCACATCCTTCATCGCCAGCGTGCCTGCATCCACCTTCAAGTCCGGGCCCGGCTCAAAATGCTTAAGACTCTCGTTCCACTGCACGAATGACGTCCAGAGTCCAATCTCGAGTAGGAGGACCCCGAGACTGTAGATGTCGTGCTGCATCTTGTACGTATCCTCCGGCTTGAGCCCCTGCCTCGTTGGATGCCGGTACAGGTCCTTCTCCCACTCGGCATCCGAAGCCATCGTTGTCATCCCATTCGCGGGTCGGATCTTCTGGAAGCCCACGAGAAACGGCATCCCTAGCAGCGACTTGCTATCCTGGAACAGCACGATCGTGTCTGGCCGTATGTTCTTGTGCACAAGGTTCGACGTGTGTACAAACATGATACTCCGTGCCAGCCTCTTTGCCAGCGCGAAACGCTCGTTCAGAGGGTATTTTGTCCGCCGCTCATCCTTTGCGGCGACAAGATAGCTTCGGAGGCTGCGGGGCTGGTCCAATTGCTCCGGGATCGAGAAGAGCACCTGGAACACCATCTCTGTGTCATGGTTTCGGAACTCCTTCACCACGCCGTGGCACTGCAGGATGCCGAATGTAAAGGGCTCCGACTGCGCTAGGATGCGTGCCACGTCCCGAATTCCCTCCATGGCCATCTTGCCCTGGTCGGTGAGGTTCTTGAGCTTGATGATGTCCACGAGGTATTGCTTGCCGGCAGGCCCCAGCTTGACGAGCTTGAGCTGCGTAGTGTACGGATCAATCACCCGCCCGTCGTCACCCAGCTCACTTGCATCCACCCAACAGGTCTTTCTTTTTTTCTCTGCGCCGCCGTCCCCACCGTCGGCCGGCGTAGCCCACATTCCTTCACCCTCGTCCTTCATCGTGTCGCGCAAGCGCTTAATCTCCTCGGCTCCCTTTGTGTCTCCTCTCGGCCGTTGCGCCGCCGCCGCCAGCTTCTCGTCCACGCGTGGGTTATTAATCAGCGCCATGAGATAATACGGCAGCTCCACCTGGGCCTGCCATTTATCCAGTTCTGCAATGGCGGCCTCCAGCGACTCCTTGACCAGCGCGGCGAACTTTGCACGCCTCAGACGGCCCTGTTTGCGATCCACGGACTCGATCTTCTGCTCGGCTTCCCCCAACTTGCGGATCAGGATCTCGAAGAGCTCGGTGAAGTGTTGGTGTAGAGTTTCGCCGAGAACGTCTTGGAGTTCTTTGACGAGGCTGAGCTTGGCCTCGATTTTGAGCCAGTGGCTCTTTAGCAGCACGGTCAGGTCTTTGAGATCCTGTTCGGCATCTTTGTAGTTACGGTAGCGGTGGTAGAGGCTCCGGCCGGTGCTGGATGAGGGGTAAGCGGGTTTCTCCAATGGGGGGAGGGGGGAGGGAAATACCGAAGACAGACGTCGGCCCCGCCGAGGACGGCGGAGATTACTCCGATTGCTTCGGCCATTACGGTGTGAGAGTATCAGAGGTGGTTTGAAGATGGGGAGAGGTTCTGGGGACCGGTATGGCGGAGAGTTATCTAGAGGATTTCGTGGTTGCGGGGCTAGGTATTCTAGAAACGCAGGCGTGGATTCCCTGTCGACATCATGCAGCTGCGGCATGCAGGCAGGGTTTTGGAGTGCGAATCAGATGCAGGATAGGTCCGACACCCACAAGTGAGATCCATGGAAGGTGTGGTGTTGGGTACCAATATCTAGGTTTGAAATACAGGATCTGGAACGATGAATATACATATACGTACATTAAGATATGTTCAAGTAGCCAGAGCCGGAAATCTGTCATGGATATCAAGGGATTAATCGTTAAGCCAGGCTTTGAGGGTCTGGAAGTGGACAGTGATGGAAGGGTTTGGGGCTGGAGTGGCAGAAAGCAAGTCTTTCTTCGTTCCAGCGTCGAGCTGGCTGTATGAATTGCTCAACTCACAGCGGCCTGAGTAGGGGTTGTGTTAATGGTAAGTACATGTATGTACGTAGTAGCTCAGCTTCTCTCGGTAGGTAAATGTATATTGTCAAGATGTTGTAGGCGGTATACATATCAAGGTGATATGATGCATGCACCTGTGCTTCATGGGCTACACGTACCTACATATGTACATGTGCGATATACATGTAATATACAGGCATTTGGAGCTGGATGATGGGGAGATTGATTGTACGCACAGTAGAGGGATCCGGAGGGATAAGACCTACGTGGGAGGCGGTGCTTGTGGTACTGGTACTACACATGTGGTTGCCTAGGTTACGCTGCTTGCGTTGGCGGGGTAGAACTTTCGAGCTCGTAGTCTCGTTACTCGTAGTCGTGGCGGGGTAGAAGGAGCCGAAATCTTGGCACTTGGGGGGAGGGAATCACGGAATATCACTCGCGGTTGCAGCAGTTCCCTACGTTACGTGCCGTTGCTCATTGTTTACATCCCCAATTTTCACGTTGCCCATCTGCCTACCTATTTAAGGAGCCCCCCCCACTTTTTTTTTCTCTTCTTCTTCTTTCCCCCACCAACCAACTTTTTCACGACGACAAAGTGTTTTTCACAAACCACCACCACGGCTGCACAGCAGCCATTAACGTATGTATAACCCTCAAATTGATTCCCACGTGAACTGGACTGGACTGGACTGGACTGGACTGGACTGGACTGGACTTCACTGGACTGGACTTCAC
Organism: Morchella sp. 2014-9hei; assembly: GCA_024713685.1. Lineage (NCBI taxonomy): Eukaryota > Fungi > Ascomycota > Pezizomycetes > Pezizales > Morchellaceae > Morchella > Morchella sp. 2014-9hei. The sequence goes on from JAMGYW010000019.1 coordinate 1,484,514, forward strand.
TGGACTGGACCGGATTTTTTTGTAAACTCTTCTCTCTGTGGGGCACGTGGTAGGTATAGGTATGTATAACCGTGAATAATCAATCAATCCCCCGAGGAGGCAGGTGATCAAGTTGTGTGTGGCTTTAGCTGCACTCTTTAGCTACGCATCTCGAGATTGTCCTTCCTCCTCACGTTGCGTGTTAATCATATCATGCGTGGTGCCCTAGTATCCAGATTTTATCTTTTTGCCTCCCGGCCGGGTCTTTTTTTTTCTTCTTCTTTTTCTTTTTTGGATTTTGCCTGCGGGCTCTGTGACATTTGATGTGTCTTGAACAGCTAAGTTACCATTTCATTTTCTCTAAAAAAAAACCCACAAAACCCAAAAAAATACCCAAAGTTTTTCGGCCTTCGTGCCATGGCTAGCTTGATTGATGTCCCTTTATGGGGTGTCTTTCTTTCTTTTTTTTTTTTGCCTTCGGGCTTTCATTTTTCTTTTACTTATTATACCCTCCCCCTCCCATAACCATTTCCCCCCTCCCAAAAAAAAAAAAAAACCATAAAACAATCACAAAAAAAATAAAAAACCCCCAAAACAATCACCAAAAAATAAAAACTTGGCTCTGGGTTTACCCAGAGTCAAGTGGTACGAAGCTAGAATTTCCTTTCCGTTTTTTAATTTATAACCTGTATCAAACACTTTGTCCCCTCAACCCATAACCCAATCACATGCCCCCCCAAAAAAACCTCCCCCCCCAAAAAAAATCCCCCCCCCAAAAGAAAAGTTTACTTTTTTTTCTTCGACTCGACGTCTCTTTTTGAGTCGGTTCAACAACAAGCTAAGTATCCCTTCTCCTTTATTTCTATTTGTTTATTCATTTTCCTATACTAAAATTATTTTTTTTCAACAGATAAAACATATTTTATATTATATCATCGATGCGTGACTTCACTAGCTTGATGTGACGGCCGTCAAGCACCGAGAAATTGACTCGGTAAGTTCACGCATCACAATAAGAGACCCCTCCTTTCAACTTAAAAAAAAAATTCAAACCTTTCATTAACATTCTCTCTCATCTTCTAGGCCTCGATTGTGATAGTTTTTTGGTCCCAATGTGTGGGGTATTGGCTCTTTAGTTTAGGCTCGAACTGTGGTGGTTCTGAGTTTAAACTATCGAGCCCTTTGGCCCAATATCGTGGGAAGCTCATTCTCTATGTCTTACGGGTTTGGGCTGTCCCTGGTACGCACAGCTATCACTCTGCTTTTATTGGCATGACGATTCTGTGCTTGGTTGGTTGGTTGGTTGGTTGGTTGGTTCGTTTCTTGGGTTGACATTATGGATGCCTAGTCTCTGTCTTCGTAGGAACCGTTGGCTGGGGATTGGGTATTCGTTTTGTCACTCAACAGAGTTAAATTTTTCAGAGAGTTTAGGTTGGCTCATTCTCTATGTCTTACGGGTTTGGGCTGTCCTTGGTACGCACATCTATCACTCTGCTTTTATTGGCATGACGATCCTGTGCTTGGTTGGTTGGTTGGTTGGTTGGTTTCTTGGGTTCACATTATGGATGCCTAGTCTCTGTCTTCGTAGGAACCGTTGGCTGGGGATTGGGTATTCGTTTTGTCACTCAACAGAGTTAAATTTTTCAGAGAGTTTGGGTTGCAATTATTGGGGAGTGTTCGTATCGGTGGAGTTTCGCATTCGAGTTTGGATGTGTGGGGTCTGCAATGTGGGGTTTGGATGTGTGGGGTCTGCAATGTGGGGTTTGGATGTATATGGTTTGGATGTGTGGGGTCTGCATCGTGGGGTTTGGATTGAGGTTTGGAATATAGGGTTTGGATATGTGGGGTCTACGCTTGTGGGGTTTGGATATGTGGGGTCTACACTTGTGGGGTTTGGATGTATAAGGTTTGGATATGAGGGATCTACACTTGTGGGGTTTGGCTCAAGTGGTTTTTGTCACTGTGCATGGTGACAACAATCACTTTGTGGGATCTGGGGGCTCAACTATCTTACCTGGTCGCTGTACGAGGTGATGGATGAGCTGCTTGACTATCTTGTCAAGTAACTGGATGTAGTGAAGGTATTCTGTTCCTCCTGTCTTTTACGTTTTTCAGTGATTGGAGGTTACACTGACATGAAGACGAGAGTGGGCAAGGGCTTTGTCAAGTGTCTGGTGGGATGACTCCCTGAATATCACGTACCGCCATTTGCTGATGGGTGCCTAAAGGTTATACGTGAGTTGAGCGAGCGGCGAAGAGTTAGTCTTGGGTCCGTTAGGGGTTGTATCTGTGTGTCGAAGACTTCATAAAAGCTATGAACAACGCCCGAGCAAGGGCATGACACTTAATCTATCCTGATTCTCCTTGTACGTATCTCCCTTCAATCGTTGGCATTATGTGTAGAGAGGAATGTTTAATTTTTATATAGGATGAGAATGTCACCGGAACACTTGAGGGAGAATATGGATGTAGTTATAGAAGGCTATCTACTTAATAGTAGAATAGACGGTGGGCTGACTCCGCCGTCGAAAGTTTGCTGGGACCTCAGTGCGTTGTAAGGTGTAAATAAAGCCTGAAATGACATTAATCTACGACTACAAAGATGACCTTGTGAGTATTCCTCTGCTCGTAGTTGCTTGCAGGCCGCACAGAGGGAGAGCTCGAGATGAGATTTAAGACTAACGCTACTGTATGTAGAAGAGGAAAGGACCTTGAAAAGAGATGCAAGAGGGAAAGAGGTGGTAATGTGGTGGAACTTCAAAAAGTCCATTATAGCCCGCCAAAATAGGGCTACAGGGACGGCCACTCACCGCCGCCTACGAAATCTGTAGATGTAAGAGTAGGAAGATATAAAGACGCTCGAGATAGAGGATACAGATGGCCTAGGAGAGGTTACAAGCTCGGCCATGACGCGGGATTAGACGTGCAGGCGTTGCGGGCGAAAGCGGTGCTCACCAGTCATGCAGCAGCCTCAGCCTTTGAAGGTTAAGACGGAAGTCTTATGGGCCTTTAAAGGGTGTATTGAAGAGGGGAGGTAAAGTGAAAAGAAGCTGGAGAGGTCTTGGCCGATGTTAGACTACACATCTATGGAACGGGGACTCCAAGCGTCCGAGTTGGACCTTAAGTTAGTACACGGTAGGAATTACTCCTAATGCCTTATAACATGCGATGAATCTAACCTCTCCTAGAAAATATGTCCCGTAGTTACAGATTTATTAAGTCTGCGGCCCGATGGGCTGGTGTGATTAGATATTTGAGGATGATAAAGTCGAGCACTCAACCCACTCGCAATCAAGGGAAGAGGAAATAGAACTCCATGACGCTAGCTGGTAGAATTGGAAGACGACGGTATAAGATGTACTCCGCACTGCTGCCCAGTACGTATTTTGAGTGCGTCTGTGACCGGATGGTTGCAGAAAGGGAGGAAAAGCCCGGAAGCCGAGCTAGGACACATTGTAGACACTTAACTCTGAGGCGAGTGCTCTGTAGATAGTACGATGTGTAGCTAGGCCGGCAACAGCTTCACTGTAATTTCGGTGATGGTCGGGCCGTTGGTGACATTGAGGTCTGTGAGAGTCGATGAGTGCATGTAATATTCAAGCATAGTTGATCTTAGAAATATTCGGTGTCTATGCTTAAGTGCTATGGACCATTTGCATGCTGTGTCGTGGGAAGAAAATAACAGATTTCCTCGAATCTACATGTAGGTACAAGAAATATATTTTCGGTTGAGTTGATAGAGACTCAAAGGTTCTCCTTATGTTCAGTGATAGTCATGGAACTTAGAGGTGGTCTAAGCAAAGTCGGTCGTAGGTTGGACCGATCTTCTCTTTCCCTTTATCCCCTGTAATCTTTTAGCACCAACCTAGAAACTGTAGAACGCCTTCCATTGAAACGATTTCGGTCTTTGTAACTACATACGTTCTTGAGGGACTTTTTCTGTGCCGCGTAACTTACTAACTAACAGAGCTATGGAGTTGTCTAGCACCAAGGTCTCCGTGCCGATTCTAAATTCTAGAGAAAGGGCGGAGTTTCCATTTCTCCACAAATCGAACTTGATTTATGATATCCCAACCTTTGGAGTGCCCATTATCCCTCGTATTGGACTATAAGTAGCTACGTGCAGGATGAGTGATCAGTATGCATACGAGTAATGATTTATATGTGATTAAATCAATCGATCAATATCTGTGCCGGTTCAAGAAAAAAAAGAGAACGCCGAATGCAATGCGGAAATATTGGGATCCAAAGCGTGAAGCACATACTAACACGGTGCGAGCTAGGCCACTCGCGGAGTAAGGGAAAAGCAAAAGGACAAAGGTCACAAAACAGTCAAGAAACCACTCTGGACCAAGAAGCCAGCGTTAGCAATCAGGAAACAGTTCACAAAATGGAGACACGAACGAGGAGAAAGGAAAGAGGAACGCGAGGGGGCGGACTGAGAAATGACGGGGAGGAAGAAGAATAGAATGCAAAAAAATACATTGCTGGGTGACTACGGGCTACTACGGGTTTGGGTCACGTTTGGGTTACGCTTCATTTTGCTTTGTTCGTGGATTTCCGATAACCTAGGAAGGACGAGTGATATCCTATGCGCCAAGTAATTATCATTGACAGGGGACTTGTTACGACGACGGCTGATGTAGTGGGAGTCATGTAACTTTACGAGACCGCTGGTTAATTCAAATACAACATGTGAGTTTTCCAAGAATCCAAGCTCAATTGTTGGACCATAGATGTCCTGGTGAAGGTGGAGAAATAGAAAATAATCTCAATTTATCAGGAATGAGGCCCTCACCGAAACTAAGGTACATCTAGCTACATATATAAATGATGAATAGAGTATAAGTAAATGTATGTAATATGTCGTCTAAGTCTATCTGGAATCAAAACTATCTAAGACTATACTAATAGCACCTATCAATTGTCACGGACCTATCGTAAGGATCTACATTAAGATAGCTAAACCTACTATCTGCATGAGGAATACGCAACTGGTGACCCCAAACTCTCACCAACTGGTCAATAACTTCACGCGCTTCACCCTTCGGCGCTGTTGTGAGCTTTCTCGACCAATGTTAATCCACATTGAAGTCCAGTTTTCAAGCCGCTCAGTACATGCCAATGGATGAGGAAATAGGATGCTTTCCCCCCCGGCATTTCGCAACATGGTGTAAATCTGACACAGGCTTTCATCGAAGGAGTCGCTATGGTAGTCACGGCCGAGGGGGTCCTTGGAGTCGATCGGAAACATAGCCGCGTCTAGATCTAAGACAGGCCCACGGTCGGCCACCGGCCCTAAGAAAGACTTCCGGTCAAGAGGCTTTCTTCTTTTGGTGTGCGATTCGATTCGCGGCGGTGACTTTGGAGATGACCGGAGGCTGCCGCCAGATGAATTAGATTCAAACCTGCTGCGTTTCTGGTGATTGTGTCAATTTCTTCAATCAAAGACCTGGTTTCGTGAGGGTACTTTAGGATCAAGTTCTCAACCCCTCCAATCGAAAATGAGCATAGCCCAACGCTTGTGTCGGTGGTGCTACGTTGCTTTGAAATTATATTTTCGTAAAGCTCTGGGTCGATAGCCTCTCGGGTTTTTGCAGCCCCAGGCGTAGAATCTAGAGCTCGTAGTTCTAGCCAATCGCAGATCAGAAGGTCTTCAGGAACCTCCATACCATGCACATCGAAAAACTGTGCTACCAGATTCTGAGCTTCAGATAAGCCATATCTAGTTGCTTCTGCTAATGCAGACATGCAAGCTTGGATGTCCCTATCTGTCCCATAACCGTAGTAGTAACATAGAAATAGTTGATAAGAAGTCGATGCTATCCCATATTTGTCTCCTCTATCGCGGACGTATGAAAGATACTATTTAATGCTATCGAAAGTTTGCATGAAAACTCGGTGATCTAAAGTCATGTCCTTCAAAGCATTCTTCCGAAGGGTTTAGTTAATATACAGGACTGACGATGGATAAATAAGAATTTACCACGATGTTCATAGGTGGTATTGATTCCACATACTGTTTAACTCCTAGTTTCCATGAATCAAGCCCCCTATATCCCCTATTTGGTTCCATATGATCAGCTATGAGCAAGATTTGAATTTTATTCAAGTGTCATACCAAGAAGAGGGCGCCCAATATCTTTCAAACAAAGGGGACAGATAGTCCACTCGAAGTTCGTTGCAGTCCGGAGTTCCTTTGAATATTTCTGAGCAAATATTCTTCTCGCGCTCATTCAAGGGAAGATCTGCCAACGCATCCAGCGCCAATGGCAACATACAATTATCATTTTTAAGGGCTGTAATATCGTCGAGTGAAAGAGGTGTGTTATCCATCCATGAAAACCAGTCAAAGGGTGATTTTCCATCGGTGATCACCTGCCACAGCATCAGACCGAAGCAGTACTGGTCAACTCTGTATAATTCCTCATGGTTCATCATTTTGTCACATTCCGGTACGCACCATAATCTGGTATAACCTGGTAGTCTTGTGCACGTCCTGGAATCATCTAGTATTGGTGAACATCCGAAGTCGCTGATTTTAGCAATATATCCATGGCGGGAATGTGGAAAAATCAATACGTTTTCGGACTTTATGTTTGAGTGGACGATACCGCAATGATGGAGACCATCAAGACCTTTGGCAACATCTAGATAGAGGTTTATTTTGGTGCTGAACGAGATGGTTGGGTCAGACCCCAAAAGATTTACTAAGGTGCATGCCGCCGTTTCAAATTCGAGAACTGGCCACATAAAGTCGAACTTTTCCGAGTTTGATACATTCAGGCCTGCGGTCCACTGAATATTATGAAACTTGATGATATTCTCGTGGGCGTCGACAGGGGCGTGAAGACATATACGTAGTTCGGTGATCAGATCGCGGTAAAAGCCCTTTTCTGAGAATCCATCACTACCTGGAGCGATTTTAGGGAACTTGGCGCCGCCTGTTTCCGAGACTCCCACTGCGTTTGAGAACCCCCCCCGAGACAAACATCTTCACTCCTATGTGGACATAATGGTCCATGTCGCTTTTAAGCTTTGAGTCCAGCTTTGTGCAGTAAAAAGCTGCCACAGTGTAGAAGTTGTTGGCATCTTGCTTATGGACAGAAACTCGAGAGGAGGCATAACTAGGCGGGCGCTCGTACCCAGAGGTGATAGAAGGATGTAACTTGATGTAAGTTGTCCCGTTTTGTTGAATATCCATATTGACTGTAGGGCTTGATGGGAAGGGTAATTTGCTGTTGGAAAAACAAACGGGGGAAGGTTGAATAGGTGCCAGCTTGGGATTTATATCCAGAAAACATCAGCTATCCCAACTCCTTACCTGCTCTGGGGATGTAGAAGAGACGCACTTCGACTGGTATCATTCTGTAGACGTAGCTTCGTGCAAATAAATCCCCCCACTATCCCCTAAATCTGCAAGTCAATCTAAAGCAGGAGTGGAGCTCCGGGGATTTAAGAATATAGAGGCCGGAGTAGCAAGAAGAAATCCTAATAACAGTATATTTACGCTTGCAAAATGATGTGCCTAGATCTGCAGTGACTTTGAGGACTGGGGATTAGGTAAACTGAGTTCGTCCCGGCATTACGAGTTACACGTCTTGATTGGATAGGGATGGATATTTTGGCGGAGTACACTGGTGATAGCAGGGGATTGAAACTGATTTTGGTGGCTTAGACATACTCGAGTGCATGTATTGTATGTGTATATTCCGCCCCCGGACTTGAAACCACTATGTGTAACTCGTTTACCTTGAAGGGAACCAGAAAATGCAAGTGACAGAAACAAGGGTAAGTGGATGAGATACCTACTGCCACTCCATGCTTTACCCTCAAAGCTCAACCAATGATAGCCCATGAACTCTAAACTTTAATTACCTTTGCCCATGTACCTACATACATGGGGTACATTGTGGCTCACGTCAGATCGTGTCACTTGGGCTCGGCTCAGGGTTTGTCAGGGGGCAACGAACTCCAGGCTGCTGCAGCCCATGTGAAGATGCGGCGCAGTTGGAGTTTTCAACGACATCGAAGCTAGTAAAGCACACCCTTGATCCTGTTCACCAGCCTGAGATACCTACATAAAAGTGCAAAGGATTCTGCTCAGAGTGCGTCTCTCACGAGAGCTACTAGTTCTTCCCGCAGACATTAAGACCATACAAGGGCAGAGATCGTGGGCCTAGCTTTAGCTATCCCAGGATTGATCCCACCAATATTGAGCCTCATTGGCGAAATATCGACTCTGGTGGGCAATAGCAAACGCTTTGCATCTGATGCGGGGGTCTTGCGAATTCGGCTGAAGGATGAGGAGCAGAGAATAAAAGCATGTCTTTCGTTCCTTTTTGGGCAAACGCCGGCCATCGACGGAGGCATCTTTAAAACCCTTCCACCTACAACCCAGAGTCACACGCTTTCTATGACCATACAGCTTTTTACTAGGCTGAAAGAGTATACCAGTCTTGAGGCAAAGTACAACCTGACTGCACTCGACTCTGCTGTCGGGTTTGACCTGGATACGTTTTTGCGGGGTACTTCTCTCGTCCCGGAAGATCCACAGGTGCAAAACCTGTAGTCGAATAGCAGCTGGCTAAGGAAGCTCCAGTGGTCAACGTCCGGAAAGAGACGTCTGGAAGGCCTGATTGAAGATCTGGCGGGCTGGAACGGTAGGATTAGGCGCGTTATCGAAGATGTCATATGGATGAGTCTTTTGACGGCCTCCCAAGTACAAGGTGTCGCCGAAAACCCTGATACAAAGACACTTGGCTTGGGACCGAGTGCAAAGATGAGGAAATTGATTCTGGGTAGTGACGCTGCATCGGAATTGCTTATTCCCTATCACAAAGTCAAAAACCAGGTCACAGGAGTTGGAGGCCTACGGATGGCCGAGGTAGACAACAACCCCGTTCTTTTGGAATACAAAGACTACGCACCGGACAATAATGGCAACATTCCCGATATTATCATTAGACAAGTTCGCCAATTGACCAGCCTCCTTCACAGCCAGGAGGATGCAGGTTTCAGAGTCCTCCCGTGCAGAGGATACATCAATGATCGTGCAGGGTCAAGGTTGGGATTTGTTTACGACGTACCATCTGGGGCACTACCGAAACCATTGACACTTGAGTCGGCACTCAACTTGAGCTCTTCTAGATCAAAAAAACCATCAGTAACTGCACGTCTCAAGTTAGCATACAACCTTGCGGGGTCTCTTTACCTATTACATACAGTTTGATGGGTGCACAAGAATCTGAACAGTGAGAGCATTATCTTTTTCACACCAGAGGAAAGCTCTGCTAGTCCTTCTAAGAACATCTATGAAGCACCATGGATCGTAGGCTTCGAATATAGTCGTCAGTAGGCGGACTTTTCTAGTAACCGGATGGAACATCGTATAGAGAAAAACTTGTAAGTATAGCTCGACTATCCACCGAAATGAGCTTTAGGTTGACCATCATCTGGAGGTATCGCCACTGGGAACGCTGAGGAAAGCCAACCGCCCGCTCTACAAAGATACACGACATATATGGTGAGCTCTGGGATGACAGTATTTAGCCCATTAATCTGAGACCAAAAAGCTCTAGGTGTGATCTTTCTCGAGATCGGACTCTGGGCAAGCGCAAAAACACTATCGAGGGATGCTTCCAATCTCACAGTTCTGATCGTGAATACATCAGAGATGCGCTACGGAGGTCGGCTCAAGGTAAATTAGGATTTGCAATGGGCGAAAGATATGAGAGTTTGGTTTTATTGTGCTTGGAGGGCAGAGAAGAAAGGTTTGGGGTGGAGAACGACGACAAGTTGGATACCCAGTTGCAGAAAGAGTTTCGGGAGAGGGTAATCGAAGTATCAAAGCTTGCAAGTGGATGCGTCTAGATGGATAACTGTAGTTATAGAACGTTCAGCTTGCGACGGTGACCTATGCAGCCGGTCTTTGGGACTTTCGGGGGTTCTCCATATCAGGTAGGTGCCTTTTTGATTTTTCGGGGAATTATTTGGTGATTATTTATTTTTCTGTATTTTGTATGCCGCTTGTCACCGTTACACTATACAATCTCAGCTCCAAAACCAACACGAGGACTGTCATGAATGGAGGTAAGCAAATACGAAGACTGCCAAGCAAACCGAGTGATACTACATGATCTGATCCAACCATGCTTGCTTTGGCCCCGCTCACTGCAGGTACTCTTCCCTCTTATATCACCGACCTTGTGATAGTCTTCTCGTACATGTTGGTCCCCCGGTAGACAAGGGTCCGGCCCATACTAACAGAAAATAGTTGGGTGAGGAATCGATTCTGATGCAAGTATCAAGAAAGCCAACAGGCGACAAGCTAAAGACACATTGCCATTCCTAGGCCTAGGCCATCAAGACTAAACGATGGAGTTCTGAAACCTGGGACGTCCTTGCCCTCTTCATGGCCAAGCTTTATACCTCGCGGTCGTATGGTCGGGCTGTGTTTCTACCCCATGCAGTTGTATGATTGATTGGTGCTACAGGTAAAACGAAGAAAATTGCAAACCGGAAACTCGGATTCTAGTTAACTACACTCCATCGGTTTGAGCGCCTCCGCGGCCCTCCTCCAGGCCCACACTGCATATAAGTATGCTAAAGACTCCTCACGTAATAGAATATTTGAAGTATGTATATACGTATTTTCTTTTATTTTGTATTTGCATCAACACTCAAAAGCAGCGCCTAATTGAAAGCCTTACTAGATATTTATCCGCCATCCTGTCCTCAATTGCTATGTACTTACCGGCAATAAAAAGAATCCTCCTACTCATCAAGCGGTTTTTGCCCATAGTAAAGATGACTTTCCACAGATGTCAGTACCGCTTTATCTACCACCGTGTCATACTGCATTGAAACAAGGTGGAATGAACTCACTGCATGCCATAGCCATGGATATGTCTGTTTCGTGCCTGCTTTAGCGACATCTGTATTACATGCCTCGCATCCTCCAGACCCATCTTCAATACACTTGTGAATAACTGGATGCCAAACGCTTCAAAGCCCGACTCGGCCGACATCATGACATACGCGCCCATATCCTTCTGCTTGCGATTCGCCGCCCAGGGACCAACAGGGATTTTGGCGACTTCGTGGTGGACATTGGTAAAGCCGGCCTTCTCAATGACGGGCTTTAACTTCTTCGCCATGGTGAAACCGAGGCCTGCGGATACAGTGGTTAGTGTTGTGGGAATGGAGAAGAGTAAGGTGGAGGGGAGGAGAACCAGTGGTTTCGACGGCTTTATTAACAAGAACGTAGAATTGCTTGATTTCGAGGCTATCTGGAAGGGTGTTGTCATCGCAGAAGATATCCATCTCGTACTCGGCACAGTCTATCCATCCTCCAGGCTTACAGACCCTTAAGGCGAGGTCAGCAATACAGTTCTTAAGCTTAGTTGCTAGAGGTAAAGAGCATGTGCAGAATACCTGTAAGCCTGCTCTATTAGTGCATCCCAGTCCTTGATAGCCCCGCCCATGTGTCGGATATGCACCAAGTCGAAAGAATCCTTCTTGAATGTCCAGTCAAGCTCCGCGTCATCGATCTGAAACTCTACGTTTGGTGGAACCCTACAAATCGCCCGCAGGATCAATGTTCGTAGTGACTCTTAGGGCTGTGGGAACCAAAGGGGGGCGCCTTACCATGACGGTTGGATGGGTGAGATATCTGTACCGATTACCTGGGCAGAAGGATATCGTCTATTAGGAGATTTAGTAGATGTTTTACGCACCTAGCGTAGAGGCAGGTGGAAACTTACTCGCCAACATCAATGGCCCAAATGCCGGTGCCGGTGCCAACATCAAGAATCTTCTGTGGGTGGGGGTCAATGGGTGCGAGATGGAGCTTGTCATCTAGTAGGAGGAGGTAAATGTGGTGGATTATGTCGAGTCTGAGGGGTTGTTAATAATCAGGCAAGTATGAAGAATAGGGCGAGCTTGCCTTTCTTGTTCTCTCTACATGAGCTGCAGTCAATAACTTTTGGGTGTGCAGCATCGGGAGTGCGGGGGCATACCTCGTCATTTGGAAGTATGTATTCTCTGGATAGGAATCTATCAGCGTTTCTCTCCTAGCCAAGGATAGAGATGTTTACCCTTCTTTCATCGCAGAATATCTTCTGCCATTCTCGTAACGGTATCTGTAACCGTAATCAGCATCTCCTGCCGCATCATACCGGCAAATCCATCAAAACATACTCAAAGATACTCGTAGTCAACGACTGAGTCGAATACTCCGAATATTTACTCCTGAATGACAACCGTTAGCTATGTCTCCGAGAGACGTCGCGGTCAAGGGTCTGCTGTGGCGTACGAAGCAGCATCATCTGAGGATTCGCCCTAGAAATTCACGTTATTAGGAGGCCGGAATCACAGCAGTAGGGAAGATTGGTACGAACATAGTCGGAGTCAACTTTGATGGTCTTGTCAAATTCCATTTTATTTTATTTTTTGCTATGCAGTATCCAAGGTAGGATGGGGGAAACTCAGGCGGTAGTGGGAGCTAGTTATAAAGGATGCTAAGGTGGCCGGCTATGTACAGTTATATAGCATACACTTACTCTAGAGATGCTACTGCACGCCTTTATGTCCACAACACTAGACTCGGGATCATGCAGATAGTAAACAACCCGATATATCGCAATTCAACCACAGCTTTCAAACCGACCCAAGCCAGGCAACACAACGGAAGTGCAACATCGATGAACCAGGTTGGATGCACTTGGTATCCGTGCTTGATATAGCGTAAACACAAACTACAGCGATTCACAAGCATTTGGCGAATACACCAATTTTACGAACAGGGATTACGGCCAATAAGAATCAGTTTGACTGGTTGCTGGCTGATTGCTGCATACAAATTCATCAAATGGGTGTATTCGCCAAATGCCTGTGAATCGCTGTATTGATCTTATGTCTAGATCTAGTAGGTATGTACCGCCATCCTCCATAAGAACCTGGGGATGCAGACAATTCTCCATACAAATTATCCCGTCTCCGCTACTTGCATTTAATATTTTCAGGATCTTATAGAGGATGGCGGTATTCTTACTTTGAGGTCGCGTGCGGTATTCTTTTGGGACTTTCGGTCTAGGGGCCGCTGTTACTGATCCCGTACAGCAGCTCGGACCGAATGCGGCACATACAATAATCCTGGATGTGTCAGACTGAATATGGGTTAGAGTAAATGGCACAGGTTCGGTACATCATCACCGTACATGTATGTATATACCTATTGGTCGAATACTTGCACTGACCTGGTCTCCCGCCGGGTCCCTACTGACCGAGATTTGGGGTCTTCTACTCTACTACCTACGTAGAGTCTGCAGCCAAGAAATATTTTTATGTGAGTCTCGCTCAGTAGAGTAGGGATCTTGCTGAGCAGGGACACGGAGTAAGTACTCTACTCGTAGTTTCCTGGACTGGGCCACTATTGCATACACCCAAATCAGGATCTTGGCGTATTCTTGTATGGTATGCAATATCAGTCGCGTTCAAAAACATCAGGAAGTTACGAGTAGAGTACCTATATCATGGAATTACATTTGTCCCAGCAGGAACACTCGCGACCCCGCTCTGTGGTATTTCCATGATTCTGAGGACTAGGTAATTCCTTGAAAATCACGCGTGACTGCGATTCCGGTGGCCATTATTAACATTAAAGTTGTTGCAGGTGGCTGCTGCATACATGCATATGTGATTTATTCACATCCACCAGGTGGCATATATATTCCAACATATTAGCCCCCCATCCGCTCCGAGCTCTCTCGCCGAATCACCACAGAGCACTCGCCGGGCACCCAAGTATGCATGGTGTTAACTCGTATTTTCGTGACGTTTGTAAAGGAACCACTGTTGCATACCATATAAATACGCGCCAAATCCACAATTTAGTATGGTATGCAATAGTGGTTCCTTTTAAAAACGTCAGGACATTGCGAGTAGTATGGTATGCAATAGCGGTCCCTTTCACAAACGTCAGGAAAATACGAGTAGAGTACAATTCCGCGCATGTACATATGTACCAGATTGAAATCTAACCAAAATTAAGGGCTGGTGAGCGAATAGTAATAATTTCACGTGGAGAATAACACTTGGCTTCCATATGTGGGCATTGTACTCGAAACAGCTAGGTATTCGTTTTTCATTGATAATGCTTTCCGCCGGGCGGATCCACTAGACAATTGGGTATGCAGTCCAGAGATCCGGAGCTGTGAGGTCAGACTTCTGCATGCACACGGGCCTGGGGGGTGACTTTTATCTGAATATTCGCGGCTGGCACCATGTATGTATGTGAGTACCTCCAGGTTCTTATTGCCGAGGGGTATGGTTGGGGATCCTCACCAAAACCCAACCTTTAGAAAGCTAATAGCTCCACCATAACGAAAGATAAAGTTAATTCGGCCCGAATAGGTTGTAGGGAAGAAGCAGGGCTATCACCCAGTGGAGAGAAGAATAATAATTCAGGGTGTGGTTGGGGAAAGTCAATTTTAGCAGTTGAAGTTGCCCCTCGAAAGTGGTCCGGTTACAGGCGCCCCCAACCATACTGCGGTAGGCGGAGGAGGGGGTGGGGGAGGAAGAGGAGGAGCCGGTGGCGTTTGGCTTGCCAAACAGCTGAGGTAGACGCGAATGTCACTTTCTCTGTGCTATCCGTGTGGGAGCGGCGGCGGGATGTGCCAGTCGACGGAGGGTGTCGTTTAATTATTGATTAGAGTATGTTAGAGCCAGCTCCATACTCTGACAACCTGATTGGTGCCGATCACACCAGCAGCCAATCAAATAATATAAATATAGAGCTGGCTCCACTTGGGAAAAGTGTCTGATCAGCCAGAATTGTACAACCTTTATTGGTTAAAAGGCTCTCGCTCTGGCCAAGTCTGGCTGCCGTTATTATATCTGCTCTCTACCCACCTACTCGCTGATGCACGAGTCGTACCGTGAATGGTCGAAAACTAAGCGCGGTCAGTAACGCATCGTGATTATAAAAGAAACCGCCGAGCGCTTGCTACGCTTTGCTCTTAGTTCCGCTGACGGGGAGCCTGCTTGGCATCCAATAGGTGGTCTTCTTAATCCCCTAGGCTGTTTAAACAACATATACATATACAGTCGCAACTCGATATGCGGATCTCAATACGCCTTACCATACCGTACGAAATCCTGGGTTCTCTGAAATTCAATTCTGATTACTGCGAAACCAATTTGCTATCCTAGATTTCTTGGGATTCGGTGAATCTTGGCCATCCGGCATAGCAAGGTGTGCGCGACGGTGGACAGTTTTTTGCATTGCAGCTAAGACATCACATCCGCACGCGTGCGGGCCACAGCACTGCAGCTCAAACGTGTTCCAGATATTATACAGATCGGGGACCCCGCTTGCTGTCATTGTTCGAGCCAGAGAGAGAGGGACATACATGTGCCCTGGGGTGCCGGAAAGTGATGCAGCGACTCAACAACAGGATATGGTATGTATATAAAGTAAAGAGAGTATGGAAATTTCATCGATCGCATTTAAATAAAAGCAATCGAGGTTGTTGCGAATTCACTAACTATAAGATCTCGCCCGGTCCCAAGCCGTTGCATCACTTTTCGGGGCCCTGGGGTACATACTCGTATATGAGTACATACATAGAACAAGTACATACTCTACTCTTCCAGATCTAGACCGCTGTTGATATGTCATACCGCCGCGAGAAGGCATGGGGGGGGGGGGGCGTCAACTTTAGAGGAACCCTACGCTAGGTGCTAGTACCATGATATGGGGGTAGATCTTCCGATTTCTATAGATTCATTGGCTGCGAACGCCAAAGTTTACAAACTAGGTACCCACCATAACCTCTCGAGTCATCTTTCAGCAAGTGCATGATAATTTCCCTCTGTCATTTTTTTCTTTCTAAACAGACCAGCGTGATTGGGGGGGAAGGGCACTTCACGGGGTGTTGCATATGGCGAATTGCAGGTACGTAAAGGTTGGCTTGGCTGGCTCTTTTTTTCCATCACCCACTAGAGTACATCCACTTGGCGCTGCGGTGATCAGTCTAGAATAGATCGCGAGAGGGTCAATGATCGTTGTGTATTTACTATGCGGTTAGTCTGGTCTCGGCGCCGCGGCGAATTAACCTGCATGGTCAGCTTGCCCAACGTCGCATCATTAACAACATATATCGCATGTATGCATCTAAGCTGGATGGATATATACAAGGCGCCTTCAACACAGCACCGCCGGGGAGGTTTTTCCTTCGTTACTCATACAGTACAGTAGCAGCTTGGAAGAGAGCTGCTGATGCTTTCAGGCCGGTGTTTACTAGCCGCCAGAGTACCCTGTGGCTGGCTGAAGGGAGCGCCACATTCCCGGGGGTTGTGCACAGCCTAACCCCGTTGTGGACGTGGGCAACTACGTTTCTCCGATATCTATGTCAATTCAGCTTGCAGTTGTTTCTCGGTTCTGGATCTCGGGGGTAAACGAGCTGAATGGCGGTTCTGGTTCTGTGGGGGCTCTACTAGAGATGAAGGGATTTAGTTATTTCGGAGAGGGGAGTATAAACACTGCCCTCCTGCTGGTGGTGGTGGTGGTGGTGGTGGAAGAGTAGTATTACATATCACTGCGAGCTTTGATATTGGACTTCCTCCTAGATCTGGGCTTCTACGACCCCAGGACGAATATATATATATACGCAACACCATCTCCACATATCCTTATAACACATCCAGCGCAGAAAGTAAGTAATTCCCTATATATCCACCAAGCCATATATTCCATTGGCGCTCAATTTACTAACAACTCTCTCTCCAGAAAATGGGTCAAGGCGGCGGCATAACCTTCATCAATGGCACTCCCCACGACTGGAAACGCAGCGCCCCACAGGCACACAAGATGGAAAACTGGGATATCCCTAAAGTCCTCCCTGCCGGCCAGTCCACAACTCTCTACATCGAATGGCCCAGCGACGCGCTCACCGCCCACATCCCCGAATTCGCCCACGAGACTTTCACCCTCTCCGACACCCCCTTCCACTTTGCCCTCGCCGCCCGCCGCATCAACGGCGCCCTCACCTTCCAAGTCATCCTCACAAACCTCACCACCGAAAACAACCCCCCCGGCAGCACCATCAACATCGGCTTCGCCCACGACGGCGACGTCTGCTTCGTCCTCTCGGGCACCGAGGGGAACTTCACCTCCACCAACCCGCCCATCGACTGGATGCAGCGCAACATCGGCACGCTGGGCCCGCGGCCGCTGCGCGAGATCTGCATGCCCGGCACGCACAACAGCGGCATGAGCGTCTCGCGCGGGAGCACGCTGCTTGCCACGGAGGGGACGTGTCTGTGCCAGGGGCTGGGCGTGTATGAGCAGCTGGTGGCGGGCGCGCGGTACCTTGACATACGGCCGACGATCACCGCCGAGGGCTGGTTTTCGGGGCATTATTCGCTGATTCGCAGCCCGGTGCTGGGGGACCTGCTGAAGACGTGGCAGGGCATGAGCGGGCAGGGGATTGCGGAGATTGTGCAAGAGGTTAACAGGTTTACGGCGGAGTATAAGGAGCTGGTGGTGATCAGTGTGTCGCACAGTGCGAATGCGTTGAGGGACTATCAGTATGACTCTCCCCCCTCCTTCCCCTCACCCACTTTGTTGTGCTCTTGATGCGGTGAAAGCGGGCGTGCTAATGAGAACATATATGGCCTAGACCGTTCACCGACACCGAGTGGGCCGAGTGCTACAAGCACCTCTCAAAACTCACGCACCTCCACGCCCTCCCCAACTCCTCCGCCGCCGCCCTCGCCGACCTCCCCCTGTCCACGTTCATCGGCGGCGGCGCCAGCCCGAACGCCGCCGTGCTAGTCCTCACCGAAGCGCCCGCGCACACGCTCGAGGCAATCCCCGACGCCGGCTTCTACACCGCCAAGCAGCTGGACATGTACGACTGCTACACCAACACCATGAGCGCCGACAGGATGGCGACGGACCAGCTGGACAAGATTGCCAAGAACGCCAAGGACAGGTTCTTCATCCTGCCGTGGATCCTGACGCAGGAGAGGGTGCAAGACCTGGTGCTGAGTAGCTTGAAGGACATGGCGGTGGAGGCGGAGCGGGCGCTGTGGAAGAGGTTGTGGGCGGGCTGCGAGAGAGGGAAGATGCCGAATGTGGTGTTGGTGGACTACTTGAAGGGCGGGGGCAGGGATGTGGCGGCGTTGTGTGTGGCGGTGAACAATATGTTTGGTGTGTAGGGTGAATATCTAAACAGTCTATGGATACATGTATGTGGGTTTCGATATATAAGTCTAGCCAATCATCCGCATGCACCTACAGCCAAGTGCAAGTCTTGCTCAGGCGGCCCAGAGAACCTTGGTGGAGGCGTAGAATTGATTGTTGGGCATTGGCAACCATGTTATATACATTTCAGATCTATATCACACCCGGAGGCCTCTACAATAGCCCAACTATACGTATAGAACAAGTCTAGATGTGTGTACCTACATGCAGGTACATGTATGTTGTATTATATGTAGATACCTACCCTAGGCCAGCCCTAATATATTATAATATACCGTGTGTATATACTCTAAACCTTTGTCATAATAAACATATATCTGTGGTATTCAATCGACCGGATCCGACGCCGAAACTCTACCCCCACCACTTCCCTCTACACCGACGCTGGAGTCTTAGCTACATGTACATACACCTCTTCTTCCAACGGCCCACAAAAGTGCAGTATGCCCGGAAATACTCTTTGCATTGATATCGGCACCTAACTCTAGAGATTTGCTTAAATTAAAATAGCGATGTGTTCTAGATCTACCGCTAATAGAAAGAGGACATTCCAATATTTCTTGCCCCGGAGATGGCGTATTTTGCGCATGGTGGCCACCTGAAAAAGTCTTTCCACAACCGGTACCTGCCCTGTATATATAGCCCTCTTTAGATTATGATAAAAGGAAAGTAATCTCTGGGCCAGTTCAAGAATTTGGTCTACTATATGTAGGTGTCCACTCTCTGCGGCATGCGACAATGGGCTACACTGGTTCCAGGACCCTTCAGGTCCCTCACTAACTGTAGCTATACCACCCACCAAGAGAGGCCCATTGAGGACAGGCAGGTTTCCAGACGCTGCGGCACACTCAAGCAAATTGCAATACATGCTGGATGTTTTATCCGGAGTCCATGTTTCGGCATTTACTGCAAAAGCTTGGAGTCATATAACCGACATCGGCGCCTGCCTCAACGAGTCTATTGAAAACGTTTAGATGTCCTCCCATAGTGACGTAGAAGAGTGGTTCATGATAATAGCATATCCCACTTACTACCACAGGAGTAGTAGATGGGAAGTCCTTATCCAGAAATGAATTAACAATTTCTAGATGACCCCTAGTTACTGCCTCCCTAAATGCCCATTTGCATCCCTCGTATGTTCGATCGCTCGGCGGGTCTTCTGATAACAAGACGACCACAAGAGCTGAGTAGCCTTCACAGGCCGCACTCAATAAAAAATCACATGTGTTCTTCTGTTCTAAGCTCATTGTGATGCCTTTGAGCTCTAATATTATAAGTGCAATGTCACTTTGGTGGGTATACACTACCCAGGTAAAAAGAGTTAAACTTTGGTGAGGTTCAACGACAGGAATATCGTTCTCGGTAGGCTTTCGAAGGCTATCTTGAGCTATTTGACGTACTCTACATGGGTAGCTTTCCTCAGGGGAGCCTTTGCTGAGTTCATTGTCCTAGCCTGTCTTTCCCTCAAGAATGCGTTCAATGGCTGATCGATACCCGAAGCTTACAGAAAAAAGTGCAGAAAAAGCTATAACCACATCGGGGTTATTGTCATACTGTTGACACCGCCAAATATATTCGCTGAAAGCTTCCGTGATCACATGCATAGTCTTTACGTCTACAATTTTACGTTAGCGGTCCGTAGAACGCGAGTTTATCAAAGCTAGCCCGTACGAGGCTCAGTGGTAGATGAATTAGATGCATCTGTTAGTGAGATCAGAGCACATATTATCATTCTTACCATTTGGAGTTGAGAGATAGATTTCTTGATCACCCAGGAGGAAGACGTTATATTCAGTCTTCATATGCATCTCGTCATCTTCTATAACCACGATGAATTAGTAACTTGGCATCTAGCGGGTTTTGGTTGGATCAGTACTGGGAAATGAGGACCGAGCAACCCAATTCTGATCCGCCAACATGAATCTTCCGCGCCTCTCTTTCTTATTCATTAACACGAGGATAACGCAGGGAATAGATATTTCGCGCTTATTCGCCCGATATAACGCAAACCTAACACGAGAGATACTGTCTGTTATTCACGGATCAATCTAACTTATTACTCTTCCTCCGGGAAACCAAGCAGAGGGCGAGAATCGTCGGGTATAATAGCGCTCGTGGTAAGATTTAAAGAAACTATTTCTCTGTAGGTGGTGTTTCTCCGAGAAAGGTCCTAAAAGAAATATTGTCCACACAATGTTGAAATAACGTATGCTCATCCTCAACTACCCATCCCGAGTCTGATACCAGAATAACTCCTTTAGGCTGTAAAGCAGGACCTTTGCCCTCGTTTTCCCAGATCGACAAATCACAGTTTTCGATTTGCTCGAATCTCGCCTTACCAAGTCCTGAGGTATATATATCGACTTTCTGGAGCTCCTCTTTTGATTGTCTTTCAACTGTCAGAACAGTTGTCTGGCCAGATGGGGTTTGATTCAAAGCCCAGAAATTTTCGGCATTTTCGATATATATTTCTATCGTCTACAAGGATTTTTACGCGAATGGCGGTATTTGAATCGAGAAAGTTTAGTTGTGGGTGTCGTGCAATTATATCGATTAAAATCCATGCTGCTTTGACCAAGTCCGCATACCATTGGAATAGATTCAGTGCTTGCACTATTAGTTCTCTCGATTACAGCCTACAGAGAAATCTCAGTCCAATATAAACAGTTTCGGGCATGCGGCCGCTCCCAACTTTTGGTGTGTCGTGCTTACTAAACCACAACTATCGCCGTCGACCAATCAAACTGCAAGAACATCGTAAAAACAACATTCCAGTATACATAGTAGACAATGTATCTTTGAAGCCCGTTGGGCCCATGATATTACTGTCATGGGTACAAGCGAACAATCGCCCATCATCCCTTAGTTCACTACTCGCCAAAAAACAAAGTCTGGCGGTGGATTAAGTACATGTAAGTACCTGGCCCAATGGTTGTGTTGCGTATATATAAAGACTATTCTACTCGTGTACATACATGTATGGTATGTATATTCCGCATCCGGTTGAGTTACACGGTTGGGATCATACATACGCGAGCAGTTGGATGCCTGGCAAGATAATCTCCCCACATCCCAACTATTTCCATCATCTTGAACACAAAATATCCATCTTGCTACTCACCCGCATCAGCAGCTCAGTCTGTCTCCGCCCCCGCACACCATGCCTCCACCATCAGAAGTGATTCCGGCTGGCCCGGAAAGAATCCGCATCCGCTCACGAGGTTATCAAATGGAAATGCTAGATGAGAGCTTGAAGAGGAATATCATCGTTGCGGTGCGACAAATTAAAATCCATTTATCATGACACTGAGGCGACGGCTAATCCGACTTGCGGGGTGAACAGATGGACACAGGCTCAGGAAAGACTCACATGTACGTAAATGACACAGATTCCTTCTTACTTTCCACGCGACACAACTATGAAGGTTCTAATGAGCTGTGGGTATGCGATTTGCTAATACTCTATATTCTATAATAGAGCTATACTTAGAATCCAGTCCTACCTTGAATCCGGTGGAGGTAAAGTATGGATAGCGCGCTCGACTATCGTCTCAATGAAATCGCTTACAGGGAGGCTGTAGTTATGCTGGCTACTGGTCCCAAGTGTACCATTGGGAAACCAGCAATTTGATGTTATTAGGTCGTCTTTACCGCCTATGAATATTCAGTTCCTGAGTGGGAGCGATAATGTTGATAAGTGGAAGACTCAAGACATATGGGATCGGATTTTGAAACTACAAGAGAGCTCATCAACAGTTGTTGTTAGTACACATCAGGTTTGTACTCAACGGTCGAAAGGCAGATGAAGGGATGAACGGGCGAAGTTGACGTTGGTGGGATGCTAGATATTACTTGATGCATTGACCCATGGGTTTGTGGGTATCGATAGGATAGGGTTATTGATATTTGATGAAGGTCCGTCGTTGTCTAGCACGTTTGAGCTCTCTGACCTGGATGAAGGCGCATTCAACTGATATTCGTATGCTGTAGCACACCACTGTGCTGGCAACCACCCGGCAAATCGCATCATGCAAGACTTCTATCATCCCAACCTTCATCGTCAGGTCCCCTCAATCCTTGGGCTTACCGCTAGCCCAATCGTCAAATCTAAGCCAAGACAACTGCAGTGGGTCATCCTGCTGCCGCCATCTGTCCCTTTTACTAAGTCATCCACTGTTTGACTGTAGGGTTATTGAGTCGAATTTGAATGCTATCTCCAGAACACCGATCTTGAACCGGGAGGAGCTAATGGAACATGTTCATACGCCACTGCTGAAGAAGGTTACCCATGAAGTATCACCCTCGGTTCATCAGGTGGTGAACACAAAATTTCAGGATTATATAAAGTCTCCAGGCCTGGGTGAGAAGAGAGGGAGTAGTCCGGGGTATAGCAGTCTTGAAGAACCCCCCGCGATGAGATTAAAGATAACAGAGAATTATTATATTCCGAGGTAAGATAAGGTCTAAATATCATATCTACTACGCTGCCATTAATCCTTCAACCTGGGTGTTATTTTTTCCACTCCTGGGGCCGATGCTTGGACTCTTTATCCTCTATTTTATCTTTCTATATTCCTTATTTCGTCTGCTCTTCAATCCATGAGTAGCTAGCATTACGCATGTTATGAAGGAGGGTTGGGGGGGGGGTTAACAGGGGCGTCTTGCAATACTGGATTTTTGAAAGACATCAACAGATCATATGTCTATCATCTTGTAATAATGTTTTGTTTATTCGGTTCATATGTACGTGATAAAACCTTGAACTATACTAACCAGGGTCCGGGCGATAGGGAAAATTTGTTGGAAACCTCTGAATGGTCTACACCAGCATATCGAACCCTATTGCAAGCTTACACTTCCATGAACATCATGGAAGACCCGCGCGTTATAACTCTCCTTGCTACACAGCCTCCTGATCTAGAAAGAATCAGGGAGACAATCGAACACAAGAAAACTCGCTCATTTCACCAAATGCATGGGATTGTTAAGAAGGCTGAACACATTATCACAGAGTATGGGGTTTGGGGGGCGGAATGGTACGTTGCTTTGATTGTAAACAGGGCACTAGGATCTATGGAGGACGAATTTGAGTCCTCCGTGCTGGCGGGGTGGGATGAGGAGGAGAAGATCTACTTTTGTAATGTGCTGAGGAAGGTGACGGTGACAACAGAGCTCAGAGATATAAGATGGGGGATTACGGACAAAGTGGCACGACTTATCGCGTTACTGGTCGCAGAGTACAAAGGAAAGAATGGAGGAAACCAATTCTCGGGCTTGGTATTTGTGGAGCAGAGGGTGGGGGTGTCGGTATTGGCGGAGATTCTGAAGCAGCATCCGGATACACGACAGATCTTTGATGTGGGGACATTGGTTGGGACATCAGATAATTCTGCGAAAACCGGAAGGCTTGTATATGAGCCCACCACATTACAGGAGCAGAAAGGAACAATCGAAGGGTTTAGGGAAAAAGCCAAAAATATTGTCATATCGACCAGCGTTGTAGAGGAAGGTTTAGATATCCCGTCTTGTCACTTGGTGGTTTGCTTCGCGCTGCCAAAAAACGTCAAGAGTTTTATACAGAGACGAGGAAGAGCGCGGCAAGAAAAGAGTACATACTATCTCATGTTTGAGGAGGGATCAGATACGAGAGAGAAGATTGCAAAGCTGGAACAATTGGAGCGAGAAATGATCCAGGAGTACATGGATGAAACCAGGGAACTTGAAAAGAGGCTAAACAAGGAAGAGGGCGAGCCTGATGAAGATGGAGTAATAAGTGAGGCGGAAAATAGGAAGTTTCTAGTAAAAAGCACCAAGTTTGACTTCCCATCTAACATTAGTTCAGCTTGATACTAATGATTATCATCTAGTGCCCTGTTGACTCTGGGTTCAGCGCTGACGCACCTGCATCATTTTTGCAATACCCTACCATATACTGAGTTTAGCGACCTCCGTCCGATCTTTAAAACAGAAGCTGTTTACCCCTCTGGGGGTTTTTTTCGCGCGGACGAAGTCCACTATAGAGCTGAAGTAATGCTGCCAAACTCTGTCCCGCAGAACGTCCGGCGGGCTGTAAGCAAAGAGGCGTGGGCAACAAAAAGCTTGGCCAGACGAGATGCGGCTTTTGAAGCATATCTTGCCTTGTATAAATTGGAAGACCCGCTTATTAATGATAATTTGCTGCCTCTTGTTCCGGTTAGCAAAGACACAACCAGTATACCGGATACCGATCTTCCTCCGGCGCTGAACCCAATACGGAGGTTTATTGATCCATGGGCCGAAACCAACTGGGCAGAGGCTTCAATGGTATATGCTACTCCGATCATACTTAGCATGCCGAGCACGGAGCCGGTTAAGATCAATATATTTACGGCCATGGAATGTCCCAATATAGAAGCAATACCAATCTTTTGGACCAAGGGCGAGAAAGGAGAGATTACTTTGGGTGAATCATGTTCTCTTCCTGTCGACCAGAGCTTTCTGGAGGAGGCAAAAAAGATAACATATGACCTTTTATACACGGTACATGCAGCTAAAATGGAGTATAATGGGAGGGAATTCCCATATCTTTTTTCTTGGGGTGATGCAGCTCCACTATGGGAAGTGGAAGGCGGCATCCATAGCAGTGCATACGATGCGTATAAAAACCGTGTCCCATCTGATAATATGGGGATTATTCGAGACGCTGGCCAGGAACACTCAAGATATAGATTCATTCGGTGGAGGGCTGATATATCTCCTCTGGAGGAGATGCAAATCCTTGAGAAGTATAAAGGCAGGGCAATCGATCCAGACCAGCCAGTTATGGAAGTTCAGAGGCTATCTCATCGACGCGACTTCCTGCATCAAACAGTTTATGAGTTGAACCCAGCACCAACCTTTCTACTTCCCCAGTACAGCACTGTCGATAAAATCCCGTGGCGATACTCCCAGTTTGCGCTTTTTGCGCCCGGTATCATTCACCGGATTGGCTTAACTTTGATGGCTTCAGATATCCAAAACTCACTACTTTCAAGTGTGGGTTTTAAGTCGGCCAATAACGTTCTTACCGCACTATGCACCTCTTCCGCGAGGGAGCTACACGACTACCAGCGACTAGAGTTTCTTGGCGACTCGGTATTGAAATTTCTGGTTTCCATAAATCTACTCGACGAGCATCCGTCATGGCATGAAGGTGTCCTTTCTACAAAGAAGGCAAAAATAATATCTAACGCCACGCTGGCTAGAGCAGCACAGGGAAAGGGCTTGGCTCAATGGATCATTTCAGAAGAATTTACCGGGGCTAAATGGGGCCCCCGATACATCAAGTCAGCGAATGAAGAATGTGCTAAAACGACCCCGGAAGATTTCCCCCCCTCTGATAAGGTCCCATCAAGAAAGGTGCTGGCGGATGTTGTTGAGGCGCTCATTGGCGCAGCGTATATTGAAGGGGGCTATGACCAGGCCCTGAGATGCATTGATGTCTTTGGATTAGATTTGGTCCTGAAACCGCTCCAAAGCAGAGCGAGATTCTTATCCCGCAAAGCAGAAAAGGCGCCACCCGCCAAACAGACATATCTAAAAGGCCTGCAAGACCTTCTCGGCTACAAGTTTAAACATCAGTCGCTCCTTCTTGAAGCAATCACTCACCCCTCCTCCGAGTTACTCTCGCCATCCTACCAACGCCTCGAGTTCCTCGGAGATGCGATACTGGACATGTTAGTCGTTGATGAGCTGTACCAGAATCCAAAGAACCTCCCGCCCGTTTCTATGCACCTCTACAGGAGCTCAGTCGTTAACGGGAGTCTTTTAGCATTCCTGTCCATGAGCCGCTCTACCAGCGAGCAAATACCCGCAGTAGAAGAATCTCGTGGTGTCTTCAACGTCGTAGATGTGAAACAGGAAGCCAACATATGGGACTACGTCCAGCTCTCCCATCCCGAGATGATCAAAGCAAGAAAACGATTCTTGCACCAATACGACCGCTCGCGGCTTCAGATCCTCACAATTCTAGCGGGAGGTGACCGCTACCCGTGGGCCGAGATTTCCTTCCTCGAAGCGGACATCAACGGTAAGTGTAAGCTATTTGCAGACATGTTTGAAGCCATCGTTGGCGCTGTATTTGTGGACTCCGGCGGGGATTTTGTTGTTGCCAAGGCACTAGTGGAACGATTTGATATCTTCCGCGTTCTGAGGATATTCGTGGAGAATGAAACTAATGTCATGCATCCATTTACCCTGCTGAGCGAGGCTGTGGCGCGGTTGAAGGACGTGGTCGAGTACGAGTGTGTGGAGGACGACGGGGTGTACGTGTGTACGACTTCGGTAAGGGGCAAAAAGATAGCGGTGGCCGAGTCGACGAATGAGTTGCATGCGAAGGTGTTGGCTGCCGACAAGTCGTTGGAGGTGCTGAAGCTTGCGGAAAGATATGCCAAGGAAGGGGTGCAGGAGGAACGGCCAGAACCGGAGGAGGAACGGCCAGAACCGGAGGTGGAGAGTCCGAGAGAAGATGTGATGGAGATCGATGATGAGCCTGAAATCATACTTCGAACGGATCTTTTCGATTAGACAGCCAGAGTAAGTATTTCGTTTATTCAGTGTTTAGTCCGGATATTGTTGCTTGTGGAGAGCATACGGCAACGAGGAGGGAATAGCCGGGGGGTTTTGGTCCCCCGGCTCCTAGATATAAGACTGTATTAGATTTCAATGATTCCTACATCTATATATATATTCATCGCTACTTATGTAGTATCGCGAGAGCCGGAACACAGTTTGAGTGCTGTCCTGGCATGCGAGTGCCTATCTGTGACCGAGTGACCGCTTATGATCAAGGCATGAGAACTTGTTCAAGCCCTACCTATGTAATGCTGTGGGAAGGCCATATAAGCGAAGGAATTTGGATTATCGTGTATGGTTGACTTCGCGGGGTGCGCTTCCTCGACGGTTATAGCAATACATGGCCTGATATCATAGATCTAGAGCTAGCCTATATATATAGAGCTATATCCAGTCCAACGGAAATATCCCTACCGCAGCCTGGTGAGTCCCAACGTCGCCGGTATCGGAAATATTAGGGCTCATCGGTTATCATCTGTTCTATTGTTTGGTCCCCGGTCCTGGACTTTGCTTGCGGCATAACTTTCGGATAGGACCTGTCAGCTCTGTAGCTATTGCAACTGAACACGGTGTTTCTTAACCCTGGAGATCCACTGCGTGGGCGTAGACCGGGGAGTGGGGTGGGGGTAGGAAT
This sequence comes from Morchella sp. 2014-9hei, assembly GCA_024713685.1. Classification (NCBI taxonomy): domain Eukaryota; kingdom Fungi; phylum Ascomycota; class Pezizomycetes; order Pezizales; family Morchellaceae; genus Morchella; species Morchella sp. 2014-9hei. The sequence continues at coordinate 1,511,990 of JAMGYW010000019.1, forward strand.
CAAAGTGATCATGGCGTCGATCTGGCCCAGGTTTGTTACGTAACTTGATCTATAACGTCTCAAAAGGGTATTGTGGGGGTACATGTAGTAGAGACATGAATGATATGAGCATAAGTACATCCGCGGTCTCTCAGGCGCTGCAGCCATTATAACATAAGTTGAAATAGGTCATCATGAGGATAATGAACATATCCCCGACAATAATTGAAAGAATTCTTGGCATTATATTATATATATGAGTGGTGGTGTGTATCAGCCAGAGCGATCACGATCCTACACGCACGTACGTATAACCCAGGATGGCGGGTCCTAGCCTTAGTCTTAGATAGGGTAGTGCTCGAGGCACTTAAAAACTCCCAGCTGGAAGCGAGGACATTCGTTTCTGGCCAAGAGGACCGGCCTGTTGATGATAAAAGGCGCTCACTTGCCGCAGGTGGAACCTCCGCAGCTGCTGTAAGAAGCTTCTGCTGTGTACATGGAGGTATCACCTGCCACAACAGAAGAAGCCACTCCATATCTAGGACCACCGGCACCGCATCTTGTCATTACAATGCGTGGTTTCAACTGTAGTGCTCCCTTCGAATTCTCATCATCAACACCAGGAAATCATGTTACCTGCTGCGGTTCGTCTTCTTGAATCTCCTACATGATAGGATATTCCGGAATGCATCATGATCTTAGTTAAACATCATGCATGGCTAGGTCACCTGCAGATCAGGTCAACAGCATGCATTGGGCTTTTATTGACGATATAAGAGGAGGAAATACGTGAGATAAGCTCATCCTCACAGGTTAAAACCACCACAATACCAGATAAGCACCATTATGAAACCTAAAGGCGATTTGTATCCATGATTAGTGCCGAATCATGCTTTATGAGTTACCAGCAAACCTCACGTGTTATTCTGAAGAATATACCCGATGATTGGATGGAATAGTGATTCATAGAATTGTCAGTACTGTACTAGCTTGGTGGCTGAAGAAATACGTAACTTCTTGCACTTGAAAATTTCTGTTTGACATTCGGGAAGCTACATGTACTCCTTGAAGAGGGCCAGGGCCACATTCGGAAGCCTCCTGGTTACGGATAGAGCGCGTGCACAAGTGCACCCTGTTTGATATGCATACGTATACTTCATATCTGCATACATGTACACACATCTGTTCATGAGATACGGCCGCTAGAAAGGGGTATTCGTGGAGGCTTGGCACTAAAGCCACATTGATCTCATCAACCGATCATTTCAAACAAGATATCGCTACCCCCTGAATGTATGAGGCAAGAGTCCCTCACGTGCCTGAGGTCATATAGACTTAAGCCTGTGTGAGCAGATATCTAGGCACATGAGCAGCGCGCTGTCTTTGACGCGGTGGTCTCAGTACTCAGAATCCCTTCGTCTGTTCCCTCGATTTACAATTGCAACCTTTTGCCGAAGAAGCGGCGTGGTAATAGAGACAGTTTTAATGATAAGTAGTTCATACGCAGTGCTGTCTACATGAGATTGATGCTTCTAGCCGGCTTGTGAGTTAGGTTTCAATCCCGTATCATCATATATGTGGGACCCGGGAGCTCGAGGATTTTTGCTTGTTACATTTGACTTTGGATAATGACATCTTTTGAAGCAGGAAAATCTACAATTGTACCAGGGGATTGCGGTACTCAGGGTACCTCACTAATCTAAACGGAGATGTTGGTGTACAGCGCGATGTCGGAAATCATCGCGATCCGATTCGCACTGAAAGCAAAAAGAATTCGACAAAATATGGTTTTTACCCACAGCCCAATTGGTCAATGACGCATCCAGAAGCCTGTTATTGGAGGTAGAGATAGATACGCTAACGAATAGTCTAAATCATGAATTCCACGTTCGTGTGGCAGTTACTAAAGAAACTGCATGGCTTGAAATGTGTGAATTCTGGTCAGAGATTTGCCAAGCCCCATATGCCCATACCTAGTTGGCTGCTACAGCTCATTCAAAAATTGTTATTTTTGCACAAGAATCCTGACAGGATAGTCCTTAAATTTGGATTATACAAGACCTTAAGTCAATCCCTAGCTCAAAATTGGTCCGGGGGGGAGGTCGCCACTTGAACCATTGCAGTGGCTTGGCACTGGGTTTAAAATATGCCAAGCGATCATTTCCAAACATGGTTGAGTTTAGAACACCAAGGGGTCCTGAACGACTGTAGCTGTTATTGGATAATCTATTTTCGGTTACCACTTGGCAAGATTCGCCTAATTAAAGCTGAGCCGAAGCCGTGGCTCGAAACGATTGGATAGCTTATCATGTTATCTCCAAGGCTGCGAGAATCACTACTCACTCTCTTCAAACGAAAACAATATCATCAAAAACCTTTTTTAGCCCACTCTGATACCTCCAGCTCTAATAAAACTTCTACGTTCCAACAAAAGCTTTAACATCACATCTTTCCCTCCCGCGGCCTGAGTTATCAGTCAAAGTCCCTCTCATCTCTCACTTAAATCTTCAGCTGCCGACGGTAATGTCCGTGAACGATAGGCTACTACAGAAATCAGCACAAGCAGATAGCCGAAATCTGAACGGTAGAAAAAGTACACCGTACTCGACTCCCGGGAGCACCTCACAGGGGTGGTTTCGGCGCTGGTTTTACCCTCGCCCACAAGCAAAAACAAATGCACTCGGGGATCCAGCGGTAGAGAGCCCAAGCAGAGGGCCTCTCCCGGCGTCATCAACTCCCCCACAACAAAGTAGATCGAACATCATTCCCGAGCATTTAGATGTCGAGGCGACAATTGAACCGACTAGAGCATATAGTCAAGAACGGGAGCGCGCAACATCCACCGATGAAACAACACCGCGTTCTCCGAGCGAGCCAACAACTCACCACTCCTCAGAACCTGCCGGTCTCGAAGTAGCCCATCTAGCAGAGGATTACAGTATAGCGACTCGCGACTTTGCAGAGGAGCCACCATCGTCTCTAGGCCAGCAGAACATTGATGGTATGAAGGGAAGGAAAAGCGAAGGAGGAAGCGAGGGAAGCAAGCACACACCGACCAAGATGGACCTTGAAGAAGGTAGAGCGGAACCACTACACGCTGTGGATGTTAACAACGCACTACAACCACCTCTACAAATTGTGAGAGAGTCATTGCCAGAAGATGACAAGCTCCCCTCATTTGAGGAACCAACCCCCGACGTCTCCGCAGTAGGGCACCAGGGCTCCAATGTAGACCCACCCTCACCGCATAATCCCATCAAAAATGGCCTCATTATAGCGGATTCAGACCAACCAGACCACGAACCTTTATCGATCATTAGTAGCCCTCAGGCCTCGGGCAAGGATGTTCAACTTAGACCTGCGCCACACCTCAGCAAACAAGATAAAAACCTGGCCATAAATCAACGGTTGGACGAAATGAAGCTAGAAACCGAGTTTGAAGGGGAGTATATAATACAGCGGGTGGGCACATGGGACAAGGGAAGTTCTAAAAAGTTGTGGACAACTTCAAGATGGCAGAATAAGAGAGTTATTGGGAACGGAAGTTTTGGAACCGTCTGGTTGCAGGAAAAGCGAGACTATAGTCAAGGAGGGTTAAGGGGGCCTAGGGGCATAGGACAATTAAGAGCTGTGAAAACTGTGCCGCGAGACCTCTCGCAAGGGGCGACTCTATCGCAGGAATTGCTTGCATTTCTTAAACTTAAGCAGGTAGGTTTCTCCATACTCCAAGCGTGGCTCTTGAGGTACTGAATGATCAGTTTGACCACCTTTTTGTAAAATTCCACGGTTGGTACGAAGATACGAACAACACGTTCATTGTAATGGAATACGTTGAACATGGAGATTTGAGTCAATACGTTCAGAAATCTAGGGAGGGTGTAAGCGCCTCGAGGTCATTGATGGAAGTGAAAGAGATTACTAGGCAGATTTTGGAAGGCCTTGAGGTGCTCCACAGTAAGAGGATATACCACCGTGATCTAAAGCCCCAGGTTTGCTCCATGACCCCTTCTCTACTTAAATCCACTAATAGAAAATTTTACTACCTCAGAATATCCTAATGGCCTCTTTCGATCCGATCTGGGTCAAGATAGCCGATTTCGGTGTATCGAAACAGGCAAAAAATACCTCTATACGAACAAGAGCCGGTACTCATGGTTACCTTGCTCCCGAGATTATTGGATGTAACCGGCGAGAGTATAAAACTCAATCTGTTCCATATGCTCTAGATATCTGGTCGTTAGGGTGTCTGGTTTATGAGCTCTTGGCCTTCGAGCCTCCCTTTCTCGAACCGGAACTGGACGAAGGGAGTGACTTATTCTCCGGTGTCCAATCCTCGTTAACAAGCAGCCGTCAAAGTAACTGGGAAGACCTTCAGGAGTACTGCCGCGATGAGCTTTCATTCCCTGTGAACCTTTTAAAAGAACAGTCAGATCTTCCCGTGGGCGAGGAGGAAGCGAGTTTTATCCGAAAGCTTTTGATTCCGAATCCAGCGGATCGACCGACAGCCGCCGGTGCTTTACAAGACTCATGGCTTACAGGACTTCAGTACACAAGCAACGAAATTGAGACCTGCAAAAAGGAATTTTTGCAACTCGGAGTAGAGCTGGACTTTGGTGAGCAGGATACTCTCAAGAGACAATGTGGTAAAGGAAACATCAGTCCCTTTTTGCCCAAGTCGGGAGAACGTAAAATTCTGGATCTTGTCCTGCTGGCTGGGAGGGGGCGGACCAACAAGGCTCTTTCTAGACTTCTGGAGTCTCCGGATTGCCCTGAATTAGTGGATAACGAATTCAAGAAAACACTACTTCAGCAAGCAGTGGAATCCGGGATTCGCGATACTGTCGAGCTACTCTTGGAAAGTACGCTCTACTTGGGAGATTGTGTCGGAGAAGGCTCCTTGTTATATTGGGCGTTGGATTTAGCCTCAGATAACAATGATATGGTTGAGGTAATTCTGAACCATATGAGTGACACTCAAAGCGCACTCATGTTGGCCGTAAGGTCAGGAAACGCGAACTTGGTGCGAAGTATTTTGGCGAGCAACATTAAGAATGGCAACTTTTCAAAGAATAGTAGAGAACGCCGTGCTGCCTTAGAGGAAGCAATCAGAACAGGAAACTTTGGTATTACCACGTTGCTTTTGGATGACGAAACCAACGTCAACACCACCGCAGAATATTATGTCGGAGGTAGGACCCTATTGCAATTGGCAGCGGAAGGTGGAGACATCGAGATGGTCAAGCATTTGCTGGGAAGAAACGCCAATGTGAACGCAAAAGCGGGAGAGAAAAATGGACGAACAGCGCTACAAGCAGCTGCCGAACGCGGTCATATGGAAATTGTCAAGCTTCTTTTAGAGAAGAAAGCGAACGTCAATGCCTCGGCATCAAAGGACAGGGGACGAAGAGCCCTTCAAGGAGCCGCTGAAGGCGGACATATCGACGTCGTCAAGCTCTTATTAGACCATGGCGCCGATGTCAACGCAAAGGCGGCACCCGCCTATGGTCGGACCGCCTTGCAAGCGGCGGTTGGTGGGAAACACATGGAAATCGTCGAGCTTCTCTTGAGTCATAATGCCGATGTGAATGCTTTAGGAGCAGAAGGCCAGGGTGGACGGACAGCTTTGCAAGTGGCTGCTGAGAACGGACATGTCGAGATGGTCGAACTTTTATTGGGAAAAAACGCCCGCGTGAACGCTCCAGCAAGGGGGGAGGGTGGATGTATAGCCTTGGAAGCGGCTGCCGCAGGTGGGCATCTCGAGATTGTCAAAACCCTCCTAGGAAATGGAGCGGTGGTTAGTGTATCGGAACCTTCGAATTGGGACTACTCTGCATTGAAAGCAGCGGCCCGGGGGGGGAATTTTGAGATTTTCAAGTTGTTGTTCAGAAACGGAGGCGAAGGTTCTTTGGAGCATGCAGCTGGCGGCGGACACATCAAGATCGTAAAGTTTTTATTAGACAAGGTCAAGCTCAAGCTGGTCGGTGACCAGGACAAAATTGAGAGCCAAATCCAGACCGCGGCTCGTTCCGCAGCGGTCGGTGGACACCTTGAGGTTTTTGAGCTTTTGGTGGGTGACGAAGACTTTAATAAATCCCGCGGTGGTTTATGGCGGTTTCACGACGGGCTGCTTTGGTCGGTTGCCTCTGCTGGGCATGCCGACATGGTCAGGGCAGTGTTGCGGGTGAACCCTGGGCCCCGTTTCTATGATAGGGCTCAAGTAGCCTGCGTAGCAAGTGAAAATAAGAACTTTGAGATCCTTCAGCTCCTGCCAGCGACGGATGAAGGGCTCGATAAGGGGGATATCCAAATACTTTACCGAGTAGCCCGTGAAAGGCTCATCGATTATGTGAAGCTTCTCTTGTCTAATGACATAATTACGAGCTACAACAATAATAAATACAATCTTGGTGAGTCCCTACAAGCGGCGGCAATGGGCGGGCACCTCGATGTTTGCATTCTGCTGTTACATCATGAGGCAGATGTGAATACGAAGGCCAGCGGATGGCCTGCCCGAACTGCTCTACAAGCTGCAGCCGAGGGTGGGCATGTCGAGGTTGTTAGGCTTCTCTTGGATCACCAGGCCGATATAAGCGCGCCGGCGGATGATAGGGACGGGATAACAGCCTTGGAGGCAGCTGTCAAGAGCGGGAGTACTACAATTGTAAAGATGCTATTGGAGAGGCGTGCACGTGCACGTGACAGCATCCTCTATCAAGGAAATCCCCTTGCAATTGCGGCGAGGGCTGGCCGCCTTGATCTTATCAAGCTTCTCTTGGACTATGGTGCCAACGTCAATGGAACTTATTCCGGAGAGCCACCCTTATACTCTGCTGCCGATCGCGGTCATGTTAATGTTGTAAAGTTCTTGCTGGATTATGGTGCGGATTGCCCCCCGCTCAACAAAGAGTGGGTAGATGCCTTGAGTTCAGCGGCTTCGAGTGGAAGTATCGAGCTTGTGAAGCTCCTGTGTGAAAGAAAATGCGACTATAGCCCGCGGACCGTAGCAAGTATGGTGGAAGCGGCGGCCGGAAGAGGCCATTTCGATACTGTCGGATTCATCTTGCAGAACGCCCCTGACTGCGCATTCAAAACCGATTCGGACTTGCACAGCAACTTGAGAAAGATCATGGAGATTGCCTGCTGGACTGCCCAAGCAGATCTAACTCAGCTTGTGTGGGAGAAGATGACGCGGAACAACACTATTCGCGCGGCAGACCTACTCGAACCGTTAGTTCTGAGTCAGGCTGTGGAGAGGGGCCATATCCATATTGTCGAGCTATTGTTGAGCTATGGGGCTGATCCAACCTTGGGGGAGAGTGATGAATCTCAGACAGTAGCACTACAAGCGGCTGCGGAAAATGGTGATCTGGAGATGATCGAGATGCTTCTGCTCCCAAATCATGAAATTTACATCCTCCGAGCGCTGTATCGGGCCGTGAGCAACGGAAATATCGATATCGTCCACCGACTACTGAAATGGGGCAGCAGCAATATCAACACCAGGTGGCTTTATCGTACAACCCTTTTGCATCTGGCTGCTGAGTCCGGCGAGGTGGACATTGTTAAGCTTCTGCTAGACCACGGGGCCGACGTGAACGCAATGACAAACCACTTGCATAGCTCTGAGGAGCCTTCAACTGTTTTACAAGTGGCTCTATTCTCTAAACATGTTGAGACCATCCAGCTGATTCTATGCCACAAGACTCTTGCCAATTTTATCAAGGGATAATAATTCAATGTTTTTATTTCTTTTCCATACCTTCGACTAAGTTGCAAGATTTACATTCTACTATATCTATACCCTGTCCTCTTCCGACTACTCAATATCATATCACTCATACCAAAACCGTCACATACGCCGCTCCTAGTCTGATTGCAAATGATATCTTCTTCTTTTAGTAGCCATATAGTCCTTATTTTCCTTCACCGTAGATATGTTCATCTCCGAACGAACTTGGAGGGATCTAAGGGAGCGTTTAGGAGTTGGGTGGGCCGTAGTGTATATGTGTTGTTTCTTTGCCTTACCTGGTGTCATTCCATCTATTTTCTTTTTCTCATTTACTTTTTTGCGTTGGTAACAGACTGTAAGCCAGAGTACTCTTCTTCTTGTTACACTTTTCTCTCTATATATACCATATGCCAGCAATGATACCAAGCAAGCCAGTGCAAGCCCATATATAACAATATCAACACCGGCTATAGCTCCGAGCCTCCCACCACAACACCACCAAACACTACAGCAAGAAGCAGCCTAGAGGGATCTATCCCAAATACACGAGTGGATCCTGTAGAAAGACCCCTCCCCCCCCCACGCTTTCCTGCCTAGTGACCGATATCTTGGAGATATATGTAAGTGTGGAGGCGCCGATTGCATGGGACCTTTGCTCGTTCATGCAGATCACAACCACCACAAGAGCGACCATATACACTGCGAAGAGCCCTCTATTATTCCCATCGCATCACCATCACCGTCACACGCGGACATCACCATAAATCCAATGCCCACAAAACCACCATGCATGCAATTAATGAATTAAACCAAAAGAACAAAAAAAAAGTGCAAATTTACCCGTCAGCATCCAATCAGCATCCATCCCCCGCCTAATGGCTCAGCCTAGAGTAGCCTAAAGTCCACATTCCCACACCTCACATCCCTCCGGAACGCACTGCCCCCCTCTACAGCTCCACATCTCCACCGCGAGGCCAACCCTACCCTGGACTTTGAATTGTTGCAGTTCTTAGATTTCTTGTGGCTTGGGGCGGTGGGCTGGTTGGAGTACTTGGGGGCGACGGAATGGCGGCGGGAAGGTTTGGGGTCGGGGTTGTGGGTGGAGGTGGGGGCGGAAACGGCGAGGCAGGGGCGGGGGGCAGGGGGGCGGGGCAGGGGGCAGGGGGCGGGGGCGGGGCAGGGGCAGGGGGGGCAGGGGGCGGGTTGGGGTCACGTGGATGGATGACTAATTGTGTTTGTCTTTTTTTTCCTTTTTTTTCGTTCAACCTATTGATCAATATTAATTACATGCAGACTGTAGTCTATGATAATATCGCACTCCCCCTATACTGACCGTTCTCGCGCAAGTACCAGCTGCAGTACTAAAACAAAAACAAAAAACAAAAAGCAAAAGCACAAAGCATGATAAAGCAAAAGCACACTCGTTCATCTATAGCTACATGTAGTCTATTCATCCTCCTCTTCGTCCTTGAGCCCGCCTCAACCTTGTTTCGCCTCCCTCCTCCTTGTCCTCGTCCTTCTCGCCTCTTTCATGTCTCCATTTCGTGAACCCTTCCACATCGCGTGTTTGGTCTTTTCTCGATTTGTTCTTGCATTTCTCGGCTGTCGCTCCTGGCCCTCTGGGGGTACTGTAATAATAATATCTCAGAGTCCAGTCCAGTCTAGTCCAGTGCAGTGCAGTCCATGAGCAACCGGCAGGGGAAAAGGTTGAGTATCATAACGATTGACCCAAAAGATAAACCACAGGTGCGCGCGGGGATGATGCGTATGTGGATCGGATGCGGTGGCGGTATGTTGTTGAGCGCGGTTAATTGGTATTTCGGCGGGGGCGGATGCATGATGCTGGGTCGAGTAGCAGTTTCTGGCCGGCGCGGCGGGGGTATGGTTGTGTTTTTTGTTGTGGTGCGGACTGAGTGCTGATCTTGTGTAATATGGTGCGGACACGGGCGGGGGGTTGGGGGTTGGATTGTTGTTGTGATTGCGATCGCTGCATGGTATATATATATATCATACAGGACTAATGCATGCACTCACGGGCATCCAGGCGGGGCGGTTACCAGGGCGGGCGCTGTGATGGGATTTATCACCATCTAGCAAGCATCCGAAGCTGGACGTTGGGTGTGGGTGTGTGCGTGCGTTTATTTGTTGGTTGAGTGGGACCAGCTACGTATATATTACAGATTTAGATGGGCCGCCCATTGAATTCTCTAATTTGCGGTTATTGGTGTGTACCTGCGTGTGTGTGAGTGTGGGGTTGGGTGGTGAATGTATAGTATATATCACATGCACGCGTGCGGGGTCTACAATGAGGCCCTCTGATATGACGGCTGTGTGATATCTATATACGGGGCTACATGTAGCGACATGATATTAATATGCATACCTAATCCCATTGGCGACAACCCGATCTTGACAGTGCAGTACATGCAGTATACGTACGGCACACCCCCGTCGCCTGCCCTTGCGCGATCGATGCTTCAATCTTATCATCTCTGGGGTCGTGTATATATAGCCCTCTGTATGTATCCACTCTCAGGTAAATCCTGATGCCACAGCGCCCACACGGATGTTAGTTGGTGCCTGTATCGGTGATCTGATAAAACAGTGCTCTAGTCCCGCGATCATGGAGAATCACTCGCCCTCGGAGCGAGTGATAGCTCATGAGTAGGCCTGTGAGTGCAATTCAGCGATGAAAGAATGGGCAGGCTTACCTTGGGTGTAGGAGGAGGGCGGATGTAGGAAGATACCCCCACTAGAGCGTGGTATAGCTATACCAGTCGTTTCCGGCCTTTCGCCGGTTAGGGTTAGGATAATTATGATAAAATTAGCTAAGGTTTAAGTGACCGATAATCAACTCCTGTTAATGAATTTACTTTGGTATCGCGATACCACGGCGGGAAATGCATCAATTGATGCATTGCCCACGTACGCGAGTCAAGTAAATGCATCAATTGACGCATAAGCTGTCGTGAGTTGTGTAAACTCGTAAGGTCGATGCATTATTGACTTTTCCCTACACGCAATCTTTATACTTCAATTCGTTATGTCTCAATTTACTATTGAATTATATCCACTGATGGCTTATATGGTAAAATGCGGGACTCTCAAGCTTAATGCCCAAGGTTCGATCCCGACAGTGTAATTTTTTTAAATTCTATCTCTGACTCTCAAGTAATGTCAGCAGTAAAATCTAAAGTGGGACTGGGGATGCATTCGCCGATGCATTATACCGATGCATTATACGGGGGCATGATGAGGCTGCATTATCACTACACATATTCCGACGTAGTAGAGCACTGTCACAAGGCTCTCAAATGCACGGAGCGTAATATATGACTCATGATCGGTAGTTTAGGTGATATGATCTGGAGTGTATAATTGCACTTTACCAGGTTAACCTCCACTCACTTTTACGTCTTTTATTTTTTAAGCGTATAAATTTATATACAACCACATACAAGCAATTGACTGAAAGGTATTAAAAATACATTAACTGACAAGGCCGTGTGGAAATGCATCAAGTAATGCTTTTCACTACACATTCCTCAGTAAATCAAAAATCGGGTCTCGTCTTGGAGCGCCTGTCTGTACGTATGTACCAGGCGCACAAGACGTTTCAAGAAGTTTTCTTACCTATAGTCAATTTAATTACCGGTCATAGCGCCCAGCAGTTGTCTCAATGTACATACGTATACGAATGCTAGCGCTGTGGACCAGGACCAGGCGCATGCCGCATTACTAAGCAGAGTCAGAAAATTAAAGACAATACGAGAGTGGAGTAGATATCATAACAGAGATTTTCAGTGCAACCCTGTAATCGGTTTTCATGCAGTCGAGGGGGCATAGTGGAGCTAGACTGCGGTACTTGGGGACTCAAGATTCCACACCGTGTAGGTACATACTTTTGGGAAAGTGACATGTCAGCTTCAATGGCAGACAGGCTTGGCTGCATGGATTTCGAAGTATATAGACTTGAGTGAATACATACAGAAGAGATTCCAGCACGTTGCGAAGTTACGAGTATAAATTATATAAACAGAGAAGTTACATGTAATTTGGCTGGGAGATTATCGACCATCGGACGACGTAGCCACAATTTTGCCTGCAACCACATGGTGGCGTCTGATGACTTATATAGATAAGAAAGATAAGATCTGTAGGGGAGGGCAGCATTTTGCCGGCGAGCGGGGAACTCATGAACGGACCAGGCGGGTGATCTACAAAAAGCTTTTTAGTACCCCAAGAGTTCTCTAGCTAGTGGCGGCCTCCATCTAGCTTATAATCAATTTTAAACCCGCGTTTCGAACAAACCGAAGATCTAGCCGTCTTTACGTTGGGAAACAAACAACAAGCTTGGCGGTATGTATTCATGACGAGCCCTTTCAGTTACGTCTATATATCTTGATGTCAGCAGCTAACGGTAATCGACGTGAGAAGCACTCTGCTGTAGGAAACAAGCTTGCGGAAACTGCAGCGGAAAGGGGCCAGGGGTAGTTAGAGAAGGGGTAAAAGCAGGCCGAATTCGCGAATTCACTAACGTCTGGACGCGTTCCAGATCAAGGACGGGTTTATCCCCGAAAAAGAGGGGAAATGAGTACCCTCGATGATGTAGCAACAAACAGCACCAGCGGCCAAGGGCTTCCTCCAACACCACAAAATGCTCTTGAGCCGATTATGTCAAGTGTCCCCGAGCGCGATCAATATGTAGACACTGAGATGGGCCCCAACACAAGGGTCAATTATCAACAACCAGAACAAGAACAGACATCACGCAGCGATAGAGCCGCATTCATTTCACGGAGAGAGTCCATGACTACATGTAGTCATTCCTGTCAAATCTCTAACCCTAGAGAAGCGCATCAAGATGGAGATCAGAGTATACTAGCTCATGATTTCGCATTGGGCTTCTCATCCTCGTCCAATCAAACCGAGAAAATCGGGCTCGAGGTCGCGCATCCAGCATTGAGTCCTGAGGGCATGGAAACACAAATATCACGCACCGGAAATAACTCTTGCCGAACAGAGCTACAACCACTGCAGGAAACCGCTACTGAACACCCATTGCCGGTGGATAAGGTATCATCTTCGCTAGAAGACCCAATAACGTGTACTTCCACAGTAGCGTACCCCGACCACCACCCAGGCAACCCAGGCCATATCTCGCTAGGTGCGCTTACCACCAACGCTCTCATCTGGGACTGCCCACAGAAGCAGCACTCTGAACCCTTACCAGTAGTGAGTACACCTCGGAGCTCGGGCAAAGACATGATCCAATCTCACTCTAAGCCTACACCATATTTAATCCAAGGGAATAAAGCCACGGCCCTGAGTCAGCGTTTGGAACAATTCAAGATAGAAACTGAATTTCAGGGGGACTACGTTCTACAGCGAGTGAGCACGTGGGAAAGTGGAAGCTCTACAAAGCAATGGAGAACATCAAGGTGGAAGAAAAAGACGGTTATTGGGAGCGGGAGCTTTGGAACCGTTTGGTTACAGCAAAAGGAGGACTATGGTGATGAAAACGAAAAATTCGGGGGAGAGGTAGGACAATTAAGGGCTGTGAAGACTGTGCCGCGAGATCTCTCACAAGGCACAAGCCTATCACAGGAGTTACTCGCATTTGTGTAACTGAAACAGGTTGGTTTCTGCTGCGTTACTTGAGGCCTGACTCGCTGAGGTACTAATCTAATATCAACAGTTTGGCCATCTTTTCGTAAACTTCGACGGCTGGTACGAGGATTCGGAGAACATGTTCCTTGTGATGGAGTATATTAGGGGGGGGTGACTTGGGCCATTATATTCGGCGATCGAAAGAAGGCCCAAAGGGCTCCAGATCACTGGTGGAGGTTAAGGAGATTACCAGGCAAATTCTAGAAGGTCTTGAAGTGCTCCACAGTAAAAGGATTTATCACCGTGATTTAAAGCCGGAGGTTTGATCCATGATCTCGCTGATCTTGCATAATAGTATACTGACAACAACCCCCCCCCCCCCCCCCACAGAATGTCCTCATGGCCTGTCTCAATCCCGTGTGGATCAAGATAGCGGATTTTGGTGTTTCGAAACATGCAAAAAACACTAGCCTTCGAACACGAGCTGGTACCCAAGGTTATCTCGCGCCCGAAATACTTGGATGTAACCCTAAAAAGTTCAAAACTCGGGGTTTGATACCTCATGCTTTGGATATATGGTCGTTAGGATGTTTAGTGTATGAACTCATTGCCTTCGAGCCTCCCTTTCTTGATCAAGAGCCAGAGGAGGAAGACGAAGCCACCACAGGCGTAGAAGCGTGGCCAACAGCAGGTTTTCGTGAAATCGACTTTGCATCTCTTCGGGAGTATTGCCATTATGGTCTCGAGTTCCCGGCGGAACTTCTGAAGCAGCCAGATCTCCCGGCGGGTGAAGAAGAAGAAGCCTTTATTCGGGGTCTTTTAGTACCAAACCCAATGGCCCGGCCGACGGCATCCAGTATCTTACAAAGTCCGTGGCTTATGCGACTTGATTATACAACTAGTAGGACTGAGTTTTGGAAGAATGAGTTTTTGCAGCTTGGGGTTGGGTTGGACTTTGGCAGAGATAATGTGTTGATGCGACAAGTGGATGAGGGAGATATCTACGACTTTCTGCCGACGGATGCCGAGTGTTCGGTTTTGGATCTTCTGTTGGTGGCTGTGAGAAATAACCGTAAGGACGCTCTTGATAGACTGCTCAAATCCCCGAGCTGTCTGAAGTCAGTAGACAGCGCGGATAGGGCACAATTATTTCGGGAGGCGATAGAGGCTGGACAGAGGGATGTGGTGAAAACACTTCTACAACGCGAGGCGTTCTTCGAGGGCTCATTTGGCGATAAATCAGTGCAAGAATGGGCAGTAGGGGCGGCCGCGGGTGATGGTGAGATGGTCAAATTGATACTTGAACATACAAGTGATCTTTGGGGCGCACTTCTATTGGCTGTAAAGTCTGGTAATGTTGATATAGTACGGATAGTTTTGGAGAGAGATCCCGAAATGGAAGTTTTTGGCATCGGGAATCCTCAGCTCCACATACCCCTGCGGGAGGCTGTCGAGGAAGGATATCTTGATATTATCAAATTTCTTCTAAACGAAGACGTAGACATTGATATGCCAGGTTCAGATGATGTAGGTGGCCGAACGCTGCTTCAGATAGCTGCCGCAAATGGTCATGTCGAAGTAGTAAGTTACTTGCTGCAGAAGGGGGCAGATGTCAGCGGGTCCCCCGGCAAGAATGGCGGCCGAACAGCGCTACAAGCAGTCCCAGGGCTTGGTCATGTTGAAATCATCAATCTACTGTTGAGGAATAATGCCAATGTGAACTACCCAGCGGCGAGTGCCAATGGCCGGACAGCCTTGCAAGCAGCCGTTGAGCATGGGCACATTGATGCTATAAAGCTTTTACTGGACAGTGGCGCGAATGTGAATGGCAGCGCAGGGGCCAAGAGCGGTGAAACGGCATTACAGGCAGCTGCAAGACGTGGAAACCTGGAAATCGTGAAGATTCTCTTGGACAGTGGTGCGGACGTCGATGCTGATGGAGCCAGCGAGGGGGGAGGGAGGGCCCTGCAGATGGCCTGCATCGGTGGAAGTCTCGCCATAGTGAAGCTGCTATTGAACAATGGGGCCGATATCGACTCGAGAGCGGGGCGTTATGGCAAGACAGCGTTGCAGGCAGCAGTCGAGGTAGGCAATATGGACACTCTCAAGCTACTTCTGGAACAGAAGGCAGATGTCAATGCAGCAGCCGGAGGAGAGAGTGAGGATGAACGAATGACGGCTCTACAGACTGCTGCGTTAAACGGATATTTCGAAATGGTCAAAATCTTGATAGACGCCAACGCCCACGTCAATGCCGGCGCGGTTGGAAAACATGGTCTCACAGCGTTACAGGCAGCAGCCAAAGGTGGAGATTTGGGAATCCTAAAGCTCTTATTAGAGAACGGAGCCAATGCAAGTGCAGGCGACAAAGGTGGTTGGACGGCCCTCTCTACCGCTAGCGGTGGCGGACACATCCATATCGTCCAGCTGTTGCTAGAGAACTACGAATATGTCAAGTCATACAAAACGGCCGCCTTAAAGGCCGCAAGCAGGAATGGACACGTTGAAATTGTCAAATTGCTGTTATATCATGGTGCGGACGCGTGCGTTAAGCGCGAAGTAGCAGTCCAGCAGCTTGTGTTATCCGAAATTGTATTGGGCCCAAGGCTCCTCCAAGAAGCAGCCAGTAGTGGAAACATCGACGCTGTAAAATTAATATTAGACAACGGTGTAGCGATCAGCACTGCGAAATATGAGGGAGACACTGATCTTCTTGGTTTAACACCCCTATTCGGTGCGGTTCGCGGTGGACATATCGCAATCCTGAAACAATTGTTAGACAATATCAGCGCAGACGCCAGTACAGCAGGACCCCCGCCTTACTATTGGTCCGAGGGCTTAGTCGCCGCGGCTACCGGCGGGCACCTCGAGATTGTAAAGCTACTGCTAAACTGGAGCTCCGATGCTTCTACAGGGCCGTTGGGGAGTGCGAGTGCTACATGGGCATCTATAAGCTTTGAGCAAGATGGAAAGGTGCTGGGGTGGTGCCGATCCTTGGATGCGGCATCTAGGGCCGAACATTTCAACGTTATTGGGTACTTATTGGATCACACCATCTGTAGCCAGATCTTCGCACATGAGTCGAGATTCAACTCTTGGTGGGGGTTCGCGGTAGATGTTCTGCGTACGGCCCTGAGCCATTGCATAAAGCGTGGGCGTCTCGGGTTACTGGAACTCATATTACACGTACACAACGACGAAGAAACCCGCAACGAAGCACTAAAAGAAGCAGCACGTGCAGGAAACATCGGTATTGTCAGGCTGTTACTGACCGAGGGAGGTGCAGTTGCAAGTGTCGGGAAAAAAGCGCTCGAAGCAGCTGCCGAGGGTGGAAATATTAGAATCCTCCGACTGTTCTGGGCGCTTTACAATCAACCAGGAGGAGCGGCGGCACCGTTTCATGACGAGAGAGCTAAGCGGGAAGGCCTGCAGACCTCCCTCAAACTGGCCATTCGCGGTGGGCATTCTGCAATCGTCAAGTTTTTGCTGACCCAGGATGGTGTCAACCCAGACGAGGGACTCAGACTCGCCGCATACATAGGCAATATTGATATTACCAGGCTCTTCCTAGAATGGAGGAGTGATGTTTGCACTTGGCCGATAACAACAAAAGCTTTATCTGTGGCTGCCAACCGTGGCAATACAGGTGTCGTGCGCCTGCTCTTGCGCCATAAGGTAAATGCGAATACGCCTACTCCCAGCTACGAACACCTCATGACGCCCTTGGAAGCAGCTTGCAAGGCTGGTAGCAGTGAGACCGTCTCCCTGCTGTTGAGAAAGGGCCACACTATTAAACGGCCATCTCAGGCTCGCCCAACAGCCTTGTACCACGCAGCAATAGGGGGGCATATTGGGATTGTGAAGCTCCTGTTGTTGAGTGGGGCCGATATTAACTGCGGGGGGGACTTGTTGGATAAGGGCGGCGACGGCAGTCACTTAGACATCCAACCTACGCCTGCCTTCGGCGTCGGGGACGACGAGGGCGCGGCTCAGTCCGACCGTCTAGATCCCTTCGGCACGCGCAACACCGCGGCCCAGTCCGGCGGTCTCTCCTTGGACCTGCCCACCATGCCCACCATTCCCTTCACCAGTAAGCTTAGCTCGAGTCTCCTGCCCGACGCCGCGGAACTTCCAGCTATGGTTGGTGACATAAGTCTTGTCAGATACCTCTTGGAAAGATATGGTTCAGCTACAGTGGACGATAGCCTGACCACGGCGCAAACGATGGCCTATGAAGACGCGTTGGCAGCCGCTGCTGCGGAGGGACATACTCACATTGT
Source organism: Morchella sp. 2014-9hei (assembly GCA_024713685.1). Taxonomy (NCBI): domain Eukaryota; kingdom Fungi; phylum Ascomycota; class Pezizomycetes; order Pezizales; family Morchellaceae; genus Morchella; species Morchella sp. 2014-9hei. The sequence goes on from JAMGYW010000019.1 coordinate 1,529,588, forward strand.
CAAGCTATTATTGGACTACGGGATCGACCCTAACAAGAGGCCGAAACACCGCAAAACAGCACTGGTGACTGCTGCACTTAAAGGGCATACGGCAATTGTTAAGCTTTTACTGGAGAAAATGACCGCCAGCCTCACCGACGAGACACCGCACGGCGAGGAGGCCTTGCTGGCAGCCGCGTGGGGTGGTAACATTAACATTATTCGCCTATTATTGGATAGGAAAGTAAAGGTTAATTCGGGGCGGCCAGGATGTGTAACAGCGCTACATGCGGCGGCCGAGATTGGACACATTGGTATTTTGAAGCTTTTGATCCACGGCAAGGCCGATGTTAATGCAGTAACGCGAGACGGGACTACCGTTTTAAACTGTGTTCTTAAATCTCAAAATGCCGATGCCATCAAATTCCTCGTAAACTTGAAGTCTAACACTTACACCAACGGTTATGGAGCCTCATCGTATGACCATAGCGACTATTTATCAGAGGAACTCGGATAGCTATATTGGATCTTTTTTAGATACATGCATACCTTGCATCCCCGGTATGCAGCGTTGTCCCGGCCCAGCACACGTTTCTCTCCATGGAAACCGGTATCCCTCGTTTATAACTCCTAGAATTAAAGGGAAATTCTAAGATTTGGTAGATTATCTTTTTCTTCCATTTTTCTGGCTCCACTGGATACTACGGTTTTATCTTACGGATTGCCTCCTTTTAGTTTTATCTTTTTACTTTTTCATTCTTTGTCTGTTATTTTTCTTGTTCCCTTTTTTCCTTCAACCTTTTTAAATTTTGTTCCGACTATCTTTCTTGATACAAGCCCGTTGGTTCTACTATTCTTATCTGTGCTTTTAAGCATGGTGGTGGCCGTCCTACGTACGACAGGAATCTAAATGGAACTCACTACATGAACCATATTATAACACTGCTCGGAACGCGAAACTCTGGGTGTGAAGAGCGGATATAGAGAACTAGGTACGGTATTGGTCGATTTGATTACAATACCAATAATATCCCATGACCCACGCTCCGCCCTGGGTCCCCCGCATCATCATAAATTTACCACAGCACAAGAACCCCCTTACAGACTCTACCTCCCTCCCGGAACACCGTTTCCCGTTGCTGCAGCATGGTGCGGTGCGGCTGTCGTCCATGCAGCCAACCCTAACCCTGCGATTTGAATTTCGTGGGTAATGGGGGTTTCATCGCGGGAGTAGGGCAGACAGGTGTGCTAGATGGCCTGGGGGGTGTAGAGTGTATTCTGCGCAGGAGAGGTATTCTGAGAGCCAACATGGAGACGTTTGATGTAGGTTGAGGGGGTCACGTGATGGCAGGTTTCTGCGGCTGTGGCGTGGCGTGGCTGTGTGGCGCGGGTAGTGGCGGTGCGTGTGGTTGGCTGCGATCGACTGCGCATGTACCTGCTCACCGTACCGTACCGATGGGGAGAGGGCAGTCGTCCATTACCGCTCGTACTGGCTGGCTTGGGCGGGTGGTTGTTGTTGGTGTTGGCCATGGGGGGCGGAGGGATACATGTATCCAGGGCCGGTGTTGGGAAATAGTGCATATTTTTGCCTGGCAACCCCCATCGCTATTTCAGAAATTATATGCTGGTACAATAAATCCCTGCTGGGCTTGAGAATACATCGGCTCGTGCTTGAAAATACAATTGATATCCACTTAATTCAACACAAAAAGAGTCATTGCCAAGGTAGTAGAAACACATACTGAGTAAAGAACCTGGAAACGCGTTGAAGATCGACATCTTTTTCTTGACATACCCTCATTTGAGTATTTATTTTGGGTTTCTCATGGCCCGAGACCCTGAGCATATACATGCACTTGTAGTATGGTGCGCACACTCTTAAAGGTAATGTGGTAGCGTACAGAAGTAGAACAATTATAGCTGCAATAGGGCCTCATGGGCAAACAAGAGGGCCCGTTTCTAGCCATTCTGCTGCATTACTGCCATTGGGTTTGCTTTTCTAGGTGTATAAATGGGTATAATACTGTTCCGCTTAGATCAGTCTTGGCGCATTTTACATACAAAGATCCACAATTTCAAACCTGCTAAGGCTTTTCAACCCAGACAGATATCAAAAATCTGCAAAAATAGAACTAAACGTCATCTTCTTAACTAGAGTTATATTTTTCCACTTTTTTTCTACCCTTTTCCATTTCAAAGCCTTAGGCTTTTAAGGTTTCGTCGCGATCCGTTACCATTAAGCGTGGGCGCACCATAGTGGGTGGAACTATGTACGCGTATTCCAGTGGCGAATATCGATGCAACAGTTCACAGAGAACGATGTAGGGAGAAGGTAGTTTAGCGTACTATAGAAGCAGAGACCAGCCTAACCAACCCGAGTTGCCAACTGGTGCGGTCACCAGCTCTCACTCGGCCGCATTCCGAGTGACAGGACATGAGTGTAAATGCAGCGAGTGATATTGTATGATTGAGATTCCGTTCCCGATGGCGAGGCAGGACACAGGGACGGGGGTCAGGGGGTCAGGATCGTGTTTTATCGTGGTGGAACTGGATATAGTTCGCCTTATCGGCGCCTACTTGCACATATATGTACAGCGACAGGTAATAAGTGATAGAACGCCCTGAGATACGGATATACCTGCAAACACCGTATGTTGGTGGCGTTTTACTCAAAACAGGTATCACTCTGTCTCAGCCGTTCCATCACTTTTTACCTACCGCTGTACGGTAGCAGAAATGGGGGTGCTATCGATGCCCTAACACTGCCGCATTTGAGTGGGTACCGTATTCTTGTAGTATTAGTATAAGAAATATTATTGGCGGCCTAACAGTAGCATTGGTGCGGTATCTCGGGGTAGGCGATAGCATTGGTGTGGCATTCCGGGTAGCAGGTTGGTATTGCTATAGTATTCGTTTAATCTTTAGGTGTACATGCAAGGTCTCGATGCACACTTCGAGAAAGATTCCCAGGGTTTAATGTATTATGAGGGATCACGGAGTTTATCATTACCACAATTCTGTTCATCAATACATGTATGAGAAAGGGGTGGTTTTCGTGCCCCAGTTCTACCATATTGCTACTGTATTGTACATACAATACCGCATTCATACAAATACGGAGATAATATGCCATGGTTGGAGTCAGTGTATTTGGGGGAATACCGTAAAAACACTGCAGAACTACCGTAGAAATAATTAGTATGTAACTGGCTGATAATTTACGGTTATAATTAACTGGTTAACTGCTGGAAAAGTGTATGTGGGACGGGTAGGGACAGAAGGTGGCAGAAGGGGGCGGAAGGGGAAGGGGACGGGTATGGGAACGGGAACGGGGATAGGGGCGGGGATGAGGATTGCCTTTACCAGCTAGCAGCTCAATACCATGGCCATGATATGGGCGTTCGGCGATCATCGTATATGGCGGTGATCATGGTCATCACCTATCAAAAATGCAGTAGTACGAACACTGATAGATCAACGGTGGTAGACTGAGATCCAGGAATGAAAGAAAATATTTACTTTTGAAAAGTATTCCCTAAATCTTTATCAGCCGATGATGAAAGACTAGAAATGAGTGAACCATTGTTGAACAGAATTGTGGTAATGATAATTTCCGCCATGCTTCATGATACATTAAATCCTGAGAAGATTTCGCTAGGTGTACATCCAAATCTTGCATGTACACCCAAGGAATAACGGAATACCATAGCAATACCAGTCTGCTACCCGAAATACCACACTAATGCTACTGCTACGCGACCAATACTACCCACTGTACTAATACTGTAATAACACGGTAGTTACTTAAATGCAGCATAGATATCACCCCTATTTCTGCTACTGTAGTTCGCTCATTTCTAGTATCTCATCAAGGGGTGATAAAGATTTAGGAAATACCTTTTAAAAGCATTTTTTTCTTACTTTCCTGTATCTCAGTCTACCACAGTTGATTTCTCAGTAGTTCATCGTGATATGGATGTGATGATCATGATCATCATCATGTATGATAATCGTCGAATACAGATATCATGGTGTTGAACTGCTGCTCCATTCCGGCCCCCTCCCCTCCCCCTCCTATCTCTATCCGGACCCTGCCTATCCCCTATGTATCCGCCCCTTCCGCCCTCTACCCGCCCCTACCCCTGCCTAGCAGTTGACCGGTAACCTCTAAGCTGGCAGCCAGTTATATGTCTATTACACTACATGTACCTATCCTCCTGCGGTAGTGCTGCAGCATTTCTACGGCTTTTCTCTAGATACACTAATTAACCCTAAACAATGCCGTATTACCTCCGTATTTCTAGTCATGCGGTATTGCAACACACAATGCGGTAGCACTATAGCTACGGTATGAAAACCACCTCCCTTTCGAATTCTCATACTGTATGTATTCTGTCCCGATATAAGACTAGCGGGGATAGGCCGGCCAGCCACATTGGAAAAAGAAAAAGTTTTGGATATGAGTCTCGGGGATTGCAGAGCTTCACGCGTCTATTCGCTTGTTGGCCACTTTCCACCATCTTTGCTCCCCGGTCATGTATGCATGTCGTAATAACTCTCTTTGGCTATTAGATGAGTACATGTATGTAGTTACTTGTATTTGTGACTATTGATGATGATGATCGGGGGAGAAAAGGATGTCTCCTCCTTACCCTCGCTCTCCATCAATGACACCCCCTTCGATCGCGTGTCGCTCATGCTCAGCTCGGCCGCCACATTGTGGCTAACATGCTGACTAATACACATGACTCTTACTTCGCCAGGATGAGGCAATCACAGATGGAACTAGGACCTTCTGCTGGTCACTGATACTCAAGTAGATATTTGCTATTCCAAGCGGATATCGATATCGGGGGCCTATATGTAATACAGATATCATAGGTTATAATCTACTAGGTGCCATCTAGCTAGCTATAGATCTGCAGGTATACATACATGTATATATATTCGTACGGACGTCACCGCTAGTACTACTAGATACTGTTGCCTTCTCGATGGGCTGGAAGGTTCGTAATATCGTTTATGATGACATCAAAGTAATTTACATCTAGGCGAATATTACCTTTGAGAAGGTCACATAAATTCAGCCATGTCACTATAAAATGCTCATGATGATTTTAATGGTGGGTGAAACACAAATCTATTCCATGTCAGATGATTCAATAGACATAAGGGCCACCCATAGTGAATACAGATATCCCTCGGTGAATCAAAGTAAAGACATTTTTCTTTAATCTAGGTCAAGTACATGTATTGAGATAAAATCATTCCACTAAATACCCTGCTCTATAGATCTAGATATAGTACTAGCTAGGACAGAAGTTTTGGTAATATACCCTTTTTACAGTGAAAGTAACCATGTTGGGCTGCCCGAAACAACTACCCAACCTCATCAAAAAAACTCTAACCCTTCAAGGGCAGTTGGAAATTATCTCAAGATGGAGCTTATGGAATTCTAGAATTTTGTGTCCCTTCTTCAGGCGTGTGCCTTCCAATTTTTAAAGTGATGATTTGGGTGTTTCTGGTTTTGTATGGTGTCCCCATACAAATTTTGTGTTGCAACGGCAACGGAAAATTACCAAAACTTCTGTACCCCGACTGTACATACATGTATACAAGCGGTTTCCGGCCTTCGGCCGGTACTACACGTATATCAATCAGTCCAATACACAGACAAGCCGCCTTGGGGCTTATTTCTCTATTTGCTTGTCAGTCGGGGCTCTCAGGCCGCTGCGCGGCCCGCGACTCCTCCTGGCAGGCAAAGTTCATCACTATATCCGCTCTAGTCGATCTAATTGTGCCTTTTCTGATATTTATCCCCCATATGTCAGTCAGAAATACCCCCAGTTCAAGCTGCAAGTATATTATTAATAGCCACAAAGCCTCTAAAATCCAACTATTCGAATTTCAGAACTAGTAGAAACCCTATTAACAATCTAACACCACTCAGCACAATACCCTATGTTAATATCCAACACTAGATGTTTCAAGCGAAACAAAATCTCAAAATGAGCCAATTAGAGGACTATAAAAGCACATTGTATATGCAGGTTATAATTATATACTTATTAGATATATAAAATAGAGAGATGGAACCTCATCCCAGTGCTAGTTATTGCAAGAATTATTCAACATCGATATCTTCCTTATTCCGATAGTGACGTATATGAGCATAGATCTCCTTAGCGGCTTCTAAGAGCTTCCTTTTGTCTTCCCCGGCTTTGATGACCTTTTTATCGGCGCTCTCACTCACAACCTCATCTCTCCCCAGCTTAATATTTCCCCCAACAATGAGATCCCGTTCATCTGTGCTCTCATTGAAACCTTTATCGTCCTGCCTATCCGTGGCGGCGAGGTGCTCATTTGTGCTCTGGCCATTGACATCTTCCTCGGCATCTTCCTCGCTGAGAGCGCCGACATTGTCATGGGTGGGAGAACCGATATCTTGATTGATTCTCTCGCCAAAAACTTCATCCCTGCCTTCGCAGTCATCTTCATTGCAGTTTTCGCCATCGTACTCATCAATTTTCTCAACGGAACCTTCGTCGGCGGGGGCACCGGCATTTTCATCGATTTTCGAAGGAATATCTTCCCAATCAATGACGGCCTGTCCGTCGTTAATCTCACTGACACTTCCATCGCTTGCCGCAGCGATACCCGACGATTGAAAGACCCGCAAAAAGTCTTGATCCTCCAAGATAACTGCCATGTCAAGTGCTGTGCGTCCATCCTGGTCTTTCCAGCTCTGATCCATTCCTTCAGCAATGAGCGTTTTCGCTATCTCCACACAATCATTTTTCTGATGGCCGGTAAGGGATGAGAGGATCGTTAGATGCAGTGGCGACCAGCTGCCAACACATATTCTGAAGTCTGCGCTTTTTCCGAGTAGAAAACGAACAAATTCCGGTTTGCTCTCAAAACAAGCAAAGTGCAGGGCGGTATACCCTTTTACATCTAAAGCGTTTAACAGATCCGTTCCCCGAGGTAGGAAGAACTCGACTAGGGAGTTCTCAATATCAAGGCTGGAGTAATGGAGAATCGTACGCTTAAGGTTATCTCTAATCTTAATATCTGCTTTGAGCTTGGTAATGAAAAAGTCAAATAGTTTGTTGATGCCTTTTGGATTGGTTTTAAGCGCGAGATGTAGGATGGTTCGCCCATAGGAATCCTGCGCATTGATATTCGCACCTTCGTCCGTTAAAGCCTCCACTGAGTTCGAAATTGTCTCTGCAGCGATGTTGTGGGCAACTGTACAATGTATCGCACTTCTCCCACGGTTGTCTCTTAGATTCATGTCGACGCCAAGACTGATAAGATTTACAATCATCTTATAGTCATGCTTTTGGGCTGCAATATGCAGGGCCGTCCGTCCACGGCCGTCTTTTGCGTTCGGGTTCGCTCCTTTGCCGATCATGGCGTACATTGTATCGTGTTCTCCGCGCATTGCTGCTGTATGAATTGGCGCCGAGTTATGTTTATCTTTGAGATTTAAATCGGCACCCTTCTCGGTAAGAAGTGTAATTGTAGGATGGAGACTTCCATGCTCTGTCAAAGATGCTATATAGTGCATGGCTGTCATTCCGTTCACATCCTGCACGTTGATATTCACTCCCTTAATATCAATCAAGATAGCCATCAAATCGGGTTTATTGAGCCTCGCTGTATCATGCAGCGCCGTTCGTCCGTCTTCGTTACGAAGATTCAAATCGACCCCACTCTCGGCAATAAGCTTACATATTTTTGAGGAGATCCCTTCGAGCACTGCCGCATGTAGAGCAGTATTCTCATGTTGATCCCGTGAATTCAGATCGACCCCTTTGTCGATCAAGAACTTCACCAAGTCGTAGTGACCCATTCTTACTACCTTGTGCACCACCGCCTGCCCAGATTTGTCTTTGGCGTCTATAATTGCCCCATGATCGACGAGAAGTTGAAAAACCTTTTCACGACAGTCCTTTGCGCTTGCTGCAATATGTAGTGCCGTTGCACCTTCGGGATCAGAATCAGAAGCGGCCATGTTGGCGTTTTGCGAAATAAGGAATTTGATAGACTCAAGATTGCCGGCCTCGATTGAGCGATGAAACAAACGATCACTCGGTCGCCCCTGAGTGTCAAAAAAGACATTTAGCATTTCAAAATTTCCGGCTCTGGCTACATGACGCAAGGCTTCAACACTGGCGTCAGTGCATGCGCCATTCTTTACCAGATATCGGGCGAATTTCGCATTTCCTGAGACGGCGCAAATATCTAACGGAGTCCTGCCACCCTCGCCAGCGGCGTGTACATTGGCGCCCCGTGACACAAGAACATGGCCTGCGGAAACTCCAGAACATAAGTTGGCGGCCCAATGAAGCGGCCGGAAGCCTTTCGCGTCTGCTGCCTCGATGTCGGATATCCGTCGAGTTAGGGCAGCGCTCACATCAGCATTACGAGCACTTGTGCTTGAGCTCTCGGGGGGGCCTCCTCCTGCCACTTGGGCGTCCGTTACCTTCTCCGCTCCGACAAGAAACTCGATCATTTCGGTGCGGCCTTTTGCAGCAGCGAGGTGCAGCATCGTGAATCCGGACCTATCCTTATCCTCCATCGAGCTAACCTCGCCCAATATGACTTTGAGAACGCCAACATGCCCGCCCAGAGCAGCGAGATGAGCGGGCGTCCTTCCGTCGTTGTTACGCTCCTTCACCCCCCCAGCCTGGACTAGCACATTGAGGACATCAAGGTTTCCATAATACGCAGCCCAGTGCAGGGGGGTGCTTCGAGACGAGTCTCGGGCTTTGATATTTACTCCTGCCTCAATAAGACGCCTGGCTGCGGCGGGATTGTTGCCTATCGCCGCGCAGTGAAGAAGTGTCGTGCCATCCCTCGCACGCGCCTCTATGTCTAGACCCTCACTCATGAGCTCCCGGAATTGTGCTGCACCCCCCCACAAGCAATTGTAATGCAGTGGAGTCCAGCCGGCCAGGTCCTTGACATTTCCATCTGCCCCAGCATCCAGCAGGACCGAGACATAGGTTTTGTCTCCAGAGGAGGGATAGCTTGCCATAGGGCTGGCGGCGTAATGGATGGGCGAAAGACCAAGAATGTCCGGTGATCTTATTTGTTCACTTATAGCTACCGAATCGCTATCCGAGGGAGTCTTGAAGAAGCATCGGCTATGAAGCTCTGTAAATCGGGTGGGAAAATGGTATAAATCATCGCTGCTGCCACCCCGTTGCACGTCTTTCGACTGCAGGTTGAAGGGTTTCCAATTGAGGGGTGTTTGGCGGCCGCGGCTATGGACTTTTCTTTGCAACGAAAACAGTGACAAGAGATGGCGGCTATATTCTTCGAGCTCAGGATCGTCGAGTTCTTGACGGAGTTTAGATGCCGCGCGTGAAGTATGGCGGGGAGTGGACCCGTTTGTTGTGGCCATACATAGATCCTGGTCTACCGAGATCTCCTCCTCTATCAAAGCCAATCTGAAAAATACCATCACGGTTGCGGTAGCCCTTCGGGCAAAGATGTTGGAGGAAGTGAAGGATTTAGCTGTTCGAAAGAGCCAAATATAAATATCCACAGACCTATCCCACTGGTCATGTAACTCGTGCTGTTCCGATCGTTGCCTTGCGAATTCGATTACTGCACTAGCATCCGGAAGTCGTTCCTCAGCACTAAGTGGAGGAATAATACATAGGTAAACTTCTTGCAATGACCCTATTCCAGTTCTTTGAAGATCTTGGACCAATTTGAGCAGAATGGCGTTTTGTAGAGTAAACGACTGCCAGGATGAACCGCCAGCACTTAGCTCTGCAGAATCTGCATGACGTACGGAGGTCGTTCCTTGGATCGAGCTTGTCAGCCTTTCCGCGACCAGCTTCATAAACGCCGAAAGAATCTTTTGTGCACCAAGCAATGCCAGTGGTGCACTAGACAAGACTGCCAATTGATTTTTTGAACCGTCCTTTGTGTTGTCAGTAGTTGAAGGGGCAGATGCGTTGCAGGGGTTGCATTTGTCCAACCTTATTTTGGGGTTTCTCTTCCATATCATTGATGATAAAGCCTGTTTTCTGGCGATGGGGATTCTTTATGTTTCCAAAGCCTAGTATCCGTTGGGATTCAATTTCGATCCCAGAGCTTGGGAGCGCATCGTCTGGCGGCGGCCCGTCACACCCATCCTTCAATGGCTGTATACGTATGTCACGACAATCGTCTGGTGAAGGCATGTCATCCTTATCTTGTGCGAGGACGAGTGAAGCCATTAGTGTTTCATCGGACCACCACTTCAAATCCCGACGTAAAGCAGCTTCGTTCAAGCCCAGGAGCCACATATTCTTGCCTCCTGGGTCTTGCGTGCTGCGGTTACTGTCCTCCGGCGCAGATGGAGTGGTACCTCCAACCGAACTTCCTTCTTTCGGAAATTTCATGGCGTCGTACATCCACAATGATAATATTGCATCAATCTCGTCAACATCTGTTTTCCACTTCTCCTCTCCTTGATTCTTTGTGGCTGTGATGGTGACCTGCTGGTTACCGAAGGACTGAATAAATAATGGCCAACTAGACATTGAACCCTTGGGAGATTTCTCGAGAGAGTGGGAGAGAGAGTTTAGAACAACATCGATGGCAGATGCAAGGACTCGAGCTTCCGCAAACACACTACTACGCCATCCTGTGAGGATCCAAAGCCGTATTCGTATACTTTTTATCTCATCAAACATTTTGGGATCGACACCGGTGAAATGCCACGGGGGACTCCAGAAGCCTTCCGACCAAAAATGGTTTTCATAAGCTTCTCGCTTCTTTATCAACGACGGGGACTTGGGTTCTTCCGAATCCCGCTCTTTCGGCCAGTTGGCGTATAGTGCCGTGCCTCTTGTTGCCAGCCAATCAAGTTCAAATCCCTTTGGGAGTCTTTGTACAGCTGGTCTTCGGGTCAAACCTCGGCGAACGTAGGCCCTCAAAGCAGCCATAGCTAACATTCCACCTAACTGCGCAAGAGAGACCGACCAGTGTAAGGCACGGAGACCGGTAAACTGGAGAATGAATCCACAGAGGGATATGATTGTGCCGATAGTCGCGAAAAACCCAGTGAAAGGGTAAGAATTGAATGAATTCGACCATGATCTTGGCTGACTCCTTAATTCTGCCTTGCTTTTCTTCACCTGCGTATCACCCCATCCATTTTTCCGCTCAGAGGTTGTAATTATTTCCCGTACACCTTTTGAAAATATCACGAAGGATTCGAAGGATTGGTCGGCTACCCTCTCACCCTTTTGCAACCATAGACTGCGAATCTCGATGTTGCGCTCGTCTGGATCGTTTAGTGCTTCATATCTTTTCTCGGTGGTGCTGTCCTCTATCACATGCGCACATATGAGTAGGCCTATGGAGGTTATTACTGTTCCCGAACACATGACAGGAAACGCATAGCCCTGAACAGAGGAGTCGCCTTTCTTATATCGTAACTTCCGATGGTAGGTAGCAAATCCGGCGTAAAGAACGATGCCAACCTGGATCGCCACGGCGATGACGGCAGCAAAGCGGATCTCTGTTCTACGAACGCGATTGTGAAGATTAAGGCTGATGCTAGGGGCAGGAGGGTTTTCTACTAATGGTCGAAGTTTTTTCGTCGGATTCCCCAAATCCTTGGCTTCTGTCCTCTCTAAATTAGCCAATTTAAATTAAAGTTATGTTATAGTAGATCTCACTTTCGACTTGCCCGTTGCCAGTTCGGTGGCCGCCCCCTTCTCTAACAGGCCCCTTGTCTCCATCAATCTCAACGAGATGTTCCTCATCAAGTGCTTTATCTATTGAAGAAAGCAAACCGTATTTGCCTCCCCGCGATAAAAATAGAATATCTTTTACCGGGGGCATGCCCATTGTTCTCACAATTTGTTGACCATTCCAGAGCTCACCAACCTCGTGCGAAGTGGAGGACATCAGTTCTACCTCAGCAGCAGCTATGTTCTCCCGAGCCCTTCCGATAATGGCTTTCAGCCATCTAGGGCCTCCAACTCGGATGGCGCCAGTTATGGCTGTAATCATTCCCAGTGGGACCATTGCAAAAATAAAATGATCCGCCCAGCCCATCGACTCGCTCATGAATTGCTTGGTGACCTGTTCGCCGAAGAGTGAGAGCAAAGGAGCTAAATCCGAGATCAAGTTATTTGAAAACTCATCACCATCCCGAACAACGGCAATGACTGGCCCTACGAGGATGATGACCGTGATCAACACTATAGGGCACTTTAAGTCTACCATTATTTATTATTGATATCAGAGATAGTGACTTTAATCACTTGGTCGGCTTTGAAGCCGGTGTGGAATTCGGAAGCTGCGGATGGAATATGGTTAGAATCTGGTACTGTCACGCAGATCATGAAGCGAGGAAGATCGAGATGGTTAGATAACACTCACTAGGTCTATATCCGATGGAGAAGACTTCGTCTCACGATTGTCTGGCCGGGGTTTCCAAACAGTATATGTATATTATATATGTGTGTGAAAGATTGCTACTAGCTCGAAGTTAGAAGAGATCTGAGGGTGTAGAGAATACCTTATATATAAGTATGCATGTATGTATTCCTCCAAGATGAGGGGAAACTTAACACGCGCACTAAACACGTTGCTTACATGTACATGTAGTATCAACTTGGACGAATGACAACTCAACGGGCCAGTTCTTTCTCGGCATACAGCTGCAAGGCTGATTATGTATCCTGATTGGATTCTGACTTTCAAGTTGTGCTGCATGGAAGGGTACGATAGGTGCTCTACCTACACGTAGTTAATGCACATGCATGGGCCGAGTATACTATTTCAGCCTCCCTACCATGGCCCTCCGGATCCGTGCCAACCATGCTGATTGGGAAGAACTCGATCGGTCGATTCTGCTGCAAAACAGGGGTATTTGTCTTCAGACTTTAGGCGAACCCCCGGTATGTAGAAGTACATGCATGAATTAGGCCCCAGATAGACAACGGATATATATAGGATTAACAGTAGGCTTCTTAACGGCACACGAGGTTCACCCCCCCAGTTGGGCTTCTGCCACATGCACATAAAGCTACAGGTGTTGAATACTCGCGGTGCCGAAAGGTCCACGAGCCATGTGACTAAACTTAGTCGAGATATCTGGGTTTTCAGCTAAAATTGGGTTCACGAGACCCGGGTACTTTTCGGTATAGCAAGTATAGACGAAGGGATATTGACCACACATCTCTCTCGTTGAGTGTTCCTATTGAGGCCTTTTTGACAGTGGGAATGCCGATTTGATCACGTGTAAACCTTTGGGTGTACTCAAGCAGGGCTGCGGCCAGGCTCTAGAGTGCGTCAGGGTCTGCGGCGCGCAACAAGAGGAGCGAAGGCTCCAGGCCTTAAGTCTTACTGGAAATATAATAGGATGACAACTTTGCCTTATACAGTGGAGTCTCGTAGTAGCATATAATCGGGAACAGATTTCGTGCGCCTTTATCGAGATTATATATGGGTGTCGTTCTAGGAAAACCGTCCGCACAGCCAAATCCTTATTCCGACGAACCAAACAACCGATAAACTCCAAATTTTCATAAAGTTCAGAGGACCTTGGTAAGAGCCCAGAATTAATTTTTCTGACATTGGTTCCATAAATTGGAGCCTGTAGAGTGCGGTAGCGAGCTGGTGAGGCCTTGTTGCGTTGCCACACAGGTACCTTTTCCTAGAACGACACCCATATATGCTTGTAATATCGTAAACAACTTTGCCTGTACTGACTCGTTTAGGATTGCCTGACTAGATGCTACAACCGGTACCGGGGATATGCTATTACCTGGAATGCTACTATTAAGACTACATGCACGGTAGTTAAGAAAATGAACCCACTACTACTGTGAAGTTGAGGCATTAATAGACAAAGTAGCTGACAGAGTTTCCTCTCTAGTAGCCGTGTAAATGCATAAATATTGACGTTTCCCATACAAAAAGTTGCGAAATACACATTATTTAATGCAATAACCGCATTACTTTGTGTTAAAGGCATTCCTGTCCCATTACCGACACTTTACCAACACTTTACTGACGACTTTACTGACGACTTTACCAGGTAAAGGTATGTTAAAGGCATTACCGTCCCATTACCGTCCCATTACCAACACTTTACTGACGACTTTGCCAGATAAATGTATGTTAAATGCATGTTTTCTGGCAGATAAAGGTATGTTAAATGCATAGTTTTTAGCATTTCCGGTTTTCCGTCGGAACATGATTGTTTTCTAATGAAGCTCCCACTCTACATCTCGAGATAGTTGAGTATTGAAACAAAACATTTCGATGGGGTTATCAAATGGCATCTGGCACTAATGGGCTTGTAACATTTGGGGAATACAAATTCATTTTGGTGAATCCATTATTTGGCATATACATACATGCAGGGTACGGGTATAATAGTAGGATGTCTTCTGATAATTCGTTTCATTGCGATGGCCTTCGTCAATCATGTGAAGCATCATCGGTGGCTAAAACTTATCCCCCCCTCTGTATAGTACGCCCAAGCGGGTGACAGGTGTGACAGGCAAATACCTCTGTATAGTCGTCTGTAGAGTCGTCTGTATAGTCGTCCGATTTCCCTTAAAACGACTTTCCCCCCACCAAAATATTGACATTTCCCAGCGAAAATTAAACCTCCAGAAACGACTTTCCCGACGACTTTACCGAATATTCTGGGTACACATTTACACGGCTCCTAGAGCCTGCGGGGGGTGGGCTGCACGAGCTGCATGTCTCAAGCCCTACAACCTGAGATGGCTTGAGTTATTTATATATACATTTACGCTCTATTTGATATTCGGGCTCAGTGATAGTTTAGGTACATTGCTAGGTGATTTATCCTTCGTTTGGCCCTCTACTACTCTACCGCCGCAGGAAATGCATCGCATAATGTATCCATAATAAATCATATATACGTGATGTCCGTATCCGGGTGGCTATTGCATCGCATAATGCATCGCATATTGCATCGCAGTCTCCTTTTGCCAAGACTTCAATTATAAATGAGCAGCGCTGGGCTTCCCTATCAGGGTATGAAATACATCATTAAAGGTATCAGTAAATGGATCAGTAAAGGGATTAAGAAAAAAAAGGAATGTGGTGGGATTGAACCTCAAGCATTCCGATGATCTAATTTAGAGCTGACCACCTGTACCATTATATCTTTTCGATATATAGGCTAACTCGATACCTTGTATTCAAATTTAAAGCCTCATCGGAAATCAAAAAATCTCTAAGTCCATAATCAGGAGGGATAAGAAATACGAAGAACAGTAGTATATTTAGCTTGACGATTTTAAATACGGCTTCCCTGACGAGTTTCCCTCTCAATTCAAGGGTCGTAGGAAAATCGTTCCTAAATAGTCAGCAAATGTGTTGGCCTGATACATTTACCAGCCGCTTTCCTATGGTAAATTCATCAAGTGATGCATTATTTGCGCTGGTAGAGTAAGTCATTGGTAAAAGCGTTAGACAATACATCAATTGGACGAGTTTACAGAGCCCGAGACGTATTAATGCATCAAGTGATGCATTTACCAGCCGCTTTTCTATGGTAAATTCGTCAAGTGATGCATTATTTGCGCTGGTAGAGCTAGACATGCTAATACATCAATTTACACATTACCAATACAAAAGCGGGGAGGAAAAAGCACAAATGATGCACTATTTGATGCATTTACTCGTTTTAATCGTCTTATGTACCCTTATTTTACACTTCTAGACCACATATATATGACCTTAGTACTCATTCTAGACGATCGTGCGATCAATTAATGGCATTATAATACACTTTCCCACAAACCAGCTTCCCTTAATCCTATAAATGACATGATCCGATTCTCATCTATGGCATCGTGGGTGGGAAATTGAGTAGTTGAGAGATTAACTGTTGCCAAAATTCCACAATTGCAAAGATCACTTATTGTTTTATTACCATTATATAACATAGAGAATGGATAGACTCGTACATTTGATGTTTTAAAGATTTGTTGTTTGATGGAATTGATGTATCCCTACACATACTTACTGAAAGCAACACATCCAGGTATGACTTCCGGACGAGTTTGCCCGGATGAAAAGAGATTTATTAAATATGTCTGGTAGAAGGCATGACGCATCATGCAGCGCATGGCATGCAGTACAGCTGCACAGTAGTGGATAGATATATGGTTTTAATGTCGTGTGGCGCACTCGTAATGTTGATGTTACCTTACCGTCGAAATGCATACAATTTTGAGCCTTATTCAGTCGGCTTATCCAGAACGTAGGCTTACAATAGCTTTATCGGTACAAAAATCATTTTTAAGCCTTATTTCATCCTTAAAACATGCTTAAATAATACTTATTTGAACCTTATTGGATTCATAAGGCTATTATGAGCCTACGTTCTGGATAAGCCGACTGAATAAGGCTCAAAATTGTATGCGTTTCGGAGGTAAGGTACCTTACCTTTAATGTTAAATACAAAACAACGAAAATACGATATGATATAGTTCATGACTATAGATAAAAAAAAGGGTTGGCCAATGTAATTAATGAGTTAAACGAAAGAAGAAAAAAAAGAGGGTTGGCCATTTGTCACATTCTTCATTCATTCCGGGTACCATTGGTCACTTGGAAGCCCCTGAGGTTTTTTTTTTGATGGTCCGCCACGATTACATGTCTCACTCCGGAACCTGAATCACGAACTCTTTTTTCGAGTGGCTGCAGATGGCCTCGGCATTCTAAATCTCCTGATGGTCGCTGTGTCTTGCGCCATATGTGCGACTAGGGTAGCTAAATCAAGCAGAGATACGACTTATCCTTCCGCGAATACAAATACCATTTAGCTCGCGTTTAATTGGCATGAATACCTAATAATCTGGCCACAGTGCATCAGTGAAGAGGGTTGATTCGATGATCGTTACATAAGCACATGTATATACAACTACAATACGGGAAACCCGGGTGTGATTAGAGCCGTATAATATTTGCAGGTTTAAAAGTGGCGTAGTAAAACTATATTCATAAAGACACTGATTTTTTTAAAGAACTGTATTTATATAGAAGCACTTTTTTTAACATATAGTAGGCAACTGGTGTGTTTCAAAAAGGGTCCTTTTGGTCACAAGCCGCTTTTTAGAAAAAGCCGTACCAGTACACCTTGAATATACCATAAAAATACTACAATATTCAATTGCAAAGCATAGTAGGAGTCTGGAAACTAGCAGGTCTTTGATATACAATTAAAAACTAATACATGTACTCGGTGTTCTGGAGATTTCCCTGGTGCATGTGTATACATGTACTTATATTAATTTCAAGATAGGATTACTCCATGATCCATCAATTGCACTGATTACATGGCCGCTGGTAGGATGGAAGTAGGCGGGATGGGCCTACTCTATATGTAGGTCTAGCCTAGTCCTGTACCTACCTAGACCCTATACTAGCGCGGTCACAGAACTCAAGTGTGTTACTGGCTAGTGAGCAGTATTAGAACGGCTTTTTTGAGCATACCGTTCTTTTGAGATAGCGTACTGACATGAAAAACCTTTGTTTGGAATTATTGTATTCATATGAATACCGGATTAAATCGAGCCAGGTGAGCAAGCGTAATGCAGATAAAAACCCGAATCACTACAAGACTACTACTACTCTAATCACACCCCATTTTCCGCCATTGTAAATGTATATATATTGGTTATATTGAATACATCGAACACAACGACATATTAGACAATCGTCAGCAACGGATGATATGCATGATCGGAAGAATTTCATGATTTTTGGAAACACAGGACTGATCGTTTGCGACATATCTCTCGGCGCCCATCGGTCATTTATGCCGACTCATTTGATATGGGGGACCGTCCATATGAATGCAGGGCTACGGCGGAGATAAGAGCTAGAGCAAAAGACCATAGGACGGTCCAAGCCCTACTGTGGACCAAGACAGGCATCGACTGCGCGCTGAACATATGGAAAGAATTTGCAAAATGGAGGCATGGCAACGGAGAGAGAGACGAAGAAAAGGAGGAGGAAGAAAGGGAGGCAGCGCAAGGATGGGGTGGACTTAAGGACAGGGCAGGAGAAGGAGCAATTTGATCAGTCCTTTGGGTTATCTTGCGTTTTCTTTCTGTTTTGTTTTGTTCGGTTTGTTTACGGTACGGGTACTGTGAGAGGTGGCGGAGGAGACGGGTAGTTCTGGGGCAGTGCGATATTACCATAGACTACGGTCTGCATGTAATTAATGAGTTAAACAAAAAAAAAAAAAAAAAGACCGTCCGTATGACATGCTTCAACCCTGACCCTATATAATTAATCCTAGCGCAGAAGGTATCCAAATGTTGAGACTGTAAGTATAGGTTCGTTGCTGCGGTATATAAATTTAGTCTTAATCTTCAACTCGAGCCCCAGGCATGCATCTCATAGAGGAATAGCATAGAGAGTAATATTGTTACCATTAATTCTATGAGACTCTCTCTAAATTATCAATGTACACCAAACCGACCTTCGATCCCTCACCACATGCAACCTGAAATCATAGATTACTGGCCGCCGCTCCAATCGAGTCAGCAAAATCTGTTTAGTAGCGTCGTGCACATTGAAATTCGTATGTCCATTAATGAATCCTATTCCTTACCTCGCCATGTCGCGCGCATAATAAGGTCGCCGCAGAGACCATGCGATCGCAAGATGGCACAGAAGGTAGCGGCAGTGCACTCTCGCGGGTGTTGAACCGAATACTACAGATATCACTGTTGGATATGATCTCACTAGCATGCAAAGGCGTATTGCAGGACCAACACCCGTATATGCAGTGAAATCACAGATGGTCACTCGTGTACTAGTACGAGTGATACACCATGAGTCCCATGTCTCATCAATTTGCGAGTGATTTTCTGTGACGATCCACTATACTACCGGTGTCGAGGTGGAGTACGTACAGAACCCATTGATCTGACTGTGTAGCTGTGCATGTACTTTTCAGCTAGCTTCTTTGAATTTCATTAATTTGGTGGCTATCATAGTAGTGGCATAGGTTATTCACTACATATGTGTGGGGGAAGTGGGGGCATGATATAACACTTCTATATATCTGGGGGCGGGGGGGAGGGAGGATGCCGTGCCGAGTGCATGCCTGCGGTTACCCGCAATCTTCGAGTAGGGCCGTGGTGCTGCTGCGGGCTGCGGCGTACTCAGAGCAGTAATCGTGCTGCACCTTCCTCTTTGGGATGTCGTGACGAAACCTCACTCGGAGTCTTGGCGCGAGTGATATTCCGTGATCAATCGTGGGGGGCGATGAACGCGGGGGCGACATCGATACCTATCATGCATGTGAAACGCTGTAGCGCAGTCCAGCTTCAAGCAAGCCAGGCATTTTACTTAAGACAGACTGGAGTCACTAGCTGCTAGCGGATGCTCCGGTCAGAGAATCCGCACCGATCAGCCTACCGAAAGATTGATCTAGACTCTTTTCGCAAAGGTTCTTATATATCACTATATATGTATGGGTTGGCATTCAGCTTTGCAATTTGGATAGGTGGCAACGCCATGGCCAGTCGTAGTACAAGTCAAAACACATGCAGCCTTTTCGGTACCCGTATATATATAGCACAGATTATATATCCTCTGGGCGGGCAACCATAATTCACACACAGTGGCTCCAGCTGAGACGTGACTAAACACTCTTGGATAAGAATTCTTTATTCTTCATTTTTTGTTTAGATACATCAATATGAAATTCGTCAGATATTGAATTCTTCAATATTTGCAACTAAAGGTGATTCTTAACTATGATTCCCACGTTCCTCAAAATAAGGACTGCACCTCTTCTTCCTCGAGACCATCTCTGTTCAGTGCACCCTACAATCTGCGATTTGTAGGACTGTAAGCCCACTTCCAGTCTTCGTATGTAGCCAACGTGGTGGGTTGGCCATCGGGCGTATTGCATCCGATGGGCTCACCGAGCTTCACGGTGGCAGAGATGATACCAACCAGGAGACTAGGGACCTCTTCGTGCGATTTAGTTGTCCCATCGAGCTATGAAATCACGAGAATAGTAATGGAGTGTCAGCTTGCCATTATTTCATGAAGCGATATCGACGCAAAAGGTGGCCATATACCAATTGGATCTCCCAGGTCAAGTGCTTTCTCAGGTATTCAGACACGGCAGTGGTTTCCAACGAGTGTAAATCCATTTCGGGGGCGGTGATCTTGTCCAAAAGCGCACCGGTCAAAGGAATTAAGCCGGTAACGATCATTTTAGTCGCTTCGTCCAGCTAGCATCGACCACAGCCTCCGGCATCAGACGCGGATACCAACACGTGGTAGGTTCTCACAAGGCTTTCATGCGCTTTCTCATCCTCAGTCGAGATACTTCCT
Source organism: Morchella sp. 2014-9hei (assembly GCA_024713685.1). Classification (NCBI taxonomy): domain Eukaryota; kingdom Fungi; phylum Ascomycota; class Pezizomycetes; order Pezizales; family Morchellaceae; genus Morchella; species Morchella sp. 2014-9hei. Next base: position 1,549,937 of record JAMGYW010000019.1, read on the forward strand.
AGGTGTATGGAGACTTTGAAAGAGGACTTTAGAGCATAATGCACTACCTCTAAAGTGACAAAGTATCTGTACCCCTGTTAGCAGGAAACCTTTGGGAACCTTTTGGAAGTGCACCCACTCTGTCGATTTTCGTTCAGCGCTCACTAGATCCTGGTGGAAAAGCAAAACCCTATTCTGCGGCGAGGTTGACCCGTACAATGCCCGTACCGCATTTCCAGCATCTCGCCTCCGCTTCTCAGGATCTGGGCTTGAGAGCTCAGAGTAATTACAATTATAGGTTCCGGGAGCCCAAGGATTGCCTGAGTTCCAGAATGTTGTTTGATCTTGGTGGAATGGTTTAAGTTCTATTCGTCCGTCCCCCGGGTTATTTTCTCTCCACAACACCGTCACTGGAGCAAGTTTGGTGCTATGGCTTGAAGGCTATTCTAATTAGATCTTACCTGTAGTTTTGCCTTGCGCCGGTCTATCGCCATGGCTAGGCTCATCTTCCATATGACTATTGGGGTTCAGCACCTGCCATAACGCAAAGATACGGTCCACGAATGTATGATGAAGGGCAAACAGCGGGTTGAAACCGGCATACGCCATTTCGGACTAGATGTGGCATTTCAGCATATATATATAGAAGAAGATGTCCCGCTCGAGGTCACTTACCATATGGCCTTTTTCCGAGAAAGCACAAGATTTCCGGTTAATTAGCGCATACTTTTGCAGTCGTTAATAGACTAGGAAAGGTGTAACGTACCGTTACCCCCAATAAGGACGTGAACAGTCTCGTGAACACTTTCCAGTGAGTCCAAGTATATAAAATCTAGTGGTAGTGGCGGGGTTTTGCGTTGGTCGTCTTGGCCAGAGTACTTGCTGCTGTTTTTGTGTGAGAAGTACTTGTAGTCGCCGTATCGAAACAGGTCGAAAATTCGATCACGTGCACGTACACTGTAACAAACGCCCTTTTAGTAGGTTTCTGCTATCCCGAAAGATATTTAAATACTTTGAACTACATGTGTTATCTTTAGAATCTTCAATTCGCTTTTGTTCATAATAGAAGGCCTTACGAAGGTTATCTGGCCTGCCTTGGTCATTTGGGTCATGTTTATGTTTATGAGGATGTCGGACTGTATTAAGCCAAGTATCGAATCCGGGATCCTACAGGGTTTTCAGCTATCAGCTTATATCCGAACCTTCCACTCTCCCACTAGGAGTTAAGCTGGGGGGCTCGGGACAAGAAATACCGGAAAATGAACTTTATTGATTTCTCCAAAATGGAAGCTGTATAGAGGATTTCTGATATTATCTGGGCCCTTGGGGCCTGAAATATCCACTCTTTCAACACAAAAAATTTGAGGAACTCTGGAACTGCCCACAGGTACAACCCTCGCCCAATCCAAGTACCTGGTACCTAGGTTGTTAGTGAAATTCAAATCAACACCCAGCGATGTTCACAACTTACGGCATGCGAAGCTCCGGCAAGACCTTCTTCATCTCCATGAGAAAACCGTCATCAGGGGGTAAGCTATTGGTAAGCTCGACGATCACAGATTCAGCACTTTTGTATAGTGTTTTCTATGTTCAGATGATTCAGCACTCTGGTTGTTGCTATTGAAGTCAGATGAGGAATCATCACCTCAATCAAAGCCAGGGAGGCCCTGTGCCAAGTTGGGAACAGGATACTTCGGTGACAACAGAACCCGTGCTTTGTATCTCCATCTCTTGGATGAACGTTGTCCCAAGCTTGGTTATAAGGCCGTCCATGAATACCCAAAATCTCATACCATGAACAGACCTCCTCTGTGGGGACATTGTCCTGGAAATGTCTCAAGGCTCGGAGGTATAAGCTAAGATAGTGCTCTCGCCCGATGATATCGTTGATCTCGAGACGAGTACGTAGGGATAGGTGTTTCCTGCGTATAAACACCCTTGACTATAACATGTTCTGCATGGGCTGACATGCTGTGTTTGATATAAGTTTAGCGGATATGCACGACGGGCTCTGTGTCTTCTGTAGGATGTTTGAAGTTGGGGAATGAGTGATATGAAGCATAGAAGAGTCGAGGATTTATAAAGACACTACAGTACTGCGATTCCTCTTCTTGATTCCAGGACTGAATGCATATGACAATCTCACCTTTGCTTCGATGACACCAAGTTGTGCCAAACCTTGCGATCCTCATTGGTATCTCGATCATGCCCTCAGAAGCCCTAAATGCGATACTCCTCAAAAACATGCTTTTGCTGCAGCTCAATTGAGCCTGTCCACATCAATACTACATCCGAATTTACATATTTGCAGATATTCTACAATAAATAACGTATTCAAGTCGTTATGGTGATTTGATAGGTGCCACCCCCGATCTGCAATTGTATATGGCAAAATCACATGGTTACATTTATTTCCTACAGACACGCCGCCGCCTCCACTATTCGGCAGACCTTGATGGGAATAAAAGGTATGAAGAGTATGTAGACAACCCGCAGTCTCATGTGGTGAGGCCCTGGTAAGGGGTGAACTGCCATCATGTTACCAAGTAGAAATCATGTCGCAAAGTGTCTTCTTGCAACAGCCTCCGATCGAGGGAATACGCCATGCAATGTCAAATTGCAAAGGACTCTCTACCACTGGGGTTTAGTGCTGGTGACATTTCACGTTTTGGCGCACACTCTTGAAACTTTAGTACAGCGGTGGGTAATAAGTCATCGGATGACCTAGGCACAATTTTGGCTGCAAAAGCGTATTTTGGTGGCACTCCGTCCGATGACTTGTTACCCACCGCTGCACAACCACCAATTTTGAAAAATGGTGTTTGTCACCCAGAAAATGTTTTTGAGCCCATTTTGTATGGGCATTGAGTACATGCAACCATCAATTTTGCTACCCACAACTAGCTAGCTAGCAGCGCTGCAACCAACAATCCTTCCGAATTGATGGTTAGCCTAGTGTTTCTGCTATATACATCCAGACCGTCCACACTGATGCCAAAGCGATCCCTGGCCCTCTACGCGCATCATGCGCCTGGGAGAAAATATTTACACCTCTAACGTTATGAGGGTAATTAACGCTAGTCTCGTGCTCAGCCTGTTTACTTTGCAATTGATTTACTTCGATTCTGCGCAGAAAGTGCAATTAACAACAAAACAGTCTGGGAACGAAACTACTCCAACGCGCTCCACATCCCAGCCCGTGCGTCTACGATCTTGGTGGTAGTTGATAGGCTAAAAAAACGAGACATTTGATCACTAGCACTGAAGAAGTAAATACAGGAGACGCTGCCCGCTTATACCTGGAATACATTTGGAAAAACCACGGGCTCTAGCAGCTGTAAAAAAATCACTAAGAGTCACTCCACCTCTGCATATTCATCCAAACCTGGCAAAAGAGAATCAATGCTGACTCTATCTAGCACACATATTTAGTGGTCATATCTGAACTGCGATCTCCAGTCTCCTACCCTACTCGGGTTGGGGTTGTATTCAACTCTACTCGTAGTTGACAGCCGCCTGGGTCTGCAGCCGAGGTATGTATGGTCATATATATATCGATATCGCGATGTCTCGGGGCTTCGATGCTTGGAGACACGACATATGTATTAATATATATTGTGCAGCGCGCGAAGCGATATGCGCATGCATCCTTTTACCCCACGTTCTTGCACTTGGCTGCAGAAGTCCCAGTCCAGCGGATCGACCATGCAACAAGCTCTGTTCGGACCTTAATATCCATGCGAGCTGGGACGATCGACCGGCGGGCGCAGAAAGAAAAGAGAGGGAAAAAGAAAAAATGTTAAGAGTACATATATGGTAAAGATAGAGTACGGTGGGGAAATTAAGCTTAAGCCTGGTCACGGAGTAATTATAACCCGCGGCCGGGCATCGCAACTTTGACCGCTTAGCTAATCAACCACCACGTGCATTTTTATTTCTATTGAATACATCTACGTACTCAGTTGGTTCACCTGCTCTATCATTCTATCTGATCTGATTTGTGGAATCATTCTTCGTTGTTGCATAATAAGGGTGTTCTGAAGAAGGGTGCCGGAATTAAGTGATGCTATGCGCCGGTTCTCACTGTAAACAGACTTACCCCAACACCCGTAGTACTTACTTGCTATATTTAATGTCTTAAACGAGTGTAGGTACATACATGTACATACATACATCATTTAATCAAACATCTTTTTTCCCTTAAGAAACTCGCGCGTGCGAGTTGCAACCTCCATGCAGTATTTTATTTACCTATCATTCTATTCCTACATGTACAGCTTGCGCATAGTCTATTGAGCGCTGGTTGTAAAATCGAGTGCGTGCTCAGACTGGTTTCTATGATCATAGGCCTCGCTTAATAACTATATACACACATCGCCGTTTCTAACATACATGTAACAAAACCAGCAAGACTCACGCGAGAAGTGTAATATTGTAAATTTCAGTGCAAATATAGTCTTCCAATTCTCAAAATGACTCATGGTTTACAACCTCGCGCTTTACATATGGTCCAGAAAGTGCTTTTCCTACCATGTGTTAATAAGCGAAATCAATGTCGTGGCGCTCCCAGAATGGAGGTGGTGGGTCGACCTACATGTAGTCTCGTGCCCAGCCTGTATGTACAGTTTACCTCGACTGTGGCCTGCACAAAGTGAGTGCAACAACAAAACAGCCTGGGAACGAGACTAGCCTATGTCCATGTAGTTATATATGTACTTACCAGCAAAAGAACCAGAAAATACAAGTGACGGAATTAAACAGGGGTTATTTATACGAGAGAGCGGTACCACTAGTCCGTACAATTAGTTATGCTTGCCCTAAGCAACTACATGATCTGGTTAGTTTGCTGGTGGGTGGGTACAGGCTGCGGGACATTTGAACAATAGGTGGACGGGGGCCGAATAGTTGTGAGGTTTTGCTCGCACCGAGAACTGCACGGGCAAGTTGCCTAGTCCTCTTGTACAGCGATAGGTAATGAATGGTGGAACGCCTGGGATACAGTCCTACCTCCAGACACCGTGTGTTGGTGGCGTTTTACTCAAAACATGTATCACTCTGCAGTGTCTCAGCCAGTTCCATCACTTATTACCTACCGCTCAACAGTACACCTAGGGGGAAAAGGTGAGAAAACAACGCCTGAACTTAGCACTAACCCCAATGACGGGAAGCACTTGAACTAAAAAGTGAGAAAGAGAGAATGCTTGACGCCTTGTACGGCCTCCCTTCAAAACCCATTGTTGATCTTTGACCACGTTAACGTTTGGTATGGGTCACTCACTTTTTTTCCGGTGCGTGTACTCACTCTGCCAAAATTAAATTGCCGCTTACTTAGTATTTTACCACAAAATGATACCTAACCGGGGTTGATCGGCGGCATTTTAATTCTGGCACCACGAGTATATATTATGTAGGTGGATTTATGCACCGACTGGCGCTGTCTAGTGGGATGCTGCATCCAGAGATATGATCTACTCCACATATGTGTGTGACTCCATGCACCCTTGCTGTGCGAAAACCCCATTCTCGGATGCTGCGAAACCTCCCTATGGTACAAACTTCCTTTGGGATCGGGATAGCTATCCAAATGAGGTTATGATTGAGACATTTAGACGTTTTAGGACAGCACACCCCGAATTGGGGCATATCAAGTGTCAATGATAGCTATATAGAAATGTATATAAAGAAGTTTATCCTTTCCCGTGGATATATATCCTTTCTTGTGGATATATATCCTTTCTTGTGGATATATATCCTTTCTCGTGGATATAATCTAATATCCTCCTATAAGAATATAGATTTTCACATAGAATAAAGTGTTCCCCTGCTGGTAATATTTGCATTCTTAGCAATTTTAAACTTAGGCAAACTCGCTTTTTCTTTGGCTGTCGGATTTTAAACCTGAGCTTGATAGCGGTATTTTGTACTAGGTTTGTATCTGAACCACTGATATAGCTGGTAGCATCTACTAGATACAATCGCTAGTATGAAAGTTTGATCCTCCAAACCTGCATATTCTTTAGATTTGAATTGATGGTCCCTTGCGAAGGGTAGGATATCCCTGCCAGTCAGAACATGCCCTCCTCTATGAAATATCTCTCCTTAAATGGGGATATCTTATCATATTCCGGTGAAAAGGGATAATTTATATCCAGTAGATCGAAGGGCAGTACCTAATAGTTAAAATATCACATCCTGCTGTAGAGGGATGTCCGATCCCATTATTTAGGATATCATATTCTACTACAGGTATAAAATAGGCCCCAAACCGTATCTCGCTGACGGGGATAAGTTATCTGATGTATTTTGTACACTAGGGACCTCTTGAATGGTTCTTCTGTAGTTATCACCAGAGTTACACACACATCAATTTCACCACAATACTAGAGCTTGGTCTGGGCTATTGGGTGCTAAATCTCCTGGAGGTTAGCTACATGTAGTGATGTAAGCTGTCTCGTTCGGACGATTTCTATTCAGTAATATAGCACGGCTTGCTAGAAGAATTCTAGCTGTGGGTAAAGGGATATCTGGCAAAGTTCCAACCATCGGAAGCGGGAATCACAGCAAGTTCGTTTCTTTCAGAATTCTTCGGGGTGGTTCACAAAATTGGATTCATTTCGTAACGTGAGAAGGAAAAAGAACTAGAAGCTACATGTATGTATGTACATCAATCCGAATCCTCCAGACTCTTGGTCTCTGCAGACTTTGGCTCCATAAAGACACCCACATGGTGGTTTCCATCCTTCCCGGTAAACTCTCCATATGTAAACCTGCCACCAGCTCTGTCCAGCTTTGCCAAACGCACCTTCATATTAGAGCCTCTAATCTCCCCACACAACTCTTTCGCATCGCTTGCGTACAGATGCGCCCACATTGCGGCCAGACAAGTCGGCGAATGCCCCACGCTCCTCTCCGCCTGCGGTCCAAAATACAGTAAGCCTATCACGATGGTAGTATATCCCAAGATGCCCATGACAATCGCCACCAACGTGGTGGGAAGTACAACTTTATCTTTTGTTACCACCGCCTCCGCTTTTATCAGTTTTGGTTCTTGCGCGTACAGGATCAAATCCTTCCTGTATGACCGAAACCCTATTGCATAGAGACGACGAAGGATATCCTCGAAAGCATCTGGCAGAGCTTCGGGCTTCGGGATATGCGTAAGATTCCTTCCTTTGGGCACGATTTCGGGATATATTGATATCAGATGTGAGTTATACCATTGCAGTCCCAGAAAACCAAGGGTATGGGTCCACGTAGCTGCTGAGAGCGCGCTTTCGGTAACGAACGTGGCGACGAGGTTCCCAAACACGACCGGGTCCGTCTGGACAGGCGGTTCAATATTCTTCACATCAAGAACGTTGCCGTCGAGGTCAACTGTAGCGGTGAGGGGTACAGTCTTGTGGGTCATATTACAGCGCAGTATGGAAATGCTGGGATCCGGAAGATAGCCCCCGGAATTGTCACCGGACGCTGCAGGGAACTCCATCCAGGCGGCAAAGAGCGTGCTTGAGCAATTCGGACCTGCCACCAAGCCATCTCCCGCAGGAAGATTCCACTCCAAGTACCTAGGTTTGCTGTCATCCCCGATTGGCCAACAAGGATCGGTAGTCATGGTCAACGGAGAACTGCCATTGTTAGAAGAGGCCTCGCTGCCCACTGCCGACGAGCATGAGCTAATGTCCTCCAGATTGAACTTGGGCAAGTGTACGGGCTTGCACCCATTGAGTCTCTGTTTAGATCTGCCCATATCCCCGAACATCATATTATCGTCGTCCGCCATAGGAAACGCGCTGGTGCAACCAGAGGTGGTTGAAATTGTGTGAAGGTTGCACACGGATTTGATATCACTCGTAGGGACGAAGGAGCAGTGGACATTGGCTCCAAGCCCAATGGTGGCGGCGGTGATATTTGTGACATGATGGGGAGTGCTTGGTGTCGTAAAGGGGAGGATGTAGTATTCGCTAGTTGTCCAGTTGGGGCGCTTGATGTCACCCGTCAGGCTGGCGGCCAGCGTGTAATGCGTCATCATCATATCCTCGCCGGTGAAATTTCCCGCAAGTTTCATATCATTGTGGTTCTCCACCTGCAGAGTGATGTGTGCCGGGGCGGTGTCTGCTAAGAAGATGCCGGAGAGGGCCACGGTAAGGACGTTTGCGAGTACTATCGCCAGCGTCAATCCGCCAAAGGCCAAATCACCAGATCTGATGCAACGGACGATCTGAAAGTGCGGAGGGGACTTGTCGTAATCAACCGAAAGAGAGCTCGAACTTGCTGCATAGCCGCGGCGGAGGGGCATGTAAGGACCCAACATGGCATAACGACTCCCAAGGGTGACAAGAAGGGGTTTGACGATAATCCCCAAGAGCGTCGGGATGTATGAGAAGAGTAGCTTGTAGCGAAAGGAGTTTCGAGAGACGGGCGAGGTTATTCCTATTTTTATTTTCCCAGTCAGAATAAACACTCACTTTATTCTCGGTCACCGCAATATCATGCAAACACCTATAGTGAACGAATGCAGATGAACCTACCATCATTCGCCTTGTCGGCGGCAGATAGGGCGACAATAGCCACCGTCATCAGCACAAAGAAACTCAAAAAGAAAACACCCGCGTAGATGCTGGTGGCCCAGTTATCCCGCCAATCCGAATTTTTCTTCTCCGCGTCCTTCGAACCATATAGGCCGACCACTGGCGAAGAGCCCACATCCTACGATACCTCAATCCGTGGTCCAACGTCTGGGTCCGTCAACAGGCGGTATCGCGCACCGGCCCTTGTCAGCATATCCTTCACCGCCGTCATGCTTTGAAACTCTAATCCCTCCAGCTGTGCCGTGAGACCGCCGCTCCTGTGAAGGATTACCAGAGCGCTGGCTAGACTGTTGGGCTCTCCATCCAGGTTAAGTGGGCGGCGCCAGTTCAGCACCATCAGCCATACGACCATCATCGCGATTATGGCGATCCCCGCCTCTGAAGCCCGGCACCACCCTCTGTTCACTCGGTATCCGGATTTGTCAAGCCCAGTCGTTATGACGGTATCTGTCCAATTGCCGCTAGATCTATCTTGTTGTAGCCACTCCTCCCTGCAGAACATTGCAAAGTGCAGTTTGAAAGCGGATCTGTGCATGGCGGCAAGCGCGTCGGGTTTGAACAGTGTCTCCAGTGTCTCATTCTTTTGGGAGTGAAGAGCAAAGGCCGGCGATATGGAGATAGCGCTAGAGTTGCGACCAGAGTCAAAGTCAATATAGCTGATCGTATCGGCGCTGAGGACCAACGATGACTTTACATGCGGCTTTTCGATCGTGCCTCCGAAACGTTTCCGCACTTGGCTCTCGCTATTTGGCCGGAGGTTGGGGAGGTTTCCCAGTCCCACAAGGTTATTGTTTGTGTCGACATAGCCGGGGGCATTGTAGACACGATCCATCTTCCTAAACCTCTGTGGACCTCTGTTAAACTCGCGAAAGAGCCCATTGAGAATCGTACCATAGCTCGAAGGGATCTGTTCATTGCGCGTCGCGGTGCTGCGGTCGGCGGCCACGACCTCTCCGGACGGGATGAGCACTGTAGCCTCCAGGCGAGACATGCTATAACGCGGAAAGCAGAAGATCGCAGTCCACCGCGAGGGAAGCATGCCACTACTAGTATCCCCGGCCTGCGATGATTGCCCGGCTGCCCACATGTACACCATCGCATCGGGGGCGCCCTTTTCAGGGTCGATTGCAAGGTTATGATATGCTGGCCCGGCCTTGAAGGTCCTATTGTAGATCTCTATGCTTTCGGCTTCTATCCACTCGTGGGAGTCAAGAAATCGTTCTGGAGGGTCTTGGGCATCATAGGCGTGGATCATCGCCGGGTCCCACAACAGCGCATTGTGAGATGTACGACGTGATGTGAGGTTATAACCAAATACCAGACTACTATCATTAAAGACTATTGGTGTGCGTATTGCCTCCTCGCAGTCCAGATCAGCCTCGTATAGGACTGTGCCGCCGGTCCATGGCTGGTCACTAGCACTACTAGTACTATGGGCGCTCTCCGTGAATGGGCGGGTGATCATGTTGCTGTTGCTGCCCGGCCAAGGGCTCGGGTCGATACCAGTAGGAACCCACCGTTCCAGCGAATATTCTGCAGTGCTAAATGCTGGCAGAGTAGAATTGAACCAGGCGTTCATGTAGGCCTGGTAATAGGGGCGACTGGTAATTCTATCGGAGTAATCAAATTCTGTGGTTTCCCACGGTATATTCGAATACACCACCTCCTTCTCCAACGGCACCTTGACCGTGTCCTGCTGAAGGATACCGGCGGTCAGGGGAGTGAGTACCGCCGTGGTGAAGAGGATCATACATGATGAGACAAGCACAGTAAAATGACTGTGAAGATTTGTCAGTTTGATCACTACCGAATATCGGCCGAGGAATAGGTGAGCCCGAACCGTTTCTTTGCCGCCATGGATGGAATGAAAGGCAGAAAGGTGTATGAGTACTCGAGGAACAGCGAGTCCTCAGGTACCACGCCTCCGCTCTTGCTCAGCTGAAACCAGGGTTCCATGCGCATACAGTCGTGATGGATGACTGCGCAAAGCAGTCCAAATAACACCATGATTATTGTTGGAAGTAGATCGTACACAAATGTTGTTGCCGTTGAGACGCTGGTTGTTGTAGGATCAAGGTCAGCTGGCGCCCGTACGCCGAGCCGAGGGCATCCGTCAGGTGTACAGCCATATATGGTGAGTTCAAGACTAATAATGAGTAGGCAGCATAGAATCACAAAGGATAAAAGCGATTGAAATCGAAGGGGCAGAGGATACCAGTCTCTGCGGACTGAGGTATCTTGAGGTACTGCTGCATATTTTGTGCGCGACTTCATCATGTCAACCGTGTGAGCGGTGCGAGAAAGATCACCTTCGAAAGGTTCTCGTGCTCATGGTGCTTCCGCCCTACTTTAATATCTTCCGGCCTCTCTGACATGGGTGCCCGCTTTTGCCTGCACACTGTGTAAGAGAAGGCCCAGATTGAATACCTATAAGAGGGCTGGAATACCACTTACTCATTGGTCGACACGACGCTTTAATTTGGGTCTGCCAGATCTAGGCTCCCTCCACCAATTCAAAGCCCGATATTCCAGTGCAGTGCGATTCGTTGTTCCTGAGATCTGATGTTACTAGTATCTATCGACTGCTGAAGGTCTAAGAGCAGTCCCCGCGGCCGGCGTACCGCAAGGGGTTTCTCTCCGTGCGTGCATGGAGCCCAGACATCTTCCCTGCCTCACCGAACCCAGGAACTCGGAGGACACCGTAGATGAGGTGGCACAGCGATGGGGGAAATGATTGTAAAAACAGGGTTTAATGACTGCCCCGGCCAATAAGACTCTTACCATACTTGCACAATAATTTTACCCGTCGCTGTAAAGTGGCCGTTCGGTAACACAGGAGGTTGGAATAAACTTGCGGTGCTTTAAGCGATCGATCACCCCAACCATTTCCACTCTACTCCAACTGAGACTCGCGCAGCTGCAGGTGTGTACAGTCGCAACTCGCTATGCCGGATCGCCAAGATTCTGATTGATTCATCCGGGGTAGCAAGTGATCCGGGACAGCAAATAAATACTCAATAAATAAACCTAACCCTGGATTTGGTCCATCATCACCTCTGAACCATTTTTCTTGCTTTAAAAGCTCAGCTTCTACTAGTATTGAGTGCTATCAGTATTCGATGTCTTATAGGGCTTTCTCTGCTTCAACTTGGAAGGGGAAAAGTGTTCAATATTGAACATAAATCGACCCTCAGTGGATGGGAGAATCTAGCTATAAAGAGACTAGTGGATCCGGGATAGCAAATATTATTGTATGGGGACAGGGGCCAGAGAGTTGGCTGATTTCCCATCCGGTACGAGAAGGCCAAAATCCGGGATAGCAAATTCATTTTGGTAGGGAATGGGGGTATCAGCCAAATCCATCCGGGATAGCAAGGGATCCGACATATTGAGTTCCGGCATAGCGAGTTGCGACTGTACTCGCAATGTCCTAACGTTTGCGAATAGGACTGCTATTGCATACAATACAAAAATACGCCAAGCTTCTGTTTTTTGGTGTATGCAATAGTAGGTACATGTAGTCCTATTCGCAAACGTCAGGACATTGCGAGTACTCGGAGTTTCACAGCGTTTGTGAACACGACCACTATTGCATGCCATGCAAAAAAGGTTGTCTTGGAGGTCTTTTGTGTGTATGCAATAGAGGTCGTGTTTGCTCACAAATGCCGTGAAGTTACGAGTATGTATGTACCTACTCTATCCCTTGGACGTGTGAGACACTTGCAAAATCTCTCTTATGCATTAGCGTCATCTATTCAGGAAGTGATTGATGGCAATAAGGCAGCGATTCGTGAATTGGCTTGTGGGCGGGTTTTCTGCTGTATGGAGAAGGTTTTCCCAGCACCCGGCGCCCAAGTGGGGTGTGCAGAGAAAAATGCGGAGAAGTGTGACTGAGTGATGGTGGCGGGCTTAAGTGCTCGGTTGGGGTATTTCCTTAGGTCCATAGGTCCATTTTGGATCGAACCCTCCAGGTGAAACTTAGAGAGGATAGTACGCCGCCATAGACTACGGTCTGCATGTACCTGTGAATTGAACAAAATAAAAGAATAGCCACATAAATCTGCCAGTAGTAGACCAATCTATTCACCAAGGGCCTGCAAAAGAACGCAGTTCCAATGTTTTGATGGCCCCCAAAAACTTGGATTCAATGTTTTGATCCCATTACATATTTATAATTGCTGTAAAATGCGCGATTGCCCCACAGCGCTTGGTGGCCGGTAAAAAAACTAGAGATTTCTACTGATTCTTCGCCATCGATTATTGAATACCGCAGTTGCACAGACGCCGAAGTTGCCTTTTACAGCACGTATGAAGGGCGGTTTCAAAAAAAAATGACCAGATCAAGGGATTTGAGTGTGAGCGTCCACTGAGACGAATTACTGCGGTGGTATGCTTTTACCACCTCTCTTTACCAAGTCGGTCAGAGCTGAATTTATGAGATAACGTATTTTATCGGGTAACCGACCATGATTGGCCTACCGCTCACTTGGTGCGCTGGGTTCTTCGAGGTATAAGATATAAATAATAGAGGTATAGAGACCTATTTATTACTTTTTATAAACAAGTTCCGCCACTAATAAGATCGATATACTCACTGTATTTTTAATCGGAGTATCCCCAGAGCGGCCAATGGAGGCAATTTCCAGTAGTCATAGTAACTGTATCCTACGGTACAAAGTTTCTTAGGGATCGGGATGTGATATCCCTAAAACCGGGATAGGTTATCCTATGGGAGGATAACTTTGAGACATTTGGGCGTTTTGGGATAGCATATCCCGAATTTGGAGATATCACGTGTCAATGATAGCTAAAGCAGGAGATTTTGCTCCAATTATCCCCGCCAAAAGATATATGACTCAGTTTATCTTTAGGTAAAGATACAGGTTTCAGGTTATCTTTACCTAAAGATACAGCCCCTGCAGAATGTCTTCGCATGACAACCACAAAATTAATACAATCTCCAGTCTATACCACGTCTCGGCATCTGTTGTGGGCCGATTACTATAACCGAAAGGTTGCATGTAATTAATGAACAAAACAAAAAAAGAAATCCGGTAGTGGGGGCCGGCACAGAATATCACTCGACATATGACTCATAGTGTATCACTCGCGCTAGTATGCGAGTGATCATCTGTGATTACACTTCATGGTTGTCTCCGTGACTGTTTTTTTTTTTTTTTGTTTAATTCATGTCTCCGTGACTGTTGGTCGAAGTGCGGCAGTTTGATGATTTCAGAAAATCGATAATTACCTAGTAGATGGGGGGCATACAGAATATATACTACTCATGTGGTCAGGCTATATTCTATCTCTAGCTCCATAACAGAGTTGGGGCGCGACATGGGGCGGTAGAGAACAGGATTAATTGAACATATGACCCCACACGTACAAAGCTTGTTATATTTCCGGTCCTCAATATTAAAAGAGTCGGCATGAATGATCGATGCCGTCCCGATAGATGTCTCAAACGATCAGCCCTGTGTTTCCAGAAATCATGAAAATCTCCGATGATGCATATCAGGTTGGTATAGATTTTCTTTTTTTTTGTTTAACTCATGATCACTAATTATGGTTTTTTGTTAAATTCATTAATATCCCTTGAATAGATGAAACTCTTAAATCTGCGACATCCCTCTTTCAGCTATTACTAACTTTATATGGTAACTGCCGCTGATGTTTGATTGGCCGTATTGTTGTTACCACACATAGTAGAAAAACAGTTACCGTACTAGGTGCGCGCACGGTCCATGTCGTGAATTTGAGCGTTTCATCTATCTAAGAGATATATGTATTTGTTTAATCTAGTACTATGTCACCAGAATTAGGTATATGCATGTATCCCATGACGGGAAAAAGAAACAAACTATGTAGATAGGAACGCTAGATTATGATCAAACTCTAATGTAAAAGTAGGGAGCTGGGGACGAGGTATATAAGTACATATAATAACCAGGTATTCAACATACATTAATAGACTTCTGTTCTGATCCGTTGATCAAGACGGACATTTGGCCAAGTGAGTGCCCTATCGAGCAAGATGACGGATGGAGTGACCATTTGGCCGAATGGGCGTCTTGATGGGTCGTTGATCCAATGATCAAGAGGTCACTTCCGACCTATGTTTTACATTAATTAGCACCGCGCGTCGCATCGACCTCATTGACGTACGGTATGTATTTATTCAGCATCGTGTCCAAGCCCAGATCATACATTCCCTCGAGGCCGATTTGAGTAGAGGTATATAAAGAAGAAAGCGAAGTTTATTTACTTGAAGATCTGTGTTTTGACGACTAACCTAATGATCATTAAGCATGCCAAACATTGGCCTCGCGGGTGCTCTAGAGGATGACAGGCAGTGCCCCAAGACCCCTATTTCCTAACAGTCTTTGTATATCATCGTGGACTACACTACACGTAGTTAACACTGTTATGTTATATCAGATATCAGGTTGTTCTGTGCCCTTTAGAGGTTCTTAGCAATTCATCGAGAGACTCCACCTATTCAAATAGAGTACATGATAACTGAAGTAGAGCTCATACGCGAGCTTGTTTGATGGAGCGCCCTATTCATAGTAACATGGGCCTTTTGAATGGGTTGCCCTATCCATCGATCTTGAGGCATTTTGCGCGCATATGGCCGAATTGACGTCTTGGTCAACGGATCAGAACAGTTCTTAACCGGGGTACATGGGCTTTGCACGTCAAAGGCCCAAGTGAGTATAACTGGGCTGGGTGACGCGAAATCCTTCCTGCTTGGGCTGGAGGGGGTGTCACGATACCCGGAAAAGTTTATATTTCAATCCCTAGTGTCTCTACACCAGGTTTTGGATGTGTGGCATTGTGCACAAGACCTGGCTGTTGATTGGACATCAATCAAGCTCATGACCATGAGTTGATCTTCGACTACGATTCGCGCAGCTGTGGATCGATGTTTTATGGGCAGGTATAGGAAGTCTCACCAGAGTGACACTGGAGCGCATGGGGACTGTAGACTGATCGACATGGCAAGTGCTAACGCCCGCATTGTGATAATCAACAGAAGATAATTCAAGATGTTCCCCGCAAGTGGCCTGCGGTTTCTGGGCTATATCCGGTACCGGGTGGTTTTGTAGGTCGAGGCTCAAGGTAGGGAGAGAATACAGCGGCTTAGTCTAGTCTGGAGCTTAACAGAAGGGAAGCTACATACTCACGCGGCCGGTTCGAAACCGCTCAAAGAACTTAGGCGAATGATCTGGCAGCGAATAAAAGCCCACGGTTTGGAAGTATTGAGAT
This sequence comes from Morchella sp. 2014-9hei, assembly GCA_024713685.1. NCBI lineage: Eukaryota > Fungi > Ascomycota > Pezizomycetes > Pezizales > Morchellaceae > Morchella > Morchella sp. 2014-9hei. Next base: position 1,565,776 of record JAMGYW010000019.1, read on the forward strand.
CAGTTGCCCTTTTGGTTTGAGCGGCTTCAATCCGGCAGCGCAGCGCGAGTACAGCTTGCCCAAAGTTGGTAAGACAAAACTACACAAACACTGCCAACACTTAAGCTTGAGAACGTTGTCATGTATGCAAGGTCGGAATTGCTACAAAAGGGTAGTTTTGAGGTTGACCGATATTTACTATAATCCTCTGGCCGGAGATGGGCAGTTTATCGATCCAGCTCACCCCGTTGTTGCTTATTAATATAATACTATTCGCTCAAAGTGGCTACAGAGAATTAACGTGGGATGTGGGGACCTATTAAAAGAGTTGAGATCACATTTTCAGGTGCCGGTGGTAACACCAAAGTCTTCCCATAGCTTCATCGCGTTTCGCCCTTGTTTTGTATGGTATGCAATATTGGTCGTGTTCGGAAACGTCATGAAGCTACGAGTATGCTACGCACACACTTAAAGGGTGCATACGAAGGTGGAATAATTGCCTCATGGGCCAATAAAAGGTCCATTTTTCTAGGGGTATAAATGGGTATAATAATGTTACACCATCTTCCGTTAATGCAAGGCCTTATATAGGTATTTCAGATTTCGTCGCGATCTGCTACCTTTAAGCGTGGGCACACCATACATGTATGTAGTTAGGGATATAACATCAACTGCACCCCTCAATGATTATACTCATCCATTCCATCTTCCGTCCCAGCAATACTCTTAAAGATGGCAGAATCTCGGGTAAATATAATTAGATTGGATGATTACGTTCTCACGCCTGTGGCCAACCCGCAAAGCTTTCATTGTCGTGCATGTAGGGCAGTTCCCATCAGCTACCTGTGGCATACCTCCTAAAGAAGACGAAAATCATGGTTTCCCTGTCCCAGGGCCACAGTGTCCTACGCCTTCGTCGGCGATTGCGAAAGGTTACTTTGTACGGTGCGTGTCATCCACTCGTTTATATTGAAGTATCCAGTCTTTGCCTGTAGATGGGCTGACATTTATGGAATTTGGCCCAGTGAGTCAACCTGGGAAGCTATTCTTAATTATGGCAATTTCGACTTTATCGTTATTGGCTCAGGCTTCTGTGCGCTTGCCTTCATCACCGAGGCTTATAAGATCAATCCGAAGACCGAGATTCTTGTCCTTGAACGCGGAGGTACTGTCAACTATCATACGAACTGCTCAACACCCCTCCATTCCCTCCCCTACAAGCGCCCGTCTGTTATATCATGCCAACTAATATTATAATCTATATATATAGATTTCTTCCTGCCTTCACATTTCCAGAATCTGCCAATACCAACGGACCTTATCCTTAACGGCACCTTCGAAACGTTTCCTTGGACTCTTTCTGCAAAAACCTTCAATGAATCCGACATTCCCAGGCTCGATGGAAACTTTTTCCACGGCTCTAGCCCCTTTTTCGGTGGCAAGTCTACCATTTGGTCATCGTGGTGTCCACGGCCGTTGATGGACCAACTAAACAACTTTCCAGAGTCGATGAGAGTTTCAGCGGCGAGAGAAAACTTTTGGACTGATGCGGAAGAGTTGCTACATGTAACTACTGCGAGTGAGATCAATGATGGTATCTTTGGTGCCTTACAAGGCCGTCTTGACCAGTGTTTCAAGGGGGGACCGAAGATTAGCGGAATTACTTACAACCAGTCGGCCCGCCTCGCTGTCGCACCGAGAAGTAAGTCCTCTAACATACGGTTCACAAAGTATTCTGTTCCAGGACCGCTGCTTAGAATCTTTGAGCAGCGGCAACACAGTAAATATCCCTTGCAGATTGCGATCAACTCTGTTGTGCAAAGGCTGGGCGAGGATACAGATAATTATGTCAGGTCTATTGAAACTAGTAGAGGTACTGTTTCGTTCACTGGTGATAAAACAAAGATCATTCTTTGCGGCGGCGTAAGTCCTCAATTTACTCTACACCTGCGATATCTTCACTTCCATTTCGGCGCACATAATATAAACTGACTTTACTAACAGACCTTCCCAAACACCACCCTCGTGCTCAACTCTTTCAAGCACCTCCGGACGCAGGCTGGGCGTCGACTAACAGGTCATTTCTCCACGAAGATAACAGCACGCTGTCCCAAAGAGGCCTTCGGTGTCTCGGAACTCGCGAAACTTGAGATGGGGGCTCATTATTTAGCGGGAAAACACCCCAAAACTGGAATGCAGTATCGTATCCATATCACAGCTACCTACAGTCCGAATCCAGAGGATGATGTAGACGACATTGTCAGAGCGGCCCCCGATTTTTATGCCGCTCCAAACACGGAGCAATTGCAGAATTCTGAGAATAAGGTGGTTTTCGGTAACTTATATATAGGTTCTGCGCGATACAGCTAGAATCTGGCTAACCTGTACATGTTACATAGTATTCGCCGCCATCGGCGAGACGGCGATCAACGACAATGGGCACGATGGGGATATCCCACTACCGGGATGCAAAAGATCTTTCGTCAAACTCAACAGCGGCCCTGATCCCACCTGTAATGTAAATCTTCAGTACGAATTTACTGATACTGACAAGTTGACCTGGGATCTGATGGAGGAGGCATCATTCGATACTATGGCTGTACTTGGCGGGGACTACGCAGACAAGATCGAATATTGGCACGAGGATATTAAAGATTGGAGTGGGGCGCGGCCAAAGCTTAAAGTTCGCCTCCCGGGGATGATCCACGAGGCCAGTACGCTCTTCATGGGCCCAAAAGAAGAGGGAGGATGTGTGGATGATAACTTTAAGATCCACGGCGTGAGGAATGTGGTAAGTTTCAAGTTCAAGTTATTCACCATTATCACACGGCTGATCATGAATTGTAACACGCCTGCAGTATGTCACTGGAGCGGCGCTGCTTCCCACATCCGGGGGCTGGAACCCTACTCTTGCAATTTGTGGATATGCACAAGAGCTGGCCAGAAAGATTGTCAGTCATAATTAACATTATGACACCTGTTAGGGCCTATGGTCCAGAGGAGGCTTACAGCAGGGGATGTGCTTCATGGGGGGTGGGGGCTGAGCAACAACCTTTTATCTCTTAAAGAATACATGTATTTTGTTTGAATAATGACTGCACTTCTGTGGGGATAACACCTAGCCTGATTCAATATCGTAACAACACTGAATGTATACACGATTAGCAATTTCTATCGTATTAAATGTGTTTAATATCATTTGTGGATAGTCTATTTACTCGTATATGTGAATTCATATATTTTGGAATCATTCAATCATGAAGGTTTCCATACGGTATGAAAAGAACGTGGTGGAATCACTACCGTTAGACTAGGAACACAATAACGAATACCGAGCCGAACCGGCATTGTAGGAAGAATACTGTACCAATACCGTATTCTTACTACATTGTTAGTGGTCTAACCCCCCTTTTGGTACTGTATGTATGGTACGCATTGTGGTGCAGAAACGGATTAAGGCCAATGAGCAGGAATGGGAGAGTTCTCACAGAGGGTCGAGTCTAGTCGGCACCATTGACCAGCCGAGTCGAATACACTATGCTATGATATAGTGATGTCACTTGAAGAAACAAGCTGCGATAAAGTTGATCCAACCGTTTTACCCATACTGCCTGTTCATCAATCAATCTCGATAACGAGCTTCTCGTGTGATTTTGAGCACGTCATGAAGAAATCAATCAGAACTAATTCTGCACCTTTGCACATAGTAAATTACATATGTACCCAGCTACATAGGTTCCAGTTTGGGGCCAGGATCTCGGCGCAGGTATATATTATATATCCAGGATCCCACAGGCTTACTAAATTGCTTTTTTTTATTTATTTATAAATATCAAGTGCTATTGTTTCTAGGTACAAGCTCCACGTAAAATATAAACTATAGCGTATTGCTAAATTGCTTCAAGCCATGCTATAATATATATATGTTTATGGGAGCAAATATCGTATCAGTGTACCTACGGTTTATAAGGATGATCATTGGCCTCACATGACACGCACTACGCATACATATATTTACCCTGCTACGCGCAGTGTGGAATTAATCAAACCACAAGAATGCGAAACTCGTAATGCGTGGGCTTGTGCTTGTGATACTAGGAATTAATGTGTTCTTTCTAATAGGTGGGGCTGATGGAATGGGAAGATCGAAGATGGAGGTATCACATGCTGCAGGTGTCTTCTGGATGTGAGTTGAGATGGTGCGGGAGTAAAAAGAGGACTGCAGCGAGTGACATTCAATGAATCTCAAAGTATGCTAACTGGGACACAACATATATTGTGCAGTGCGCACTTTTGTCTGCTGGTCTACCGCTGCTTGTCTCTCTAGAGCAGAGTACGGGGTTGCTTGTCATGCAATGCACTCAGCTTCTTTAGGTTCTTGGCTGTAGAAATGTTAGATCGGCGCTGCGACAGGCTCAGTCCGGACTACTGCGGCCCTAATTAACATAACCCACGCGAGCTGGGATGCACTGACAATGACAATACTCGTTCCTCCATGACGTTTCCGAACACGACCAATATTGCATACACACAAAAAGGTGCATTTGGCCCCTTTTTGTATGGTATGCAATATTGGTCGTGTTCGGAAACGTCATGGAGGAACGAGTAGAGTATTTTAGCTGCGCGAGTTGAACAGAAAGTCGAGCATGCAGGTTGGAAAGAGACTTGCAGTCGTTCAACCAATAAGATGTGCAGGACTTTTTGTCGAAGTGCTCGACTTTCTGTCCAACTCGCGCACCTAAAATACTCTAATGACAACGACAATGACAATAATAATGATAATGATAATAATAATGATAATGATAATAATAATGATAATGATAATAATAATGATAATGATAATAATAATAATAATAATAATAATAATAATAATAATAATAATAATAATAATAATTCAACGCTGTTAGAGGACCCGTCCGACTGCACCATCTGTGGATCACCACTCACGACACACCGAAACGCAGTCAACTGGAGTCGACTGCGCCAAGAGAGAAAGTTGGGAGAAATAAGACAGACTGTTTAAAACTGTATGGCTGCGGTCGACTGTGAGCGCCTAGCTAAGATAGCCTGCCTAAAGGTTTGACGGACTGATGGACTGTGAACTGCATAAGAGCCAAATGCAGTTAGTTATTCTCAGAATGGAACGCAACAAAGATCATGATTTTGGCAAACAACAGATGCCTTGAGTATATACACCACCTGCGCAAAGCAAAGTAAATATGGTCATCTTAGGATTTAGATTATGAAGATCGACGATGCGTTTATGCCGCGGTGTGTCGGCCGCGTGTAATATTCAAGCTTGTTTAATTTCTGATGACCATTTTTCATCCGGAGATACCAACTAGGCTGGTATGGCATTGATATTTGGTACAAATCACGGTCAGGTATCATGGGTCTGGGTCGGTAGTCATGTGAAAAAGACCCAGGTAGGCTTTCACGTAGGTTACGGTTTCGGCAGATACATCTAACTACATTTTGAAACATACTTTTTGCGTCGGTTGGCCATATATGTACTCCTTTACCACGGATAGAACAAGAAAATGCAAGGAAAGAAGACAGGGATAATTTGTATGGAGTGGCGCCGTCTTGCCATACAAATAATCCTTTACCTTAGCAACTACATCTTCTGGTTCTTATGCTAGTAAATGAGTATATAATGAGGCCAGCGAGATGTGATGATCATGACCAGATGCTTAGAATCGCACGCGGCCCAACTGGCTTGATATACATCTTAATAGAGAGTTTTAGCTATACCAGTCTAGTTGAACAGAAGGTCGGACAAGTTGGACAGAGATTCTAGCTGTTTTAGGCAAAGACTTAAAAAGGATTTAGTCAATAAGAGTGGCAGAACTTCCTGTCAAAGTGCTCCAGCTCGTGTAGCTAAAATTGTCTAATATAATGCTTCGAGATATTATTCTGCTGATTTTGTCTGCATACCTAATGCCGGATGTGACGGATTTCGCGAGATGCATGCCCACGGGATAGGCACCACTTCCAATTTCTAATCATGGAAATTATCCCCTTCGTATCTGTCATCACTATGGAGTCATAGTACTACCCGTACACCCGCAGTACTATCGTACTATCGTGTAGAACCCCATGGTCCACGCTATCAAGTACTAAAAGTACTAAATTGCCTTCAGGCTATTGAAAAAAATAAAAATGAAAGTTATGGGCAATTCAATCCCTCTACTAGCAGATCTTTGTTTATGTTCATAGCGAGAGCTAGGATTTGACCCCCCTCCTGGCACCAAGCGACCGCCCCAACGTCCCTATATTCATCACCGGCTATGAAGGATACTTGGGATTTTTTTCAAGTCCAGGAAAACATTCGTATAAGTATAAGTATATGTAATCCCGCGTTTGATGTTTGTTCACCTCCCAGGTTTCTTTTCTCTTCCCAGAATTGGGAACATGGGAAATTTCGCACTATATATCTCTTGCCCGCACCGATCGTTTTCTAAAGAATTACCATCGATATCCCTCACATAATTAAGTCTTCTTCATTATCCGGCCACCAGGTTCCATACGCTCAAGATGTCCCAACCGCCGTTGTCTACGATCTTTCAAACTCCCAATTTCACGGAGACGGTCATACAGAGCGGACGGAAAGATGGGTATTGGGTTGAAACATTCTTGGCTGATCCGGCGGACAAGTATCCAGGAATCATAGGGTATATTCATCCGCTTCAAGTCAGTGGTTCATGACACTAATCTAGAGCTTGGAGATACGGATCCAACATTGGTGAAGTGCGCGTGTTTGACAACCCAAACAACCATCGTAGTCCGCAAGAGGCCTAGGGCTGCGCGGGCGGTGGTAGAAGCCTTCCGGGTCGGTTTTTGCGGCCGTGACCTCTTGCTGATTTTGAGGTGATGTGATATTTAGAGGAGGCTTCAGCTGAATGGAAATCGTATATCATTGCTAAATTCAATACCCCCATTGCCGCTGCTGTCGGGGATAGCGCGGGGAACGGTCTAAAGGACATCATCATCTGCCACGAGTACGGCTCTCCAACGTTTCCGGAAGCTAGTCCGAGCGGTGGTCACCTATCGTGGATGAGGAACCCGGGGCGGAACAAAGATGGGACCCTGAGTGAAAATTGGGAGACGCATTTTATCGGGCGATGGCCATCAATACATCGGTTAGGCGTAGGGTACTTTACACAGAGGTGAGTACTGCTTCGTCAATCTTTGATATCGATATATTAGTTATCCCTGGCCTGCAAGTTAGGCTGGTAGTTTTGCACTGAATCATTCGAATAGATCCATCCTTGAAATTGTTGCCCTGCCCAGTAAGTTCATGTATCCCATCCAATCTTTGAGTGGATTCTTGCAGGTTTACACATATATAAAGTATGATACAACTAACCACGAGGTATCTTTAGTTATCCGTGCTAAGCAGGATCTTGTATTAAACCCTTCCCTGGCAGAATCATCACTACAAATATCAAATCTGCACACGCACTGACACCAGCTCTAGGACACCCCAGTGCCAATCTTCCTGTTCCAGAGAAATGAGACGGCGGCCAAGGCGTACGCTACCTTGACATTCAAATTGGCGCGTTTCTTCTAATATTTGTCTGAAATATATAGGGTTGAATGGAAACGGTCCATCATTGACGATAAGAGCTTCACAGTCATCCATGGTTGCACCACTAAACGGTAAGTGATCTGCGCTTCCAAAAGGCTGTACGTGTATCCAATGATTTCAATTTAGATTTGGGGCGCATATCGGACTAGACTCGCTATTCATTGCATCCCGTGAGGGAGTTCACTGGCTATGTGAGTTCCAACCAACATCACCCGCTATCAAAATGATAGGAGACGCACACTGAGAGTACGCGTGTTTACAGATTACGAGGGCGGTGAATGGCAGAAACATCTAATCCACGAGGGAATGGCAAAGAGGCCTGGGAAACTATATCCTGGATCGGGTAGTGTGGATGTCGGAAGAGTTGGTAACGATCCAGCGGCATATGTTATCACTATAGATCTCTTCCACGGTTAGTCTCATTGCATATACTCATCATAGCTCAGCAAAGGTTAATCGATATTTTGTAACTTGCAGGTGGGACTGTATCCGCTCTCACAAAGCGCAAGACTGGCCCGAAGTCCCATGAATGGGTCCGCCGAGTCCTGGATATGTACGGAAGCCCACAGCAGCTGAAGAGTGAAGGAGATGGTATGTACATGGGCTATCCCCTTCTTTAGACCATAGTTTGGAAAGATACTAATCCAATTAACCGGTGATTGATAAAAAAGGTCCTGGACATCATGTCGTAACAGGTGACTTCGATGGTGGGTTATGTTGAGTGGCATATCCGGTATTGAGCGAGAATCGCTAACTACCTCTGTGATTGGTACAGGTGATGGAGACGATGAATGTCTTGTTGCCCTGTTCGGGCCACCCCCCCACCAGGTAAAACCTCGCCCCAAGATTATATATTCGCAAATTAATACAAAATGTTTTCTTGTACATAGGGGGTATACTACTATAAGGCGACCGATGTGGAGGGAGGCTTATTCGTAAAATGGAGGGTTTCAGACAAATCCGCTGCCAGAATCGCCGTTGGGTGAGTAACAAAAAGCGACAGTCCCTTCCGAAAGGCCGATCACTAATGGGCTTGCATATCACAGTAACTTCAGTCACAGCAGAGGGCTTGACTTTGCCACGATTGTATTTACGGATCGATATCCAGAGGAAGAACCCAAAATTCATCTTTACACTCGCAGTTTTGAGATCAAAGACGAGCACTCTCAGTCGAGTATTATCTCAGCCTTCTGGGACGGCAAACCGCTGTACCATGTCCCAAAGCCAACCGCCATTAAAACTCGTCAAAGCACTCCGCTCATGGAGGTTTTGTAGTCACCAGATATCACTCGGCATCTGCCACGGCGATCCCTGCAGGGTCGGGCTTGGCGTATGGCACCGACTGCGATCTCCCGACGACATTTGGCCTATTTTCACACCAAAAACAGCATACATACATATACATATGTCATCGTGCACCGTCGATATCTCATGGTTACTAACAAGGGAAAGGTAATTGGCCGATCCCAAGAGATGTTGGCCGTGTGCCTTTGCCCGTGCATTGGTTGATTCCGGCGTGCAGCTCATAGCGCCTCATGCGAAACCTCCGATCGGCCAATAGACTCGGCCCGCCCCCGCTTTCGCCCCCGATACCACAGATCCCCAGAGATTATCTACAAAGTCGTCCATGCAGGCACTTTCCTGCGTGCCGAAACGCTTCGTGACTGGGGCGATAAGGCTGCTGGGGAGATAAGCCGGTTTACTAACAATGCTGCGCTTTTTGGCGCCAGAAAGGCTTTATTAAGGTGTAAGCCTCCCCCGGTCAGATTAATCCAAATCTTGGAGCTTGCATCTCAGATCCTGACCAGAGAACGATGTCCGAACCGACTACTACCACCGCCATGGACGCGGGCCTTGCCCCCCGTGCACCCAGGAAGAAGAGTATCTTTGCTGCGTTTAAAAGCCATCTGTCTGTCCTAGATCCTAGAAAGCTCTATAAAGGTGGTGTATACGCTCTTGGCCTTCCCAGCGGACAGAGTACTGATACCGTTTAATCTCCAGGGAGGAAAGTGAGCCCGAATGAAGGCAAGCAGGTACAGGAGAAACTGGACTCGGCTGAGAGCGAAGTGCTGCGGGCGAGCGCGGAGGACACGGAGGTTGATGATCCAGGTGAGGAGAAGCTTTGCCCGTGTATATAGTCACGCTCGGGGGTGTTTATCCAAAGAATCGTGAATCCTCCGTCGTTACTATAGCTGTTTTGGCGGGCTTTGTATGAGACGCCTGGATTAGCTGCACCCCCGTACTGACCCTGCCCCCGACATTCCCATATATGGCACAAGATCGAAGGAGGATTCCACTTGCGGATGATTGCATATTGACAAGTTCCTGCTCCAGTGTCTCTGCCGGAAGGAGCTGGTATCCTTCCCGGAAAGCCCAAGGCCTCCCCGCCCCCACCAGCGGCGCTGCTTGCTCATGCCGCCATCATCCACAGCCTCCGGCGGCCACCAGCGACAGATGCTGCCCAGGTCCCCACCACACTGTACAGGAACCTTCAAGGCATGGGCCGCACTCCACCTTCGCTGCCTTTATATATACTGACTCCCGACTAGACTCCGAGAGAACCGAGCTGCTCAAGTGGGTCACCCCCGTGCCCTACGAGCAACAGCACAACTCGGCGGCACACACCCGCACCGACGGGACCGGCGCATGGCTCTTCCAGAGCGCCGCCTTCCGGGAATGGCGGGAGTCTGCAGCCTCCACCGTGCTCCGGCTACACGGCATCGGTATGGCGCCCTTCCACCGCATGATGGGCAAGAGATACTGACAAACGACGATGACAGCCGGCTCCGGGAGGAGGATCCTAACGTATGTATCTATGCATGCTCCACATGTGGCTTTGGCAGATGTAAGATACTGACCGGATAGGTCGCTGCTGATAGATGTGCTCCTCGTCGACCGCCAGACCCACCCCGGAATCGAAGGTCTCGCGTACTTCTACTGCGACCCCAAGGACCGGGCGTGCTGGGAGCCCGATATGGTACTCAGGGCGCTGCTGGCACAGCTCTGCACCACGCTCGATGCTGCGTCTGTCTACGGCGCTGTGGTCCGGGCATGGGAGAAGGGATACCTGCCGACCAAGAGCTTACTCATAGAGCTTCTCGGGGTGCATGCACAGAGCACACTGATCGTATATGGCGCTGGCTCGGCGCTGCTCGAGGTGCTGGCGGAGGTTGTGTTGGCCGCGAAGGGGACGGTGAGGGTGTTTGTGGCCGGGGGATCCGGAGAGGACCTAACCTCGGGCGTGGAAGAGTCTATGGGCCTGCTGCCGGTGATTGCGCTGGAGATGGCGAATGAAGGGGATATCAACATCCTTTTGGACGCTTCCATGACGGGCATGAAGAACCTCGGAGCAGGAGAAGCGGGGGAGAACGAGGAGGAGGAGGAGCAGGCGGCGGAGGAGGTCAGGCAGCTGATCTGCTCCACGCTGCGGGCAAAGGCGGACGGATGGTGAGATCTGTGGCGGTGACTGGACTTGCACGCAGAAAAGACTGACATCAAAGACAGCTTCCTCTGGGTCGATCTCCAGCTCAAGATGCTCTCCCAGCTGCCATCACGCACCCTCGTCGAAGAGTATCTCCGGTCCCAGAACGTCCCCGCCGACCTCGAGTCACTCTACGAATATATCCTCAGCGAGCACGTCAACACGCAGCCGGCGGAGGAGAGCGAGCTTGCCCACAGGGTCATCCGGTGGCTGCTCTGCGCTCCCCGGCCGCTCTCCGCCGCAGAGCTGGTCGGAGTGTCCAGCGCCACCGACATCAGCACCGTCCTCCGGGTGTGCCGCAGCCTCGTCGTGGAGGACAGCGGGACCGGCGCCGTGCGGCTTGCCCACGCATCAATACAAGGCTTTCTGGAGCGCAAGAGCAGCGGCGGAGAGGTCTCGCGGGCACACGAGATGGCCGCAGAACGCTGCCTTGCCGTCCTCACCGCCGAACCCGATGTCGCCGCGCTCATCGCCGCACAGCGTGCCCCTCTCGCGGCCTACGCATCCCGGTACTGGGGGTACCATGTGCAGCGGTGCGGGGACAGCGAGAAGGTCAAGGAGCGGGCGGTGTGCTTTCTCGGGAGCATCGAAACGCCTTCTCCCCAGTTTGTCCGCTGGCTCACCGCCCCGCACAGCGCCATGACGCCGTCCCTCACCTGCACCCCGCCCAGTGTCCTTCCGGCGGCATGCCATTACGGCCTCCTGGAGCTGCTGGACCTGGGGGCTCCCTTCGATGCAAACACCCGCACCGCCGCCGAGGGCCTGTCCCTGCTCTCCCTGGCCGCCGGGGCGGGCCACAGCGAAAGCGTGCGCACACTAGTCTCCCACGGGGCGATGGTCAACGAGCCCGGCAGCAAGTACGGGTACGCACTGCACTACGCCGCCGCACACGGCCAGGCGGAGGGCGTGCTAGCGCTGCTTGAGCACGGCGCAGACCCGCACCGCCTGGGGTGGAACTCGGAAGCGGCGCTGGTGGCGGCGGTGCGCGGCGGGCACGAGAGCACAGTGAGGATCCTGCTGCAGCGGGACGTGGGCAGAAACGTGAACGCGGCGTTTGTGGCGGCGGCGGGCAGGGAGGGACGCGGGGTGCTGGAGGCGGTGATCGCGGCGGGCCCGGACGTCGGGCCGGGCACCGAGACGATGTGGGCCGCGACCGAGGCTGCGGTCAGCGGCGGTGTGCCGGGGAACCTGGTGCGGCTGATTGAGCTGCTGCGGGCGAGGGGCTACGCAGGCGGCCAGCTGGACAAGTTTGGCTCACACGCGGCCAGGGCGGCGGTGCGCGCGGGGTCGGCGGAGATGCTGCGGATCGTGTTTGACATGCTCCCCGGCGCGGATCTCGACCTGCACTCGCCCGGCTCCGGCAAGACCGCGCTGCAGCTGGCGCTCGAGGCCGGGTCGGCGCCGCTGTCGGACTTTCTGATTGGCCGCGGCGCGCGGGTCACACGGCTCCGCAACCTGCTCATCCGCCAGCTGCACTGGGCGCGCGACGAGGCCTGGTTCCCGTCGCTGCTGTGGTTCCTGGGCACGCGCAGCTCGCTGGAGGAGCCGATCCTCACGCCGCAGGACGTGCAGGACGTGCAGAATCTGCTGCTGCGCCTCACGCGGCTGCCGGCGGCGGCGGTGAGCAGGATCCTGCACCTGGGCGAGTACTGGGTCTACACGGAGGCCAGTCGGGAGGAGCGGTGGGCCGTGCAGCAGCACCACAACGAGCCGGCCTACGTCCAGGTGCCCATTGAGAGCACGCTGGAGGCACCGGTGAGGAGGATCACGTTCTGCATGCGCTCGCACGATCAGGGTGAGTTGATGTCCCGCCAATCCTTGGTATCTCCAACACCAAATTGATATGTGTACATCTAGGCTGGGTGGACGACCGGTCGCTGTCGGGCACCTACGACGGCTCCCACACCTGGTTCGAGGCCGGGCCTGTTCCCGGGAACCAAGCGGACGCCGGCGCGCGGAGGGAGATCCAGCGCAACCTGGCGGCGACGTGGGAGGCAAAGACACACATGGTCACCTGGGACACGCGCGACCCGCGGGCGCGGGACTGGCTGCGGACGCTGAAGGCGGGGCAGACGCTGGGCGTGTATCCCCGCGCGCAGTACCCGGCGTGGGTGAACCATGTGGAGCGGGTGGATGTGCGGGTGTACTGCGCCTGGGCTTGATCGGGGGGGGGATCGTTGTATACAGAGCTGTACTGGGGAGCGTGCTGGGCACTGCCTGTTTGTGTTTTGCAAGACATGATGTGACAAGTATTCTTTTTAATGATAGCCGTGGTGTGATTGAAGTTGCGTATTGTGGGCTTTTCTTTGCCGTAGCTGCGTGCGGTGAAGAACAGTATCTCTGTAGACTGTAGTGGGCAGGCTGGAGTTCACTCTATTGATACCATACCAGCGCTCATGCACGCAGACTCTACACCAATCGAGTACAAGAATGCAGTATCGGCGGTTGAGTAACGCCCTCCACCGGCAAAGCAACTCGGGGCGAGAACAGGATGCTCCAATGCTGCTGACCAGCAACAGAAAGTAGAGACGTGAAGGGACAGGAAACATCATTGCATACATGTACCATAAACCCACAGACACAGACACAGACACCTGGCGGCGTGAGTGGGCATGTGGAGAGATCAGGGGTCCATCACAGCCCATCACTCGGCGGTGTGCCAGGGGTTTACGAGAACATGCTGACTGCAGAGGTCCACCATTGCTGGCAGCTGGTGCGAGGCTGTCTATGTGTGCGAGTGGATATGTGTGCATGTATGTATATGTGTGCGTGGATATCATATATGTGTGTTCCTATGTGTGCTTCTCTGTGTGTTTCTCTGCGTGTTTTCGATGGTCGTCCGGTGTGGCTCACCCACACATGCACAGCCACGATCATTGGCCACCTGCACCGCCACAACACCCTCCTCCACGCACGGGGGATCACCACCACTGGACTTCACTCTGCACTCTCTGCCCGAAGCCACACCGCTTGATGGGCACACGGCGCCCGAGTAGAGATGGAGTATGTATACGGTATCTACTTCCTCTCTGCACATTCGTGCTGCAGCATCGCATCCTGAGTCGTCCTGCCGAGTGATGGTTCGTGATTCCGCCACAAGACTCAAGACTCGATGGGGACAAATCTCTCTAGGGATCATACATGGGCATAGTATGGCAGAATGGGGACGCCCTATCGTGGTCATGTCGCAGCCATAATCACCAGACTAGAGTACAGACCTCACTTCGCTCCGTGAGGCTCTTGCATTTCAAAACAGCCTGGCGCGGCATCCCCGGGGGCTCGGGGCCAATCACGATACATACATACAATTACAATGTAGTTACATGCATATGATCCATACACTCGGCTCAACCAACCGCCGACTCTCAGCCGCCGCAGAGTGGGGTCAAAGTTCTTGAATACCTCAACCTCTTCCCCCCCCATTGCAAGACTGCATCGATATTGAATTCCCCCGGCCGCTACAACATACGATATTGAAATCCCCGACTCCTACAACATACCATACGATATTGAAATCACCCACTGCTACAGAAGAGACCGGCATCACCTTCCTGGCAGAATGCTCTTTGCACTGTGGAATTCGTCTCTTTTGGCCGTCGCAGTCTGCGTCCTATGCCTCACGAAAGGCCCCCAGCCCAGATTCCATGCCGTCATCATGCTCATCACCGGGCTCCTCGGCACACAGCTTCACAAGCTCTCCGCACCAGGCGCCTGGCCAGTGGGGCTCGGGGTGACCGTGCTCTTCAACTTTGTCACTCTCGCTCTGTCGCCGCTGCAGCTCGTTCTGGCGTGGTGCCTCACCCCAAAGTCTCCCGTCGAGCCCGGAATCGCTGTCCTGCACAACGGAGACGAGAAGGGGAATGTGACGGTGGAGTAAGTGTCTACCCCCCTCTTGCCACATGGTCGCAGCGCCTAACATTCACCCAGCATAGTCGCCGTTCACGGGCTGGGCTCAAACCCGGACTGGGCGTGGACGTGGGAGGACCAGGCGAAAAAGTGCATGTGGCTCAAAGACCTGCTGCCGAAATCTATTCCCCGCGCACGGATCATGACATATAACCACAACTCGGCCTGGTTCCGCGATGCCCCCGTAAAGTCGGTCAAGATTTGCGGGGAAGAGCTGCTGGAGGCGCTCAATACCGAGAGGTCACAATCAAAGGTACGGGGTTCTACACCAACCAGGATTCGAGGCGACGTGACTGCAGGATATATATACTAAGCTCACCCTGATGGCGTCTAGGAGGCACAGCAGCGCCCAATCATATTCATAGGCCACAGCTTTGGTGGTATCATAATCAAGCAGGTAACATGGCTGCTGGCGTGACATGTCTCGCTCAAAGATGGCTGACGCATTGCAGGCACTCGTTGTGGCGAGCGAAAAGTACACGGATGCCACGTTCGACTCCATCGAAAAGTCGATGCATGGCGCCATTTTCCTGGGCGTCCCGCACGATGGGTCGCAGCTCACCTCCTGGGGCGAGGTGCTCTCGTACTGCACCTACTGGCTAGGGTCAAGCACGGAGCTTCTGGAGGCATTGCAGCCCGGTGCAGAGTCGCTCCGCGAGCTCAACAGGAGCTTCTTCACCAATTACGGACAACGCGACCTGGTGGATTTCTTTGAGACGCAAAAGACAAAGGCGATGGGTGTTCCTGTGCTGCTGGTAGACCTTGCCCCTGACATGTGCTGGGGATTGCATGGCGTGACTGATTCTTCCAGGGTGTAAACACTCATGCGAGCACGAACCTGGGGGTAAAGCGGGTGGCCCTGGTCACTGACCACGTCGGGATGAACAAATTCAGGTCGGAGACGCACATGAACTACCGCCTTGTCCTCGGGCAGCTGACAAGAATGGTTGACAAGATCGAGAAGGGTGAGCAAGCAAGCAGCCGTGCCGATATGTGAGCATTCCTTTGTGAGCTAACACGAGATACGAGAGTGCAGAGCAATTGAAGAGTCTGAGTGCGGAACAGCGTGGTAATCAGACCTGTCTACACGAATCTCCCCCCTTGAACAGACGGTAACAAGTCTCCGTAGAGTGCCTAAAATCACTCTATGTGGTTGGGTCGGATAACAGGCGAGAGAGTATCGAAAAGGCCCATCCGTCCACCTTGCAGTGGCTGGACGACAGCCCGGTGATTAAAGACTGGCTACGAAAGAAATCACAGGTGGTGTGGGTCAGCGGTAAGCCGGGATCAGGAAAGTCGTCACTGGCAAAGAACCTGCTCGACCGGCTGGTCGAACAACAGAATGAGCAAAAGGAAGCGGGGACCTTCAACTACCTCCGGGGAACAGCAGCATTGGTCGGCTTTTTCTTCAACGGCCGAGGTCCGGAGCGGCTCAGAAACGAATCCACATTTCTTCATTCTCTCCTTTTTCAGCTGGTCGAACAGGAGCCGTCACTGTCTCGCCATGTCCCTCCAAGGAAGATGGATGGCTCAAGTAAGCATGCGCCATTGCCGCTCGCTGCTTTGAAGAAAGCCCTTTTTGCCATGCTGGACGATGCCAGACTCGAATCAGTGAGCATGATCGTAGACGCGTTTGATGAGTGTGGTGAGGAGTGCAAACAAAAACTGCTCAGATTCCTCACTCAAGATCTGGTCAACCACAAGTCTCACCCCCGGATTTTGGTCACAGGGCGCCGTCACGCGGAGCTTGAGATGTTTCTTGATGCCTATCCCACCATGTATCTCGAGGACTTTAACGGAAACGATATAAACACGTTCCTCGCAAGCGAGTTCGAAACATTCACCCGGCACCGCAGTCGTGAATTTGTGGACATGATTGTGGCAAAGGCAGCAGCACGCTCCCAGGGAGTGTTCCTCTGGGTAACGCTGGTGGTGAAGGAGTTGAAGAAGGGGAAGCTGCTTGTGGGAACAGACCAGGAGCTGGAAAGGGCCATCGACTCTCTCCCGGCGGACCTGACTGAGTTCTATGACCATATCCTCGAAGGACTGGATACAACTGCCCGGGCAGAGACGAGAAGAATGCTTGAATGGGTCCTGTTTGCCGATAGACCACTGTCAGTTGAAGAGTTCCGTTGTGCCATCTTTGTTGGTTCTGGGCCACCCTCCGCTGATTTAGCATCATTGGAACAGATCGCCCTCCCAGAGGGCCGGATGGAGGAACGAATACGAGAATACTCTGGGGGCCTGTTAGAGATAAAGGGGGGAATAAAGTTGAAATTCTTCACACAGGAGGCGAGCGAGAAGCTTTACGTCCAGCTGATTCACCAGTCGGTCAAAGATTATCTGCTGGAGAAAAAAACCACCGTGGCTGGGCCCACGTCGGGAGAGCTGCCACTGATAGAAGCACGCGATGCTCATGCCCATCTTGCCCGTGTATGTATCCAATATCTGGCCTTTGCCGACTTCAATCTCCCTGCGCCAACCGATATGGACACTCGGCGCCGACTTCTCAAGATCCCCTTCGTCCGATATGCTACGCAAATGTGGATCAAGCACGCCCCACTCGCGGATCCTTCACAAAGGACGGCCTGCATGACGGTCTTTGGCTGGCCTGCAAAGCAAAACTTCCAGACATGGCTTACAAACTACGAGCATCTCGAGGGAATTGGGGAGGACTCGCATCAACCAAGAGTGGGCGGGTGGAAGAAGCCGTTGTTTGTGGCGTCACAGATGGGACTCCAGTCGGATGTGAAGCACTTCATACCCTTCCTGGAAAAGGAGGATGGAAACGAGCGACAAGCATCAGCAACAAGTGCACTCGTCGCAGCATCGGTCGGAGGCCATGAAACTACCGCTGCACTTGTCCTCGATACCGATGGCGAGAGCATGAAAGGGGATTACGGAAATGCTCTACATGAAGCCGCCCGCAGAGGTCATCAGATGGTTGTGAAGCTACTTCTAGAAAGGGGGGCCAACGCTAACGGTCATGGCTAGAACTATGGAGAACCCTTGAGGGCTGCGGCGTGCAGCGGGCATAAAGATGCCGTCCGGATGCTTCTCGAGAAAGGAGCAAACGTCAACGCGAAGGGAGGCTTTTTCGGATGTGCTCTACAGGGAGCAGCGTTCGGAGGTTTCGATGATGTAGTTGGGCTTCTACTACAGTGGGGTGCGGATATCAACGAGGCGGGAGGCGGGTACGGGTATGCATTGCATGCGGCGGCCATAGCAGGTCATGAGTCAACAGTGGCGCTGCTACTGGAGAGAGGGGCAGCAATTGATGCCTGTGGAGGTGACTATGGGTATGCATTAGAGGCCGCAGCCCGCGGATACCATCCAATCGTCAAAGAAAATCAAATAGCAGTGGTGAAGCTACTGCTAGAGTGGGGGGCAGATGTCAATGCCCAAGGAGGAAAATTCCACGGAAAGGAGATCCACGCGGCAGCAGTTGCAGCACGTCGAGCAGCAATACAATGGCTAATTTCACATGATCAGGAATGGCATGCGGTGGGGGGCTCGGAAGGGACAGCGCTGCAGGCTGCAGCTGGTAGTGGCTCTCTATCCGTCATCAAGCTTCTGCTCGATAGCGGCGCCGATATCGCTTGCGGCAGCAACAAACACCAGGCACCTTTATCGTTAGCTGCCGCGCGCGGTCATACGGAGGTTGTGGAATTTCTTCTTGAGAAAGGTGTTGATGTCAACGCTGAAGGCGGGGACTGGCCGAGCGCATTGTTCGGGGCTGTGGACCGCAGGAAAGTACCTATCGTGCGAATTCTCCTCGATCACGGCGCAAACTCAAACGTCAAGGGAATATCACGTCGGGATGTGGAGTGGGCTATCCAAGTGGCAGTGAGCCAACGCTGTGAGGAGATTGTGTGCTTGTTGCTGGAGAGGGGGGCGGATCCAAGTAATGTGAAACTACATTCCTGCACATTTGCGGAGGTCCTGGAAGCTGGTTCCCCCCCGGATATGGCGAGGCTGTTGGTTGAAGATTTTAAGCGTGGGCGAGATTCTATGCGTCGTCGTTAATTAAGTCGGTGCATGTATGTACTTGGGTGATAATGTTTCCAGAGTTATTGCAAAGTGCCGGTTAATTCGTTTAAACTAATATACTATTTGCTTCGTATTTTTGGTTTCTGGCTACAGGGTAGACGCATATTTTACCTATGATGACGGAAACTATGCAGGCCGAAGGATTATAAAACAAGGGTTCGTCGGAGGCGGGCAGGGAAGAGCCATATCAGTTTGAAGGAACATATGTGTTAAACAAGCTGTAGACTGCATGAAAGTATAAGAACACTGTTTTTAGTCTGATTGGGAAAGCTGAGATATGATGGGGAGCGTTGACATAGTGAAAAGATCACTGACTATGACGTGATTTTGAGGATCAAGTATTTAGAAGTAAGTATATCTGTTGTGTTCCTTGATAGATACACATAATTTTTTTTCACACATATATACATGTATGTACAGCACCCTACCAAAATTCGCTGGTAGTCATCCATTTTACACTAAAAATGCCACCTTTCAACCTGGACCCCAACCGCCAGTTAAGATAGATATTATCTGAGAATCATAATATTACATTCCTAGCATGAGCTGTATTGGTTTTGGTCCGTTGAGTTGCAGATAATACCCCGAATCTTCAGATTGCTCCGGATACAGGTTTCCGCAACCATGGTTTAGCAGGTGGCCTTCATCAGCA
The DNA here is from genome assembly GCA_024713685.1 of Morchella sp. 2014-9hei. Taxonomy (NCBI): domain Eukaryota; kingdom Fungi; phylum Ascomycota; class Pezizomycetes; order Pezizales; family Morchellaceae; genus Morchella; species Morchella sp. 2014-9hei. The sequence goes on from JAMGYW010000019.1 coordinate 1,585,435, forward strand.
AAAAAAGCGAACCGCCAAGACGAATTGTACATACGTCCAGACGTACCGATTCGTCTTTTGCGACCAAAACCTCGTCTTTTGGTCGCCCCGCGCTTCCTGGGACTCCGAAAAATGACACGCCGTCTTTTGGCGCCTAGTATGCGTCCCAAATGTGACATCTCGTCTTTTGACGCCTAGGTCGTCGCCTAAATATGATATCTCGTCTTTTGATGTCGCGCGGATGTGCATCCGAGCGTTGAAAGCTAGGCTTTAAATATGTAGGTACTTCGCGGTGAGACTACATAAGCTATTACCGTAAACATCTGAGATATGCCGGATGGTAGGGTTAGGTTACAAAAATAACCGATCCTCTATCATTGTCATTGGCAACGCCGAAATCCACTCCGTATCAGAATAACCCAACAACCGGGAGAGCAACCGAATAATTTTAAGTCTCCTAGACAGAGTTAGATTCTTTGAAATGGTTGACTTATCCTTCTGGCCTCGAAGGTCTCGCGATGTAAGGTTTCTTCGCTGGACAGTTTGGTTGCTATGAGTCACGAGGGGGTGCCAGTAATCGGCTCTTTTTGTAACCCTACAATAATACCTCCGCTGCTATGGTCTTAACTAAGCTCCATAGATTTCACCAAGACTGAGTGACACCGGTGATAAGTCTTGCTGGTGTTGATATAGTCCGGGTGTGCATAGTTCGGCCTGCATTCTGAAGATACTGCTAGTTCATCCGCTTGCAGTCCGGTAATGGTCGAATTGAAGCTTCGGGTTCTTTTATGCTGATAGGTAAACCTCCGGTTAATTTCCAAGCAGATTTCCAAGGTGCAAGGAATGCCCTCCGCTTAGGGCTTAAATTGTCTATGGTGCGCGAAGGAGAGCTGTACTGGTTAATTATCCCATGGCCTGGTGAAACATGCTCAGAATCTGGTGAATCGAACTGGATATTATACAAACCTGGCACTATGGCTACCATATAGTAATAATCAAAACAAATATCACACAACGCAACAAACATTTGTGCCAGGGCACTGAGTCTGCAGTGCACCAAATTCTGAGCATGTCTCGCCAGGCCATGGGATAATGTAATACCCTAGCATTATTAATTTCGTCTCGAGTAGGTATGAGGGCGTTATACATCAGGCAGGATAAGACGAGATAGGATAGGATGACATACAGTAAGCAACTGATTGAGACAGGCAATCGCAAGATAAGATCCACGGGTCTCAGCGATGATAAGATAAGATAAGGGAGGACTATAACACACCGCCAGTACTCTACAATCTCTCCTGCCGAGCATGACTGACGTCGATGGTAGGCCTTCCATGGGGCATGATATACAGCTCTTGAACACTCAGGGCGACCAACGTCTCATTTTTGAATCTGTGGGTCTTTATACATAGTTTGGCAAGCAGTGTATGCTTAGTCATCATTTGTGGCACGAAAATGACCCCGCATGTGGGTCGTTGCATATCCTCCTCTACTCATACATGTACCTACACATCACTTCAATTCGATTATTCTCACTTATTTAAATTATGTACAGGAAAGGGGCTATTAGTTAACACAGCTTTCGCTTTTCTTTCTTCACATTTTAGCTCTTGGCACTGCGCATCGTGAAATTTACCCACCAGTGGAATTATCCAAGAGGATCCGGAGCTTACACCAATATTACAGGTCCACCACAATTTGTTCTCATGCCTGATAAAAAGAAACGAAATGGTCAACTTGCGCTCCTTGACCGGATCTTGCATCGTACCCCATCGCCCTTACCGACTGAAATCTCGAACGGAAGTGGAAACCTAGCAACGCTCGATTCAAGTAGAAACATATTAAATAGCTCTCCTATCTTGAGCAGCGCCCTCAGCTTAAGCAGAACTCTAATGTCTCCAGGGAGCCCCTCAGCATCAGCAGCCGCCCAACTCATTGGTACACCACCTCTCACTAGGGAAACCTCACCTGCAGGGTCCATTACTTCCGGAGGTTCGTTGAAATCTTCCGCAAGCATTACCACAGCTACTACTAGTCGTCTCCCGGTAAAGGAAGTCTCCAGCAACCAGGAAATAGACGGTCCCCCTAGTTCCTCTATTCACAGGTCGTCTACGCCTCTCTCGGTGCCTATATCGGAGTCACTTTGGAAGGAGGCATTGGGCAATCTTTCTCCAAGCGACCGGGAATTACTTCCAGGTAGCCACGGTGAAGACATTATCCAATCTATCATGGATAGCATGGCGAAGCAGAAGGAGCTATGTGAGCGTAATGCTCGTGAATTTGAATGGCGGGGGGAGGTTTATCGTTCCAGTGATATCGCAGATAAGATTGTTTCTTGGATACAAACATTCGTCCAGGTTGGCGATACGATTGTGCAGTTCGACCCAGTGCATGCTGCCCTTCCCTGGGCGGGGTTCCGATTTATCCTTCAGGTAACCCGAGCATGGCCCTTGTTATATTAAAGCGAGGGCAGGCTAATGGTAATAAATCTTAGACTGCGGTAAATCGTAAGGAAGCAATGGGAGTATCGATTTTGGGAATGGAGAGAATCGCCAACATTATTGCAAGGACAAGTGTTTTTGAGGCGCTCTATTTAGGCTCGGAGCCATTTTCCGCCATTCAGACTAATCTTAGAACTCAACTGGTTCATTTATACGCCGAGATACTTGGTTTCTTAGCAGTAGTAAAGAAACAGATAGATCAAGGGGGAGCCAGTATGTGGTCTATCCGGGTTTCTATATCAAAGCCTATTCTCAAACAAAATACTAGGCCGGATATTATCAGCTATTTTCGAAAATGGGGAGACAAAGGAGAGGTTACAGCTGCTTGAGCAGAGCGCATTAAGCGTCCGCACCACAGCATCAACAGTGGATGCCCAATGTAAGGTCCTTCAATAGATCTATTTTTTATTGGATTTAACCCTACTATTTTATAGCTCGACATATCCGAGATCGGCGGTTGGAAGGTAGCTCTTGCTTCCAAATGCATCTTTTCTTAGTTAACCCAGAGTATAGATGGCATTAATAACGGGCGCAGTCAACTGGCAGGGTTGAGGGAAATGTTGACTAGCCTTAATGCCCCATTGAGCAACGTCGCTCGTCAGGTTGACGTTCTATATACATCACTCGCAGGCATCTTTACCCTAAGTCCCCCTTCATTAGAATTATTCAGCGCGTAGCTAATCCAGCTTTGAACGTTGAAACTTAGTAACAAGACGGAGGGAAATCCTCATGTGGCTATCACCCATTGAATATCAATCGCATCATCGCGAGATTCACAAGGGTCTAGTGGAAAACACCGGCCAATGGCTCTTTGATCACCCTGACTTTCGTTACTGGAGAGAATCTCCAGAGTCTAGTGTATTGTGGCTACACGGCGCGCGTATGTATAATCCAGTGATGTTAAAAAAGGCTCTACTTCCCAAACCTCATTTTCACCTTCCTTAACCCGTAGGTATTGTGATGGTTATTGAGAGGTGGATATGATGCTGGGGATGAAGAGTCTATGCTCGTATAAGGTGTGGATATTGGGAGTTCTAACTATTCCTTACTGTACCTATAGCTGGAGCAGGAAAAACAAGACTTACGTGAGTGCACCAGCGGTTTGGTGAAGCCATATTTAGGGCTAATAATCTTATAGCTCGGCTGTTGTGGAGCAGCTTACACGAAAGCCTATCGGCGCCACTCTAGATCGAGGGCCCATATCATACTTCTACTGTACTCGAACTGAGGAAAATCGTCGCAAGCCAGAAATCATTTTAGGCACCCTTATGAAACAGCTAGCGATTTCTACGATCCACCTCCCTGCCGGGCTTGTCTCAAACTATGATCTTCGCGAAAGAGACGGCTTACAAGGAGCCTTAAACTGTGACGAGTGTCAAAATCTTCTGGTTGATATCATTAACATCAGTCAGCCGCCCATCCTTGTAATTGATGCCCTTGATGAGATGGAGGAATCTGAACGATCTGAACTATTGAAAGCAATGAAGTTTATCCTCTCTCACTCTACCCCTGTCGTCAGGATTTTTATATCGAGCCGGATGAGTGAAGATATACCGTTGGCGTTGACAGGTGTGCCAAGGATTACCATCCGCGCTAGGGACAACCAGACAGATATCGACAAGTTCATAACACGAGAAATAGATACTGCTATTGAGGAAAAGCACTTACTTGGCGGTTCAATCTCGCCTGATTTGAAAAGTAAGATTGTGGAAGTTCTCTCCAGCAAGGCTGATGGGATGTAAGCATATATACTCTGTAACAACGTCAGTGACCGAGTCGTCTAACGGAATACTCTTACCAGGTTCCAATGGGTTGCTCTACAAATACCTTACATTTGCGAATTCCAAATTGCCGAGGATCTTGAAGAGAACTTGGGATGCTTACCAGATACACTACAGCAGAGCTATGATCTGCTTTATGACAGAATTGAGTGCCTCCCGGGATCTTCACCAATCCTTGTGAAAAGAGCTTTAATGTGGATCATGTGCTCAATGATGCCGTTGAGCTCTGAGGCCTGGGTGGAAGCTGTGGAATGGTCTGCAAAGCTGGATGGGTGGAGTGGATGGGGCTTTGATCACCTGCTAAAGCTTTGCCGAAACCTCGTCGTCCTCGATGAGGAATTGGGGGTACTCAGATTCGCACATCTATCAGTCAGAGAGTTCCTGGTTGAAAAGAGGTTCTCAGAGGTAGAAGGCCATCATATAATTGGAGAATGTTGTGCTGCATATTTTATACGGGGAGCAATCGACGGATTCCAAGCTGCTGTCCGCCAGTTACATATATATGCGTTTCGGATGTGGATTATACATGTACAGAAAGGTGGACACAAGGACATTGATAAGTATCGTTATGTTATTGACTTTGTGACCTCACCTGGCCATCACGGTGCCTGGGTTGACCATTATCGCACCAAAATCAAGACATTTCGGCCTTCAGAGAGTCACAGCTCCCCCTCAGACCAACACCTTCTCCTCCCATGGGAGGATAGCACCTACCTGAACAATTACGATCAATGTCTCTGGTATGATCAAGCAACCACTCGGAGGCACTGCTTATTCGCCTTTGCCCTCTTGGGTATTCCCATAATCGATCAGGATTTGCCTTCAAATGCTGCAATGCTCCGAGAGTTTGACACACATGGGGACACTCTCTTGGCTATAGCTAGTCAGTATGGTCATCTTCAGCTCGTGGCCACGCTTCTGACAGATGGAGGGGAAATTACACTAAGCGTTTTACATAAGTCTATACAGTTGGCGTTAGAGTTTGAGCAGCAAGCGACAGTTAACATGATTGCTAAATACCTGGCCTCCAAGGGATACCCTATATTGAATAAACACCGAGCCCTCTACCTTTTTCAGAAGGGACCATTATCGCAAATCAGCGCTTTACAGTCCGTAAGCGAGTTTGAGCCTACCGAAGAAATCTTACGTGCGGCCATACACCGGGAATCAAGCGGGTACAGTTCATTGATTACATCCTTCGTATTCGATAGCTGTGCGACTGCTATCACAGATGAGGTCCTGTTAATGGCTACTTCTAAGCTCACTGTGTCGACACTACGGTTTCTGTTGATCAGGAAGGGTAACGTTAAGCTCACGGGAGCATTACTTATGGCCGCAATGAGGCGCAGCACACGGGGTAGTGATGACCCGGATATCGTGATGCTCCTCATGGAAACGAGTAAGATTCACAACATCTCGCGAGAATGCCTTTCGGTTGCAGCGCTAGCTGGAGACCTGGACCTTTTTCAGCGCCTAATTGACAAAGAAATTACATATGCAAATGACCCCATTTTCTACACGAGCCTATTAATAGATGCTTTACTAGGTGGTAATTCAGAAGTGTTGGATGCTGTAAAGGGGCTAGGGGTGTCTATCACTACTGCTACCAACGTACATGGATGGACTTATGATCAGGTGTCAACGCTTATGTTGCATTCATGGAAGAGCCGCCTGCCTGGTTTTGACGCCAATGCACCCGATTTCGCATCGATTCTTCATCCTTCGGGGTTAGAAGCAGTATCAGGCTCCGTGGAGATATCTGGATTAGAGCTGAAAACTTTGCAAGATATATGTAGGTGACACCATAAACGCAACAGCACATTTCCTTGAACGCTCAAGGCTGTTGTGCAAGATCTGACATAAATTAGATTGGCTAGTAACTGTCCGTTCCGAGCAACCGGTGCCTCCCCACCTTGAAGAGTATTATTTCGAGGTGGAGGCTTTAGAGCCTTTTTGGGCTAGGTAATGAGCAGGCACCAGTTGGCGCATGTCATATACTAACCTCCAATACACAATAGTTCTCAGATACTTGTTCTACGGCTATTGGAAGACTACGAATATTGTGTATATCCTCCCGAGCTCGCTAAGGCGGATAAGACCGGGTTCCCAGTCAAATATAAAAAAGGAGATATCTTCGGGCTTAATTGGGAAATCGTCACCAATGATCTAAGATTTATGGTGAATGGGGAATTGATAAAAGGTAAGTATCAGCTGCGCCCACGCCTGATCATGATGCTCACTTTAACGCAGTATATCCGGGGCCGACAACGGAAACTCTCCGAAGAGTTTATCCAAGTATATCTTTCAATCCGCGTGGTAGAGTAGTCCGCCTTAAAGCAAATTTCAGTGGCCCTTTCCGCTATCCCCGCACCGGCGCTGTTGACAAACGCCCTGACGCCCTCACTAACCTGGGGAACCGAGTGGCATTGCGTGAGAGAATATCGACGCCAATATCTGATTATGGAGATAGGGGTGAGGAGGACTCAGATGAAAGCGACAGCGATGAGGATTTCTAGCCACTAATACCTAAATAAACACATCGAAAGCTCGACACTGTTGGGCTTCCCACAAGAGGTAGCACTTTACTCTCCAACCCTAGCTCCCAGTAAGCGATTCAAGCCTACACTGGATTATTGAAGTGGAGGGGGATAGGTGAGAGACTAGTAGTTGATGGATCAATCGAGCGATGAAAAGTGTATGTTTTTGGATCCATTTAGTAGTTTATCTGTCTCAGACTGTAAAAAAATGGAGCAAGTGCGGTTAGCTAAGGAAATGAATGTTGAACAAAATTATGTACCACGCAGAGGTTATCTCGAGATGCACTGTCAATATATTGACATTTCATTTTCATTGACATCCACGCATCGATTAGCCAAGCCAATGAGATAAAGTAATTCAACCACTACCACTAGCACTACCAATACCGATACCTCCACCACCACACGACTATCACCAGCACCACGACCCTGCAACCACCACAACTACCAATAGCGGTATATATCATGACCACCATTACCACTACCATTACCACGACCACCACTACCACCAATACCGGAATTACGATTACCACCAGCGATACCAGGACCCGACCACCACCACATTACCACGACTACCTCTCGACATAGGAAGCTCGGCATGATTTCATTGTATTAGTCATCGGATATGACTCACGATATATTATACAAGTGGCTTCCGGCCTTCGGCCGGTTAGGACAATGAAATCAGTTGATTTATTGATAATAAAGTGATGTATGACAATTTGGCTAGGCTCAACGTGATCACTGTCAACAGCCGCTACCCGCTGCCCCTGTTCCCCAAATTCTTATGAATCTGTCGAAGGCTAAGTACTTCACTAAACTGGGGCGGAGGTCGGCATTGGGGTCAGTAGCTCCGTAATATAAGGAGGGATAAAAACTGGCTGAGATGATAAATACTAAGTACGGACCTGTCAAAAGGGTGGTTCGGTCCGTAAAAATACTGGTATTAATCCCCAGGCAAATGATTGGGGACGCCTAGAGCGAAATTCGTTCCTGACGATTAATTACTTAATCCGGCAATTTATTAATCATTTATCGCTAGTGAGTTGGCAAGATCAGCCACTCGCTCTAGATCAGAAACTCTACCACCGCAAACGATAGAATTAATCGGGATCTGTCAAGTTGTAGAGGAGTTGAAGAGTTATCGAATAACAGAGAAAAAGAAATTAGAATGTGGTTGGGGAAAGTCATTAGTGGTTGAAGTTGACTCCCGAAACCACTCCGTATCACGGTCGCTTGCGTCTAGGGAGCCTTTCCTAGGGGGATCGATATTCAAAGTAATGAGGGTTGGTTCTATTACCTAATATCCTTCGAACTAATAATTTTGTAGCTGGCGGTGATCGCTCGAATAAGAGCCCATGAGATATCAGTTTAGTGATCTGATAAGGCTAGAAGTCTGCGAATTAGTGATTTCCAGCGAGAAGGGTAACCCTGTTGCAGATAAAGAATTTTAGTGGTTGGCAGTGCACTTCATACAGCAGCCGACTGTGATGGGTTACAGATCTATATGGAGATAATCGATGGAGGTGAAGAGAAGGGACAGGACGATTGACTGAAGCCTGCTGACGAATGCTACCGCAAGGAAATCAGTCCGAGGACAATAGAAACTGCTTAACCATTCTAGAGCCGGTAGATATTTGAATCCCTCTTATCGTTTCCATAGAGCTGCGTTACTTTCGCATCAATCGATAGGCCCAGTTGTTGCAAGCCTCTAAAGCTCATTTGAGACTGTATTATGATTCAGGAGTGAGGCAGGACGAGTTACCACTTCATCCCATAGACCACCCTAGAGGTTGGAGTAGAGGTCTATGCAGATGACCCCCCTCGATAGTCGAACATGCGCATGTGCACCATTCACTACCTTCTAACAGCAACAACTTCATGTCATACTAGATGTAACCTACCTCGATGTCTTGGCTTACAAATATTACAGTTCCAAAGTAGGGAAGGCCCAGAACCAGGGATCGCCGAATGCACTACATGTATGTACTACAGTCGCAACTCGATATGCCGGATTGCCAAGATCCTAAGGATCTCGTACGGGATAGCAAATATTAACAAGAAATCCGGGATAGCAAACTGATTTCGCAGGAAGAAAATCAAAATCCCCCAGGATTTCGTACGGGACAGCAAGGGATCCGCCGTATTGAGATCCGGGATAGCGAGTTGCAACTGTATACAACATCAAAGCCCGCCACCCCTTCCTGGAACTTGCCTATGGAGCCAATGAGATTCGCATCCAGTTAGTTGTAGGTAATGCTTTCCTACGCCATACCATCGCTAGACCCGGTTCAACTAACATAACCGAGTTACACCTGGAGCTAATCGGGGTTAGGGCTACATCGCCAATGAAACGAGGTGAGAAAGTGTAACCCACCCGGTTTCCTTCTTTTGTCTGCTTCTTGAGAATGCGCACGACGCACATGCGGTCCACTTGTAGAGTACTCGCGATGTCCTGGCGTTTGCGAATAGGACTACTATTGCATACACCAAAAACCAGAAGCTTGGCGTATTTTTGTATTTTATGCAACAGTGGTCCTATTCGCAAACGTTAGGACATTGCGAGTAGAAGCCTTGCGCTTGATGATGGGCGGAGAACTCACCTGTTTAACAGCGACACAGCTATCCATTAAGATGTAGAGCTTAGACATGTTATCGCCTGGTCGGCCGAGACCTGCTTAAAATCTGGTGCTCTGCATATTATACAAATCTGGTGCTTGGCTTTCCATAAGGTACTGATCGAACTGAAGTTAAAACAAGAAATACCTATAAACAGTAACTTTGGGGGAATTAAAGGTTGCCAAGCTGCAGAGCACCGGTTTTGAGCAGGTCTCGGCCGACCAGGCGACATGACTTGGCGGGATTTGAATGGTTTTGAGAGGGATTAGGAGCATAGAAGTAGGTACACGTTTTCAGCGGTAGAAGACATTACCACAGGTGTGCGCATGAAATCCGGACCCAAGGCCAGCTTGGTGCCGATGAATGATGCAGAGGTGAAACCCTCCGCTAAAATCTCCGCCTTCGTAACACAGAATGGATTTGCTGGCTATTGCACTTCAATTTCGATGGAATACTGCTCATGCAGAGCCCCCGCTCTTTCCAACACCGGCTTATGATGCGAGGCTGATTAGGTTGATTGTGGGAGGTTGATATACTAGCAATCCTTCAGACACGAGGCTAAAATATTCGCTAGACCTTGTTTTACTAATTCCTCCAACTCACGGAGCTACATATAGGTTGATACCCTCCGTGGTTTGCTCTTCCCCGGGAATTGAGTAATGTTCAAACGTGATACATCGCAGACGGAATTCTATTCACTACCAAAGCCCTGCCTCGGCTCTGGCATCAATATCTCTCTGGACCTCCGGGTCCTTACAACGAACGATTGCAATTCTCATAGGTCCAACTGGCAGAAAGACCTCCCTCGAGCCGAGCACACCGCTGAACATCAGGGGAGGCGCAGGCAAGATCAGGCCTACATGGACCGGGTTTTTGGCTGCGAGATGAATCCAGATACACCCAGCGAACTCCACCCGGGAGCTAAGAACGCTAGATGGTGCGTTGTTCGCCATGGAAATAATGGGCCGGACGGGAGAACGGAGAACGGTAGTATACTCAACGTGACTAAGCGGTTCGAAACACTTATGCAGGGAAAGAGAGAGCGAGGGACCCCAAAGCTACCACAATTGCCAAGTCTCGTGTCGTTTATGGGGGGTATGGGTGCGGGAAAATCAACATTGATAAGGGCACTGATTCTGCTATGCTCAACCCACGAGGAGGACGAGGAGGAGGCCTTTGATATCCCAGCCTCCGGGCCAGCGGAGCATAAGCGGTGTCCTACAACTCCCATTCACTCTGGAATACATCTATATAAGGACCCAGCGACATCAGAATCGACGGTTCCCATCATATTTGCAGAATGTGAAGGATCTAACGCCGGCGCCGCACCTCGGACCTTAACCTACGAGAATACCCGTCGTGATGAGGATTTGCTGGATACAATTCTCATAGATCCATCTTTATATAATTACACTGGATTCACATTTGGGAGCCTGTATTCACGTTTTCTTTGTTCATTCAGCGATGTGGTCTGCTTGGTGCCGGCCCAGCCTCAACACTTAGCGAAAGACATTGCGAGTCTGCTGCTTTCGATGGCCCTTGGTCACGGTGCCCCTTTCAATCGAGAGAAAACGAGCGCTCTCATCATTGTTATAAATGCACTCTCATACGAGTATGATCTTTCCGGCATGGGTGAAGATGAACTGCGCCAGACAATCTTCGCGGAGGTACCCAAGGTCTGGGAGTGCTCGAGGGACTTAAATCGTACTCGACAGGAGGCAAATAAAGCACTCGGTGGATCGGAGAGACGTATTACATGTACAGAGGACTTCATACTACATTACTTCCGGAGTGTTAGAGTCTGTTACATACCACCGAAACAGCACGGTCACCTCAATCTGTTGCACGCCCCATTTGACGCACTACGGCGCAGGATTGTGGGCGATGTTAAGCAAACGGCAGGGGATAGAGCGACAGCTTGGACACAGTTCAGGACAAGAGACCTGACACGGCTTTTTAGCCAGGCATTGAAGCATTTCGCCACCAGTTCTACACCCTTCAATCTCTACCAATTGAGTCGACGGGATATGCCAGAGGAGGAAATTATGACTGAACATATAACGAATTTGCTACGACATTGTACGAGAGATGGAGGGGCGGAAATGGCTGGAAGCTTCCCAATGATCGTTGCCTCAAGTATTTTGAGTAACTGTCTTCGCGGAACAGGTTTTGGTACATTCCGCGTTAAATTCCTTGAATAAAGTTGGAACCAGCTTGCTAATATAGCTGCCAAGTTTTGGATCCTCATCTACTCTGGGAACATGTATACAAGCAAAAGTGCTTCACAGCGATCCAAGTCTATTATCAAGACGCAATCTGCCAGTATAGGCAAGGCGATGGCTGCTGCACCGTAAGAATTTCCGTCCACGGTGACCAGTATCTAACGGGCCGAGACGGAATGAATATCGGTGATGGTACTCATAAATTTGTTTACCCATATATAGAGACTAATAATGGTGACTTGGAACATCACTACTCTAGTGTGACAGAGAAGATAAGAGAGCAGTTTTATAAGCAGTACCTTGAACTCTGCAGAGACGGAAATGCAACTCAATGGCCTTCTGCGGAGGATATAGCCACAAACCGAAAGGAAGTCTTGGGTAGCTTGGGAGAGCTCTGGGTCGGCGTCAGCAGCTATAAGACATGCTTCTCATGCCTCTCATCCGTTCCGGACCATGTTCTTCCTTGCGGTCATTCTCAGTGTGAAAATTGTGTTTTGGACTTTGGCGAACATTCCCAGACGAAAGAAGCGGAGATAGTCTTGCGGGGGTGTGTATTCTGCCCTCGCCTGCAGAAGGAGCACCTAGTTCAAACGAAAGTCATAGGCGCTGGGGTAAGGGTGCTTACACTCGATGGTGGAGGAGTACGGGGCATATTGGCACTGCAAATTCTGAGCAAGATTCAAGAAAGAATTGGGTTGGATCTGGCACTCTATGATCTTTTTGACCTTGTGGTCGGCACAAGTACTGGTGTGTAATTTTCCATCCGTAAACAGCCTCATGTTGGGTTTTGCTAAATGCAACTTTTAAATAGGGGGCATCATCGCCCTTGGATTATTTTGTCAAGGAGAGGAATTAAAGTCCATGATTCAAAAGTTTAAAGATATATCAAAACGTACCTTCAAGTATACTAGGGGCCTGACAACATCCCCAGCGCAACTAATATCTCGAAATCAGTTCACAAAATCTGCTTTTATCATAACAGGGGCTTGGAATAGTATTTACAAAACTGGTCCTCTTAGGGAAGGGCTGCAGGAGGTTATTGGGAAGGATTTCAGTCCTTTCGGACATGTAGTCCGTACCAAAGTACAGCGGCCAACCAGGGTAGCGGTCTTAACGGTGAAGAATGAGGGGACACAAGCCACTGCAATTGCTAACTATAACCGTCCGGCTCTAGGTAAAGTCCCTTAGCATGACTCTGAACTTGTTGGTGGCACTAAATTGGACAGATCAAGAGGATTTTGAGCGTGCGGAAAACGAGGAAGTAGAAATTAAAACATGGGAGGCGTAAGACAACGCTCACCTTGAAGCGATGATAAGCTGACCCCTTAGAAATAGGGGCCTATGCACTGCGGCTGCTCCTTTCTATTTCTCACCTTTCAAACGGGTATCCCAAGGAACGACAACCAGATATTTTGACGGCGGTCTGAAGCACAACAACCCGATCTTCTGGGCATCCGATGAGTGCAGAAAGTTATGGCACAGCTCTCGCCCCAAGGATCCAGATATCCTCGTATCTGTGGGTACAGGATTCTTCCCTAATCATCAGCGGAAACTACCTCTTGGAATCCAAAGTCCCCAGGTAACGGCAATATCAAACAGCTTTTTTGAGAATCTCAGTGGTGAGAAGATCTGGGAAAGGTTTAAAAGAGATGAAAGGTACAACGCAGAGATTCATCACCGAATCAATTTTCGAATCGAGGGTAGATGCTGCGAACTCGACGAATACAAAGAAATGGAGAGATTGGTACAGGAATTCAATGCAGATTTTGAGGGTCTTTGTTCAGCAACAGAGCAGAGCCAGGCATACTCCCCTAGGGTGTTTCGATATTCGGTGGACCGGATATCGTGCCTTCTCATCGCGAAGCTATTCTTCTTTCAGCCAACCAAAATCACCATAGATCGCTGCAATCACCGAGACATCCACACAGCACAAGGCAAGATACTTTGTCGTTTAAGACAAGGTACCAACGGGTTGAAGGTTTTAGTCAGTCGGATCGGGATGTTCAAATTATGTGGAAGCCCTACACAGAGTGGGTCGACGTCTTCGGCATCAATTAATGGACGTTGCCTTGCAAAAGTCGCATATGCAACTCGACAAGGAGCGAGGTTTGAAATACCCTTTTCGATTACGACAACAGATACGAAGAACAAACACAGCATAATTCTTAGTTTAAAGCAGTATTCAAAATCTTCACTTCATCTGGAAATGCCAATAAGTGGTTTTCCATGCGACTTCGATGGTACGTGTATTTCCGGTTTTGGCATAAAGTGATCCGGATACGTGATCGGAAGCTGATATATAACTGACTTCATATGTGACTTCTGTTCAAAGATCTTAGGTGTGTGATAGAGGAACAGAAAAGGAGGCGCCGCAGAGGGTAGGCTACATAGGTTACATCAGATGGATGCGAAATTGAATTTAAGGTTAGCTGGGTTGATCTGTATCAGAGGTTAGAGAATGGGTGGTAATCAAAGATGGACTGGATCCTTCTGGTCTTATCACTTAGCAGAGCTCTCTCCGTATCCTAGATAGGATTGCTATGAATCTTGGAATGGAACGCAGCCCCACAAAGAGTTCGGGAGGAAAGTAGCGATGAGTTTTGTATCTGGGTGTAAACAAGTACTTCGTATTCTGGTCAAAGAAACATTATACGGGTCTCCACGAGTTTCAGAACCAATTCAAGGCGGCCTCACACCTACCAGCTTTAGAAACAAATCAATTAATTCATTTCCGTAGGACGTTAATTGGGAGTAAATGTTTGATTCCTTTCCTCACTGATTTGATGCATTTCCTCAACACATATCAGCCCCCAATGCCTTTTCCAACATCACCTTTCCCTGGGCCGACACTATTTCCGACACCTTCACAATACCTATTCCGATAACTTTCCTTGTATCTTTGCTTGTGTCTTTCCCTATTGAACGTAGTGTTGACGTATAAATTAATTGTCTATCCATTAAACCGTCAACAAAATGCTGACCCACCAAACGAAAACCTTTTTTGTGTGGCTTTACTAACAAATCTTCTTATCTTTCTTATCAAATAACAGATCTCCCACAAAGATTCAACCCTATATTACTATGGGTCAGCAATTGACAGGTTAAGAGATAGAGGCGTCAGGGGCAGCATGAGGGAAAGCATCGAGAAATGTACAGATGAGTGGCATTTAGCCCTAGCGATTTTGGACTACTTGGGATTTTGGCTTTTTTTTTTTAAACTCATTTTGAGATTCTCGGCTACAGTGCAAGTTAGATAAATTTAATATGTGAAGGAACTCATAACATTGGCGATAATAGCTCCTGGACCCTTTTTCTTAAACTCATTAATTACATGCAGTAGTAAAATAACTCCTGGACTTGCTAGTCAAAGTTATCCGGGTTCAATCCCTCTACACTCCATTTTTTTTTTCTCTTGCAATGCCTCGAGAAAAGTGTTCTTTTTGCTTGATTAACAATTGTGTAAGTTTGAGCGACGTGAGTTTATATATCCGTTTATCGATTCATTTCCCATACTAATTTGATTCGTTTCAATGGACTGATTCATTTACACTGATTCATTTTCTAGCCCACGCTCAACGTGAAACTCGAATTGATTTATTGATGCATTCATAAAAGCTAGTAGAGCGTATAGAGAGAATAACAGCTCCGAATACCAACAACAAAGGAATGGACGAACCTAACATTAATACCAAGCAAGGCAAAAAAGTCTTGAAGGTCCACTTCTGAAGCCAACAATTTATAGAGGCAATTTTCAGCGGTTAAGGTCGAAGCATAGCTAGTCATTAGCCCAGTAGCTGCTGCAACCAGGCCGCCCGCTGATCTTCAGTTCCGGGGAGAGGAAGTGCAAGCGCCTTCCGTCCTGGCCATGATTGGCAGCAGAATTCTATCCTGAGGCATGCCAGCCACTATCTGATGCCTATCATGGGAATGCTAGAGATAAATCAAACATGATGAGAAGGAGACTTTTCGGTTTGAGACGTGTCGATGTGTCCTATATATGTTGAGAATTTCCATCCTCCTAACAGCTGGGTATTTTCCTCCGGTAGTTAGCCACTGCTGCTGCCCCTCGACAGAAAGTTTAGGTACGTCCATGCGTGCCACGAACCTGTACTCTCGTAGCTTCTATACTAGGAAGATGCGTGTGAATGGCGAGATTTCTTTCAAGTCGTAATGAACACTGGGGATAGCGGGTGTCCTCTTCTGTCAAGACTCAGATGCAAGATTGGTCTATATGTTCCGGGCGATCCGCAGATATGGCAAATTCCCGAATAAAATTAACAAATTTGCTAATAGACTTAGAGTATTCTGATGAGTTAAACAAAACAAAAAACGTGGAGTATTCGTGATTAGACTGCTGGCCTCATAACTATGTGGCTGGGCCAATCTTTCAGCGAACAGCCCGGGTGGAATATGGTTAATGTGTTTTGTTATAGCTAACGTATATTACGGCGTAACCGCCCAGTACCGGGATACCGCCCAAGTAAGACATTGGCCATGCATGAATCAACTTGTATGAGGGAAGAAATTATATAATAAATGAATTGATAATGTGCATGAACAGAAGAGTGTATAAGAGTATTTTGAAAAGTAGTGACTTCTATAATATGTGTTTTGATACCTGTTATAGGGTTCCCTAACCGGCCAGTGGGATTAAACTACAGTGAGTATATCGGTCTTGTTAGTAGCGGAAATAGCCTATAAAAAGTAAGAGCTCAGCGCAAAAGTGAGCGGTTACCCGATCATGGTCGGTTACCCGGTAAAATACGTTAATGCTACTATAACCAATATTAAACGGGACCCCCATCAAATAATTTGCCGTGCTGTACTAAGAATTTTCCGTATATGAAAGAAGGAATAAAATTGCGGATATGTGTTACCATGGACTGGGCCACGGGACATAAGTGGATAAATTTTGAAACCGCATTTCAACCAGTCCATTCGCCAATAGACCCGTCTCAGTCGCCCGAAACATATAAACCTACATAGCGCGCACTGGATATGGGTTCTCCTCGCAAGCGGCTATAATGATAATTGCATAACCACTGACTGCGGAATGAAATGTTGTGTGGGGGGTGAGGGTCAGTCCTATAAAAGTGAAATAGATCAGTAAAAGATATACGACCCGAAAAGCAAAATCGAAAGGGATTTCAACAAATATATACCCACCAATTATCGTTCTGTATCCTCTATACTCCCCAAGTAATGTTAAGCGCTAACAACGATCATTACACTCTCGCAAGCCTCAGGTTATCTTCATAGGATGTGGGGAATCGATATCCTATACTCATTGTGGCGGTCAAGCATGTTGTTCACCTAAGTGGGATGGTGTGGGGTGGAACAGTCAAACTCACGGAGAGAACGTTATATAGAGAGAGCGATATTCCACCTCAGTTACTCCTCGTCTGCATGCGCTTTCTCCACCCTCGCCTTGTGTTCATGTTTTTTCTTGCTTCTCTTTTTTCCGATAGGGCGCTTATGGCCATCTCTGAGGTCTGACAGCAGCTCCGGAAGCTGTCAGGGGACGAGAGGCCTGATTGCTTTCTAGTGTATACAGTCGGAGGACGAAGTAGTTGCTGTTATTTCCTATTTCCTTTCTTCTACTGTCTCAAACTCATGTATTCTTTCCGCAATGTCCTATTTCTGTTTATAGACCGCTTTCGGTTAGCCCCGGTCATTCGTCACAGGTTTCCACTCCTCCGAAGCCCCCAAGTCCTCACAAGCTACCAGTCCTCTCAATCCTCAATCTTTCCAAGCGAAAGGAGAGCTGGTACCCGCAAGGGATTATCACGGCGCCTCTGATCGCTCACTTCAAGATGCCCTCCTATGCATTATATATGGCAGTCGCAGTCAGATCCCTTCCAACTTTGCCGTAACGGCGGTTGAGAAGTACCACATCGTTTATGTATTAATGAGGCTAATTGGTTTAGTTGATGTGATCCTGACTCCGCACTGCATCATCTGCACAGGTGGGTAGCGATATGATGTTTATCTCGACATAGGGTTCTCCCCTTTTCATCGGACTAACCTCCTTCTAGTTAACATGTAGACCACAAATACTACCAGAATAGGTACGAATGAAGGGATATCCTCACCCCTCTTTGCCCACATGCACAGCTGGGCTGATTGTGAGAATAGAATCCGTAGTACCTATCCGTACTATATTCAGGCGCTCTCCCACAGTCCATTCTCCACCGAACTTGAGCCAGCTGAACATTTCTCCTTCACGATCCTGTCGTTAGTCAAACTCATCATGCTCCACCTCTAGAGATCAAGGGGATTCGTCAATACTGCCCGAAATTCATGACTCCCTTGGTATACCGATCAGCCCAAGCGGGAGGTCAGGGTCCCAAATCCTCTACAGAGGATGGTAGAATAGGCCACAGCGAACGTACGCATGGTGAGGATAGAGTTGCGATATGATAAATTTAGTGTATAGCTTGAGTTATAAGAATCCAATCAGCGTCTAGGTTCTTGCCAGTACCATTACACCCATCCACTGTAGGGAAGACGGTGCTGACCCGAAAGCAGCGGAGTGAAGTACTAGTACGTACTTTGGGTAAGGACAAAGATATTTCTTCTTTTCCTACATCAAACCACTCACCTCGGACATGGTATCCGTCTTTTCTTTTTTCTTTGTCCCTCTCTTTAATCCAGCACATTTAGCTAGCGTCATTTCGGCTCAAGCAAGACGTGTAAAAATGATATATCTCCTAGTTAGCTGTGTGTTTTTCACATTTGGGTATGAAATTTACTCACCGTTTTTTCGGACTCATCTGTCGACTTGGATGATACTATTTCTTTTTACCAAGCTTTAAAACAACTCGATTGTTCTAGTCTTGATGTAATTATTGAATTCTTTAGGCACAGGTTCGAACTTGTGAGTTCCCAAAGCCTCGCCGCTTGCTTGTGTCCCGGTCTGGCAGTGATAGCCAACAGCACTGCCTCTACTAGTAGAAGCACACTCTCCTGTTGGTACATGAATATGATTATATGAGCCTAGGTAGGTATAGTTACTCACACGGTGAAGGTAGATCCTGTCGATAGCGGTCAGGGATTTGAAACCAATAGCAGGGACGCCAAGGGCAAATAACTGCAAACACAACCATCAGTCAGGATCCGCCGTCACTAGGTTAGCGACTGTAGAGTACCTACTCTACATACTACCTGTATGCTATTAAATGCAACTGGGTGTTCACGTTGCAACCGAAATTTGTATGGGAATGCAACTTCAAAAGCGCATTTCTCCACAACCACAAGGAGATATGGATTATCCGGTAGTGATAGTATCTACCGCTCAAATGTCAGCTCGAGAGTGCGACTTTGAAATTTGGATGTTGTTAGGTGGTTTGTATGGTTACCATCTCAATGTTCGCTTGCTTGGAGAGTCAGAGTGTTTGTTACACGTAAAAGAGGGACCAGGTGTCACTTGAGTGGGCTTGTCATAGCGGGTGTCATGTATGTACAGCACCAGGACATAAATCAGTGGACGCGCGCAACAATGCAACGCCGCAACGCCACAACCATCAGAGCAAAAAAGGTTTCACAATTTTTGGCAGAGCTACGGGAGAGGGTTATCAGGTCAATCTTTATGTAAGATAATGCGAAGGTACACACTGCCGAAATTACCACTCAATTGTTGCAGGAGAATGGGGTTGATGTTCTAGAGAACTGGCCTGCCCATTCACCTTATCTAAATCCCATTGAGCATGTTTGAGTACACCTCAAGAATCTGTACAGTACACACCATGCCCATTTTACATATGATACTAGATAACCTTAAATAATTAGTCCCCGCATTGAGGCAGCTCTAATTCATTTCTGGGAGCTGGTACCTGATGGTTTATTTGTCAGGCAGGTTAAACGTTGCCTGCGGGGTTAGGGGCTGAAAGAAAGGCAAGAGATTGGTACACAGGGTATTGAATGGCAGTTATTCTTTCTTTATAAACTAAATAACTATTCTACAAATTACCAGTTGTTCAAAAGATCAATTGTGGTTGTTGTGGCCAAAATTGTGGTCCAGTGGGTGGTGGTCGAAGCCGTTGCCATGAGGCACATCCACTCATTTACGTCCTGGGGCCGTACCTACTCTCTCTCTCTCTCTCTACAATTGTTTGGGTTGATACGATCTTATCATCAAACTAGTAAATACTTATAGCTTTCATATGGCATCCTAGTAGAGAACTCGGACAATCACAATACGAAGTCACTACCACTGTACACATTTTCCTCGCGGGTATCGAGCTTGTATTTAGAATGTGGCCATGCGATGACTCGAAGTCATCGAGGGTAGATGCATTGCTACCGTCTGTGCTTCCTCCTCGGGAGGTGTTCCGTCACGCCAGCTGGAGGACGCTGAAGCATAGCGTGCTTCTCGAATGCACTTTTGCAAACCTGCGAACCGCTGTGACCTACGTCCACTTCGATACTCGACCTGGATCCATGTAGGTAAATCTGTAGAGTATGTATGTACAGCGACCGGAATGATCCTTGGGAAACAAGGGGGAAGTACCCGCTATTTCGGAGTAGAGTGTATCTAATTCTATATTACTGTGACCGATCGATTGGTCGTACAGTACCTTTGGTGTTCGGCATAGATGCCTAGGCTAGTTATGTCTTCAACCTTGGTGGTCATGCTCCATGCTCCATAGCTATATAGCCATTCAGCCTTAGCCAGAAGAACGAATTAACATAAAACAGCCATGATGCTCTTATGTTGGCTACAGCAGGTACATGTTGTATATATATCAGAAACTACCCCGGTCACCTTTCATCGCTGTCTCCTTCCATCTATCATCTCCCCTCCTCAGCTCTTAAAAACAGCTCTTGCTCCCAGCCCCCTAGCCCCACACGAGTCCACTTACACTTACAATCGACATAGTCTACAATACAGCACGCACAAACGTTCTCTGAATCTCGAATACATAAACTCCTTTGCCACTTTTCCCAACTTGCAAATTAATCGTAAGAATGGAGGCCCCCCGAGCACCAACGCTTCTTGCTCTTCAGTCAAATATCTGGTTAGCTCTAGAGAAGATTAAGAGTTGTGATATCGACAAAGCTACTAAACGCCTCTTCCAAACCCACGACGTGGGTATCGGAAATGTCGACCAGCAAAGTCCAAAACTAGCCATAGCGCGTGGGCTCTTTGATCTACTCGTTCATCTGCAAATGATTCTGAGATTGCAACAAGTTTATGTCCAATCCTGGACTTATCCTCATATACCGGACAGCGACAGCCAAGATCCTTCGAACGAATTAGACCAATGCTATCTGCTCAGCCCTATCTTGCTTCACGAAATGTTGCGACTTCTTGTTGAGTTCCTTTTGCACTCGACTGGGCCAGCGGATACAAATATCTACCGGTATGTGGTATGCACCATACATGCAGCCATCCGAATCGCCCATCTACACCCAAAGCACACCGATTCCTCTGCCAAATTAATTGAAATCCTCAGATCAATTGACAAGATCTTACAAGACCCTAGGCTTTCGGATGAAGCATTGAGTGAGGAACGGATTGGCCTCATCGCCTGTGCGGAGCTCATTAAGAGGGCCCCACATGCACAAAGATGTGAAAGACCTTGGCTGCCCGACATCACCATGCAACTGGTAAGAAGATACAATATTCACATACACTCCTTTCTCCGCAAGAATTTATAAATCCCTTCACATGCCCACACATAGTCAATCTTTTCTGACCTTTTGTTATAGTACCCCCTAGACAATTCCGCTATCGTCGAGAAGGTTGAAGAAGTTATGACGGAGTACCAAAATGAATGGCTGGACTCATACTGGACCACTTACGACATTCTTTGTGGGGTCAGCGGCGCCATTTTACAGCACGGAGCACATAAAGACACGAGCCAATGCAACTTCGACGCGCTCTTGACAAAGATAGCGGAGAAGCTCTCGAATCAGCACGACCTAGTCGCGGGCAAAACCCTCGATCCACATGTTGGTCTGTCTTTGCAAAGGCTCTCCTCTCACGCAGTGTCACTGAGAGACCAGGTTCTGAGGCACCAGTCTCGATCTGATAGCGCCAGCGAGTTTGCACAAACTCCAGAACAAGAACGGCTGGAATTAAAATCTCTCGAAAAATTCCCTGGCTGGTTAATGACTCTGCAAGATATCGCAGGTCAGGGGCCGGGGGCCGTGAACAGGGACGGACTAGATGCATATGAGCTCGAGTGGAGTCGCCCGACACCGGTATCGGTAGGTACCCCGCGCCATCAAGAATTAATCCCGCCGATGCCGGGGGGTAGAACCGGATTCCAAGCCGAATACCCCATCTCTCTTATGAGATCCCGCGCAGAATCTTTTGCGCATCTTTCAAGAGCCCAGACAGCTGCATCGGTCGCTTCGGAAACCGCAATAGTGCCGCGCAACGCAAAGGAAGCCGCAGAAGGCGCCCAAAAACGCCGACGCCGAGTACGCCGTGGGATTTCCAGCTGGTTCAGACGCTTTTCTTGTTTTAGTTAAATATCATTTTACGTCTACAACATTTACGATTCCCTTGTTTCAATTTTCTTTTGTTTCTTTTTTTTCCTATGAGCTTTGGGTCAGAAATAATAATGGGTCAGAAATAATGATGCATTTGACGGCGTTTTACGACTATTTCTCACGCATTATATCGGATACATGGAGATCGGTGTCTCGCCTGTTTACTTTACCCCTTGATTTTTCTTTGTACAATTCTTTTATTTTTGGTTCTTCTTGCAATCCCACCATAGCTAGCTTTACTTTCAGCTGCATAATTCATCACTTACGCAATTCATGTATACATATATGTGTATTGTTAGACTTGGGTTTTTCTTGTAGTCACCTCCAGCTCCATGATTTTCTGGGACTCGGTATTGGCTACTATACTACCAGAATATCCACTCATAACCCCGCACTCCCCACCCCTTCGAATTCACGTAGCCATAGGAATGACTAAGAGTGCGGCGCCTCCCCACGAGGTCGTGGCAGGACACCAACCAAGCGCGGCGTTACCATACAATCAGTGCTTTTTCTTCACGCCTCAGATCTGGATAATAACCTATTTAAGTTGGTGCGTCTACGTAAACGGCCACGGAAGCCCCAAGTGGCTTCAAAATTTTGGCTAAACACTTAGAGCATGTATTGTGAAAACCGGAAAGTAGTTGAGTGGTGAAAACCATACAAAATCTACCTAGCAACGTGGTTCTCCTGTATATACAATATTTTATTACACCTTGACCACTCCCTTTTACCAGTTTAGAGATGTTCAAAGGATCTCTATCAAAGGGTAAAAGAACTAACCTCTGTTTATGGTACTAATCAATTCTGTTATGGTTCTACACTTGAGTAGTAATCAGCCCTTTCATTAAATCTTTTGAGTACGAGCAGTACATATTATACTAGCAGTGGGCCACCTCGCGACCGTGATTCAAGCTTGGATAACATTTTAATCAGGGCAGATATCAAAAATCGGGTCGGTAAGGTTATTCTTCATTACTAGTACTACGAATCTATCACCCGAGTTTTGATATCTGTCCTGGTTAAAAGATTATTCCATCTCAACCTGACCCTGCATTTATGGCTTGGCGCACGTTACACTCGGCATAATCTCATTCGATTAGTCAATTCTCTTTCGTATGCACATGACTCCAGGCTCTAGACAGTACCGGCCTTACTCTGCATGATAAATCAGTCGAATGGCAGCACATAATGCGATTCTCTAGAGAGGGTATGTGTGTTGACCTGAATTTTAATTGGTAGAAACTGACTTTGGCTCGAGATAAGCGTGGATTAGGGTCTTTACTTGAGGCTCCTCCTACAAAATCAATTGTCACTTAAGTTTATACACCCACCCACTGTCGAGAATCGAGCCATACAGCCCTTCTCAAAATTTACCATAGTTGGGAATTAAATGGGCCTGGGTTATCCACAGCCACGCATGGTTCCACAGCTGTATTGCTCGCTAGCTGGCCATGGATGTTTGCCACATTCAGCTACAGTAGCTCCCTGGGGTGGCAGTCTACGGCTCGATGAAGACAACGACAACCTCTATTCGCCTCCACGAGCTCTATAACGATTGATAATAATAGGAGACAAAGGGAATCTAGTCTAAGTTGTCATTACCGTACGTGTGCGTGCGAGTTCTGATAATTGCGCATCATATCGCCTTATGCTAATCCCAGGCTTGGCACAAGCAAGGTGCCACAACACCATTTCTTGTGGGTGGTAATAATTGATAAGAATTTATCCTTTTGGCCCCCACAAAAAGCGGTCAGCATTTCATGCCAAATGGATAGGCGAAGCGAAAACTTGATGTCGCAGTTTCATCCCATTTGTGGAATAAACATTAGCGAACGTTTCGGAATAGGTGCTTCACAAAATTCATAATCATCGAACCCAACTTGACAACTTGCTAGAGGTACGCCCTCTCCAGGCTAACACTTACCATCAGCTAACCTCCGGATAAGCCTAGCTCGGTAACGGACATGTAATGCATGGTGAAGCTGGGGCGGAAATGGTGATGGAATACTGCCAACGACAACTATAGCGACGATGCCAATGGCCACAGAAAGAATGAAATGTCAATAATGGTCCTGGTGTATCAGCGCTGAGTTTGAACTTGGCTTTAGCAGAGTACTTGGTGGTGAAAGTGAGGTCGATGTATACGTATCGAGCCTGGATTCATGAAAGGTCGCTAAAAAATAAAAAAAAACCTCAGAGGGACTCGACTTGTGATAAATGAGCGCTCGAACTGAAAGCTCCGGCCAGCACAGCTTTTGCTGTAACACAACACGTAGTCAAAGTTAGATCTGTCTGAAGAGAGTACGCAGTAGTCACGAGAATACTAAACACAGCCTGCTATACGGCTATAGAGGTTTCGTGGGCCTTGGGCTCTCCTTGTACCAGACCATTGCACATTCACAGCCGAAAATCACTTTTGCACATGCGCGCATTGGAAATTTTAATTGATGATCTTCCGTTTCCAGAACGAAAAAGAATTTTTATCAATGATGGTTAAAACCGCAATAGGTGCATGGTGGCGCGGCATGGATCAAAGGTTTGCTGAATGGTACATGCACAGCCACCAAAAAGAAATTCCTATGTGAGATTGTGCTTATGTACCGCAGTCTGTATGCACATAGCTAGATCTAGATCACTCTACCAAACCTTTGCAACATGCACACTTTTCCAACTCCTAAAGATCCCGACGTCATTGGCGGCACGCCACCGTAATCTCAGCTCTCGAAGTGAACCTATATCAGGCGTGGACAGCGATGAGCCCAAGGGATACGGCTTGATATCAGACAGTTCATCAGATATTTGTAGGGCCACAATCCAGATTCCCATTATAATCATAGAATAATTAGCCCTTACAATTGGAAACAAGGTATCTCCAACCTAAGACACCGCTAGACCTTTGACGCATATATAGCACCCTCAATTATATATTGAAGATATAAGAATTGAAACAATTGCAACCAAACACGAGTCAGTCTGACAACGTACATGTGAATTCAGACACCGACAGGGCGTGAGCTTATCAAGGCTAGGCTGACTTATGTCGCTGTAGAGGAGCTCACTCTCTTGTTTCGTCATAGCGTAATATTCTCATACACTCTGTACACTACCGACCCAGATATCCTTTACACGTCACCGAGTTATCTAACTACCCATTGGCAAAAGCCATCCCACGATCGTGAAGCTGGGCCCCTATAAGCGCCGGGCCTGGAGGATCACCTCGCAGATGACGTGTAGCTGACAGTTTTGGAGGTTAGACGTGGCCCGTCTCAAATCTGTCTGTCATGCAAAAATTGGTACGTCGTTATTGATTCCGCTGGCCCCAAGGCATAATTGTCACACCGCACTTGCAAGGCATCTACCCTACAGTCAAAGGATGTTGTGAATCAGGCCTTTCTCAGCCGCCAGCAGGATTTGCCACATGCCACGTATGAACCATACTTCCTTCCAACGAGACTCATGATTTAGGAGTGGTTACTTGTCTCTCTTGAGTCACAATGCTCATGAGCTTCTATCATCTCGGGCCCCATTTCCCTCTACGTCATTTTACTTTCACTTAGAAACCCTCAAGGGCGCGTGCAGAACACTGTTCCCAAATCAATTATCCAGCCTGGCTGTCAGCCACGCTTTTACCTATATACCGCACGATAGCCCTTGAAGAAGGTAAGTACTTAAGTGTTTATACTTAAATCTTGTAGCAGGGGTTTTCTGCGGAAATTGAGATAACATGTAGCAGGAAATCCTAGTTTCACACAAGATCACTCGTGGCCCAATAAGCTTGGGTACCTGGTTAACTGAGTAGTTTATTCATTGAGTATATGTAGACGGACATCTAAAACTCCGTATAGGCACAAAGCAAAAAAGCTAGTGATCACACAGGGGTTATTTAACATCAGTCAATTAAAAGGTAGCACCTGTGCACGCTTACAGATCCTCGGAATTTGTAGTTTCAATCTATGCGACTGTGAATAAAGTTTCATTTACGTAGACCTCGCTCCGCGAGCTACTTGCTTCTCCTCAGACCCTGCCTCTCGCCTTCGCACATTTCTATATGTGGAAAACGTCAATACAGTAGCTGCAATCATGCTCACCGAAGCTACATGATTCTTTTATTTTTCTTTGATCTGACCCTGTCGCAAATGTGACTCGTACCTTGTCTCGAGTGATATGCCTCAAGACAGTCCCACGTATATTCCAAACAAGACTGATCAACCTCGACAGTCATTACCCCTTGATTCCAGTCGAGTTGAGCACTTACATTCTCAGAATAGGCACCTAGGCATCGTTGTTGTCTCAGAGAACTGGAACATATTTGAACCGGAGGATAATATCCGTTATTCCCTCAGATGAGCAACTAGTTTACACATTGATAAGGATAGCTTGATGTGGCTCATGAATCGCACCTCATGTTCGCCATTGTCGTTCCATAGTTCGCCTGGATATCAACCTTGGCCTTAGGCTCAGACTCCAAAACCTAATTCGCTCCTTACTCCTCCGGGCGCGCGGTAGCCTCGCTGTAGGGCAAAAGATGCGTAAAGATACGCAAGATATATAATGGCAGTGTAAGCCGGACGTTTCGCTTTCTTATTTTTCCTCCGAGCATTGCTGTTCGGACGAATGAACGGGTGATGTTGATGGATGGCTAACGTGAAGTGTTCCCTTGGCCTCTTTTACCCGTCGATAAGGATATTTCTTCAACTTGCTCATGAATCTAGTCGAAAATGTGGAGTCAATGAATATCGGTACTTGCTACTTGGTGGTAAGTACTACAAGCCCAGTGATCCCTCAAGCTGTCAATGATGCCCCCTCCCCCAATAATAAAAGGTCGAAATTTCCATGAGAAATTATTCTTTGACAGCATTTTTTGACAGCTTCCGGGAATAGGCACGCAGGTTACTCAACACGAAACCGGTTATTAACCTACTATTGACGGTAGTAGCGCCTTTCGAAGTTTCACTTATCATGCAGACTCGAGGTATACGTACAAGTATCGTAAAAGTTATAATTATACAGCACTAATATATCCTCCATGGTTCAAACACCATTTAACATCATTTAAATCGATTTCTATGTACGAATATTTTGTTATACCACGGTGAGCGACTTTCTAGGATTTACCGTCTGATGTTGATTTAAAGTTATATTGCCATGACGCAGGGTCCAGCACCCCTAACTTAACAGGAGGTGCTAAAGTGGCGTGAATTACGGCTACTCGGTGTATGTATGTGGCAAGATGTATGTATGTGGCTGAGATCTAGGCATCATCCCTGTAGGTTTATGTTAGCCGAGTTTTCTGTGAACCTGCTAAATGTATCACTGATCACTACAGGTGGTCCAAAGCCTGTACGTACTCGCCTACCGCAAAGGCTTGGAATGATGCTCCGAACAATATTCACGCTCCTACGGTTTCAGTCTACAGCTCAGGTCCCGGGCATTAATTGTTTAAGGGTTTATCGCTGAGCATCGGGTCTAGGAGGTCTATTCAAGATGCCAAGAACAGCAAGGGCCCGCGCTGTTAAATAACGTATGTATGGTCCCGGAGCTCTTAAACTTGGTCTAAGTCATTCTAAAGAGTACTCGGTTTTCGTGACGTGACTCAATTGTATAGCACCCTACCAAAATTCGTGGGAAGTGCAACCGTGACGCTGCGACACCGCAACGCCGGACACAAATTTTTCACAACCCGATGGCGCCGCCCCATACCCAAAAGGCCAAGGGAGAATGGCCAGAGTCTCTACAACATTATCAGCTCCTCAAAGGATCACTTGTAGTTGTTGTGCTAATAATCGTGGTCCAGCAGGTGGTGTTCGAAGCGCATTTCCCACGAATTCTGGTAGGGTGCTGTACAATTATACCAAGTACCCGATCAACCACCAGGCAGAACCCGCCCTTACCTCGTAATCATTATCGGCCCGCGTTAATTATATTCTCCACGGCACTAATGTACCCGCAGACCAAACTCCGATACTTTCTTTCCCCCATGGTTCCATGGGTGATATTATGCGCTTACATAGAAACCACACCATGATATCACCAGCTAGTCGCCGCGAATCAATAACGAAATGAAACTACTTGCTTCTCTGTGCTCTGAGTTACTTTTAATTTCCCACTCATAGAGGAAGCCAGAAATTTGGCTTTCAGCGCCAGGCACTATGTTGGGTTCGTTCGTCTGAGATAGCATTGTCGTTGTGGTTGTTATTGTTATATATTGTCATTACAATCATTATATTGAGAATATCATTGCCATTACCATGGTTATTGAACCTAGTGTTCCCTATGAGCCTGTGCGAAAAAAAGCGTAACTTTAGAGCGGGTTTACCGGTACTTGACTGAAACGAACACGTCTAATTTCTCTAATTAGTTGTTACAATCCGTGTAATACCGAGTCGGACTCCCCTTTGAATCTTCTCCTCTGCCGACGTGCCAAGAAATGTCTGATATATTCTTTTAAGTTATCATCGGACGAGCACTGCGAGTTTCCAAAAATTAACCACCACTCAAACCAAATACAATAATTAAACTTTCAAATATTTACGTTCGAGCCCATATTAAAACCTGAGATAGTAAAAGCATAGAGAATCACAGATACAACACCTCTTGGCTTTTCCAGCTGTGGTTGTGTTGCGGCGGTTGTGAGAGTAATGAATTAAACAAAAAAAAGAAACCGCCATCATAAGAAAAGATGTAACCGATATCCTCAGTTCAAATACTTTTGATCGCGTTTCTTCTCTCGCCCTTTTTCCTTCCGCCATATATGCTTCTCCCCTGGTCGTCTAAATCGTGTCTCAGTGAATTGTTCTCTTTCCATTTCAATCACTCCCGTTTTTCCCTCAAGGTTCAGCGGCTGCTGTTCCCGTGTGCCCCGTTTTGCGCAGTAGTCTCTGTTAATTGAGACTCATAATAAGTAGAAGATGTTAAGGTTTCTTATTTGATCATGACCTTTATGTAGAAGACGGTCATCGCAGCCCGTTTGGATATTCCAAAACCTGTGTCACGTGGTGATAGACTCCCGATGGATACCAAGGTATTCTGAGGCATGCCAATCTCTGAGCGTAACGAATGACGCAGGCTTCCATGGCATGATCCTTCCCTAACATGCTGAGGACTAGCTAATCCAAAGGCTATCCTCCCATGATTGGAAACCACAGAACCCATAGGATTGGTGATAATATCATATATGCATTCTAGTAAAATGATCCAGCTAATCTGGAAGCCCTGTCTCGACACCTGACGAGGCCGACCTTCTACAAGACAAGATTTGATTGACTCATTGGTTGACTCATTAGGTCCATGCAGCCTCTCGGCTCTCATACTCTACCAGATCAGATCTTTCAAGGCCAATATAGATAGCAGCCTAGCAAAGAAAACCCATGAGCTCTTTCATCAGGTTCGTGACTCGGCTGATGTCTTGAGATTACGACAGTTCCTCCCTCAATGGTACCAGATAATACAAGACTCATATACAAAGATAAAAATGAAGAGCTATCTCCCTTCAAGATTAAAATTGAAAAGACGGAAGAAGCAACACACATGGCCATAAAAGACAAAGGATACTGGCACATGTTTCAAGCGCTACACATAAACAAGACTCCGCTGCCAAATAGATATAGAGCAAGGACAGGCACAAGAGACAGAATAGAAGACGCTCCCGCCACCAAAACCAGAAACACACTCACTACTCACGTCAGAAACAACATCAGAACTTCAGTCAAACACACAGAAGACATTAAAGAAGACACTAAATCCAACCGCAACAGATTTCCCAAGTAAGAACACTGAATCGGATCACACTCACTCGACGAAGTGGATAGCACTAGGACGGAGATACCTCCGGGTATTAGAGATGGAGAAAACGTTAACAAGTGGAATAAAGAAAATGAGGAAGTGCACATATTCAAGGGCTGGGAATGACACAACGAAGACAAAGAGGCAAGAATTACCACTGCGGTGATCGATAAATAAGAACATACCCTAGAATACGATGGTCATGGTAAGCTGGAAGAGATAAAACTGCATAACAGACAGGTCGGTAGTGAAAATATCAGGCCGATAAAGGAAAGCTACAAGGGAAAGAATCTTCTCTGCTCAACAGGGGATATGGAGGTAAGGGAGAGAAACTGCTCAGGATGGAAGATGTAATTAATGAGTTAAACAAATAAAAAAAAAAAAAAAAAAAAGCTCAGGATGGAAGGGTGATAAAAGTAGTTAGTTAGTTTTACCCATATCTGACATGACGGTGGATGTAGGGTAGTCGTGGGGTTGCGTCATGACGTCTGCATGCACTTAATGAGTTAAACGAAAAAAAAGAAAAAGACATAAACTCCCGCAGCCGTCGCTGAACAGCATATTTCGAGTGATATCCAGTGCAATTGTGGCTGTGCCAAGAGTTGCTATATTTAGCGCGGTGGCAATGACACCCAGGGAAATAGCGATCCCTTGAGCCGGTGAGACACGCAAAATCGCGGACTTCCTATTAAAGCAAAGCCAAGCCACGTTTCCTCGAATAATAGAGCGTGGCTTGGTGATGAAGCACCAGGCTCAGTCGGAAATCACTATTGAGATAGGAAGCCCTGGATTCAGTGCGTCTCAGATACATATCGCTCGGTGGCCAACATGGCCGCCCAAACGTCAGCGAAAGTGTTAGGTAGATAGATACGCGAATGAGTGAGGTGAGACTCACGCTCAGGGCGCATGATGACATGTATCATATGAAGTGACGTAATCGAAGTCCGTTAGAATGGTCTCAGGTTCTTGTGTTCTCATGAGAGCTCATTGTTTGTTTATTTTCATTTTAGGTGCCTCGGTTTACACAAAGACTCCAGCTCCAAATTCTGGTAACCTGACTGGTGTCGATCCTCCGATCAAGCAATCATATGCGGTAGTGGTGGGGATATTACTTCAAGGCGTGCGACCTTCGTGTTTTCTAGTTCTTGAACCCACGCGCCCACAATCAGAATTTTCCACCAACAAGATAGCACTTCTAAAATTTATTCTAGCCTCTCTTGAAGCAGTGCCTCGTGATATCTGGCAGTGTGTTATGAGGTGCAACACAACCTGTCCTTTTTTATATTCATGCGAATAGTTTCCTCTTGGCGAAGGGAGTGGTGGAAAGGTTATCCCTTGGACGGATGAAACTGTAAAATCCGCAGCCTGTCCTTTCGAGCCCAAGCAGGTATCCAATACTTATTTTTGATTGGCTCTATGGTTATTCTCAACTATTAAGCGCAACGGATATATCCAACTCAGTGCGTGCATGGTCCAGATGGTCCAGGCTGCGAATTTGACAATTTCATCCGTCCAAGGGATACGCAATTCATTAATATGTACCGATATATCGATAACTATCTCTTTCGTCCACATTTCCCCTCTGTATATGGTAGGATGAAACTTGTCAAACTTGCGACCTCCCTTTTCCAACATTCACTAGCGTAGTGTGGTAATTCTTAGAAATTCTTGATTGGCTCTGTTCCGTAAAAAGCAAGATAATTTCCTCTCTAAGTCGTGCATGGTCCAGGTCGAAAGTTTGACAACTTCCATCCTACTATGGGATACATATATCTTTGAATATTAACATTCCTGATACAAACGGCGATAACATGAATTCAATCGTTGATGGAGTGGGGGGTTGTGCGGGGGGGGTAGGCGGGTACTCTCTGTTTCATGGGTACATGGATATCGCATGGAGATAAACCTCTGGCGTGAACAAAACCCCTCCTACCTATCCCCGCCCGGCTCCTTGTGATAGCAACTAACGTATTTCACCGTGTACCCGTGTACCACCGTGTACACGCGCCACAGGTTTCAGGTTTGTAAGCATACCCAAGATTCGGCTTGGAACCAGTGTCATAATATACAGAGCTGATATTTGAACCTAATTTCGCTGAATCCACTACCCGGATTTTGTTCTGTTAGACTCTTTAGCCCCAAAGTTCATACAATGGAATAAACACATAAATGTATATGTACATGTATCTTAAATATCGAGGATGAGATGGGTACAATCATACCCAAATGTGCTTAGATATGATATATTTGTATGTTACTGGCATTTGGGGACCTTTTACAACAATACCATAGTATACAATAGGTACATGTAGTTCATTGAATTTAGTCCGGCGAGTACCTGAGAGTGGCTGAGACATTGCACGGGTACGTGGTGATAAACGGGCACACGGTGAAATACGTTATATAGCTATAGTCTATTACCAACCGCACATCCTTTTACAAAGCAGACGACAAGAAACTTCCTCTATGTGGCTTCCACAAATCGAAAATAGTAACCAAATGACTAGTTAGATTGCATATTGCATATTGCCTTGTGGAATTATCTAAGACTATTCTATCGGTAGGATTGATCTTACTGGGGCGCATTGGCATCGCTAGGCACCGTCGGCTAGACAGGGGTGTCGCTTCGCCACATATCATGGGAACATGGAAACATCATGGCTAGATATCCACCATTCTTGTGTAACCGTACATTGACACTTGGTTATATACCATGAATGGGAGAAGGCTTCCACTTGAATCCAAACACGCAGGTACCATACTCTCTCCCTTAGCAGCTTGTGACCAGCCTCAACGTTATAACATATAGCAGGAATCACATACACGCACACAGATTATATCTCGACTTCGATTCACGCATCAACTCCTACAACACCCCCCACTCCTATAACACCCCCCGCCCTCCCAACGGATCAGACCATCCTATACCACCTCACGGCCCTCGTCCGAAATGTCGCCGTCTTTAAAGCCCTTTAGGACCTCCGATCATTCCAAGCTGGAAATCAGGGTTTCTGTCGACAGAGCGACGGAAAGCATGGTCGAGCCTGTGCCCTCTGAGCTAGAATCGAAGGCTCGATGGTGGAAATATCTATTGAATAGGCATGATATGCAATTGATTGCCTCCGCTATCGTGGGAAACTACCACCTTTCACGGCACCCCTCAACAGCAACTGGGCATCATACTGACCACCAGTGTGCTCTCGATTTCGTTGTACAACTACTATTGGTCTTTAGCATTCTACAGGCCCATCTTCAGTCTGATGAGTCTGGTGATCACTCGAATAGAGTGTATATTACTAGCTACAAATTCCTTCTGAAGACGAATGTTGGCTTGGTATGCATGCTCAAGGACCTACTCCTCTCGAAAGCCGACTGTCTCTCGAAAGCGGAATGTCCGTCGAAGGCTGATTGTCAGTTCCGTCGCCTGCTTTTCTCAGCCGTTCAAGCAGGTACCCGATTACTTTATCTTCATCCCGATGGGAAAGCCACATTTCATATACCGTTTGGGACAATTTTGTCTCAAATTCGACAAGAGGAAGATACTTGGAACGCTCTGCCAGGTAACGAAAGGATGATTCTTGTGGCTTGCCAGAATCTTGTTAACAACCCTCCGGAAAGGGCAAGAGGTTTGAATCTGCCGAGTAGCCAGAGTCGCTTGGTGAGTCCCGTGCTCTACCTGTCTCTACATTGACAATACTAACCACCATCATCTAGTGGCCACTCGATCCAAGAACCGAAGAACTAAGTAAAGACCTGATCACCACATATACTGATAATTGGCAACACAGTTATTGGGCCCTTTATGACATAATCCAAGCCATCTATGGAGCAGCCTTGGAGTGGGTGGCCGAAGGGAGACCGGACCCACAGGACGTCGACTTTGACGCTTCATTATCAATTATCTCGACATTTCTTTTAGAACGTTCAGGATCAGTAACCCCAGGGCCTCACAATGCTGAAACAAGCGCCTCTTTGAAGGAACTTTCAGATATGGTGAGATCAGTGAAAGAGTTTCTCGGTGAAGGCTCCTCGCCTTCCATTCAGGTAGAACATCTCGAGCCACTCGTCTACGTCCTCAACCTAGATCTCGATAATGCATCCAACAACAATAATGAAAGCATACTGCAGATTCTTTCAGATATCCGTAAAATAGCCGGGACCGACCCAGTAATCTCAAATGACAGTCACCATGGGAGCGTCTACATCATGGACAGTTCTACGAGTAGCATGAATCAGAGACAACAGCCCAAGGGGATTATGCGGGAGCTTGTTGCTACAGAAAAACTTGAGGTGAGTAAGAGAAATAGATCCTAGACTCTAATGTTTAATGGACCCTTTCTTATAATACCTTTGCGACAATAGCGGCGTGGGGAGGCCGGCACACCTCGATCGCGAACGACATGCACTAGATATCGTAATCCCGGAGTGGCGGGGATAAGGGTTATACAAGACAACAAACCTCTAAGTTCCATGTTAGGTTACGTTGAGAAGAGAGAGAAGTCTATCGAAGAGTGGCAGACACGTTATGGAAAAGAACTTGCAAGCTCGTCCAAAAAGGAGATGGAGAGTCTACAGGTCCCAGCATGCACCGGAAATACAACAGCTCCCCAAGCCGATGCCGCGCCGCGAAGTCCCATCACAAGCAATGATATGCACTCGAACCCCGCTTCTCTCCTACATAGAAGTACACAAGCGCCACCATTTCCCGCCTTGATAACCCCACCATTGAAGTGGTCTTCACGACTTAAAAAAACTTTTACTTTGCGCCGGATCTTTAGAAGAAAGAAGGGGGAATCTGCAAACGCGAATTAAAGGAACGCAAACCTTCACTGGTTGTAGTTGCGTGGCTTGAGTCTGGTACTTTGGAGGTGTTATCAAACAGGGTCTTTTCCAATTAACATTATAGCACTAGCTTGTGCAGACACAGTTTATATTCAATGTCCTCTTTTGCTTTCCTGTTATAATGTACCTTCATTCTTTTTTCTTCTTTATTCTACTTAATTCTTAATTTTCCGCAACTGCTGATATTTTCGTACTGCAACGGCCACGGGGACATGCCTGAAGATGTTATTTGCTTTGTTCTTGTGCCTGTTTCTGTAGTGTGTTGTCTCGTGTCGTTGCGAGTTTCGCGTTCTGTCATATGTTTCAATTTCATTTATTTTTTTATTCACCCATTGTTCCTTTGTCATCATGTGTTTCTATATTTCTGGCTATGTTATGAACGTAACCTACGGCCGTAGGTTTAATCATCTTAGGCGGGACGGCCAACTTGGATTCAGGCTCTAGGACACCCCATAAGAGAGAGGGACCTTCACTAAATCGGGTATCCCGCTCACTGGCAACGGGGTGCATTCACTCTCCCGGTGCATTCACTCTACAGGTACCCTATTTGTATGTTTAACGAGTGGTATACTGACATGACACAACAGTACTTGAGTGTAGCTCCCTCACCAGCGAGCTTTGCCTGCTATTCTGCCCGCTATCCAGAGAACTAAATTGCTCAGGCTCTGGTGAGTGAGCCTTAACATGTTTGACCCAGTAACGTGTCAGACTTAGAATCGGGCCGTATGGCAACAGCACCAAAACCTCCACACAAGTCTTGGAGGCGAAAACGCTCGGCAATAACTACAACCAAATGTGTATAATGACCCGATTCCCAGTCTGAAACGCTAATTGAAGTTTTGAGTGTAGGAGAAAGAACGAACTGAGTGTGAGTTGAACACGTGACCTTGTAATGAGTATGTGTTAATACTTCAATCCCAAATCCTGTATTACTTAGTTCCCTGGCACTAAGCCCAATCTAGAACCTTGTTCCTCCTATTAGTCACTCCCTTACACATGATATTATTCAAATTAAGGGGAGCACAATGGCTATCAAAAAAATGTTTCATACAAACACACAGTTTTCTCTCAGATGATTCTGTGAGAAGCGCTAAGCCATTTGCAGTTTTCACATTTTCTGCGCGAGCCCTGTTTGTTGAGTTATAAGCTCAGACCTTTAAGGTTGTGCTGAGGTAAGCACAACGAATAATCCACTTTTTTTTTTTTTTATATCAGTGTTTCATTTATTTCTGGGTACAAGAATATCGCATGGAGCCTAGGCTATGGCGTGAACAACACCCCTCCTCTACCAGACCGCCGAAGTGAAGACAACAAAAGAGAGAAGAAAAAGAAGAGATTGTACATGAAGCAAGCGCTGAGAAGAGACCCTGACATTCCTCCTACCGGCCAGCAAACTAAGAAATTCGGTCGTCCCCTCACGGGGCAGTATACTTTCGTACCAGCTAAGCAATTTATATGACAGGACATAGGAGAGAGAAGGAAAGGGCGAGCAGAGATGAAAACAATTTAGGTGGTATGTTATTTGTGATTGTAGTGATTTTGGTGCTGGGCTAGGCCGAGCTGGATGAGAGGGAGGTGAGGTCGGAGTCTGAGGAGAGGTCGTAGGGGGGCGACTTGGGGGGGCCCATTTGTGGGGGGTATCCGGTCTTGGTGGCCCTTATGTAGGAGGAGAGTGCGGCTAATGCTGGTGGTGGTGACCAAAGGTCGTCGAGGGATGTTGCAAAGGGTATGTAGGTTGCTCTTTGGGGGCTGCGCTCTGGGCAGCGTAGGATGGCGTGTTCGAGGTCTTCGTCTTCGAGAAGGCATCTGGGGCATGTTGGGGGGAGATCCTGGGACATCCATGTTGGGTGTGCTGCTAAGTAGCTTTTGTGGGCGCGCATTTGGCATATGCGTCCTGCGATGAAGCGGTCGAGTTTGAGGTGAGGGTGTGGGCGAGTGTTGATGTGGAATTTGTAGTGGTCTGGGAGGGGGTTATTCTTCCAGATTTGTAGCGTGTCCCTCTTGATTGAGAGCGCTAGGCCTGGGTGGATGGTGTTGGGGTTCTGGGAGAAGGTGGGGGAATTGGTGAGCAGTGTGTGGCAGAGGTCATCTATGGGGAGGCGGGCTACCCCTCTCCTGGTGGAGTTCCAGTTGACGGGGGGGTTTGGGCGGCCTCTCAGTAGGTGACGGTGAGATGTCTCTCTGTAGTTGGAGAGGGTGTGGAAGGACTCGG
This sequence comes from Morchella sp. 2014-9hei, assembly GCA_024713685.1. Classification (NCBI taxonomy): domain Eukaryota; kingdom Fungi; phylum Ascomycota; class Pezizomycetes; order Pezizales; family Morchellaceae; genus Morchella; species Morchella sp. 2014-9hei. The sequence goes on from JAMGYW010000019.1 coordinate 1,622,410, forward strand.
GGGTTGGGTGGTGACTGGGTTGTATGCGGGGGACGCGGCTTGTATTCGCGCGGCGTATCTGATGCGTAGGGAGGGGATGTAGAGGGCGAGCGGGGGGAAGGAAGTTTCGGCTTGGAGGATGGAGAGGGGAGTTGATCTGAAGCAGTTGGTGACCCACCTGAGGACAGAGTGCCAGGTGGTTTCAAGCCTTTTTAGTGCTCGTGCCGTGGGGACGAGGACGGAGGCTCCGTATGTGAGCATGGGGAGGATTGCCATGACTGCAAGTCGTCGGCAGTTGAGAGGAGTGAGGCCTTTGCCCGCCGAGGCGAACCCCCTGATTATGGCGAAGGAGGCTTGGGCAGAGGCGCATCTTTTAGCGAAGTGGTTGAAGGTGTTGAGGTTGTCGGTGAGCTGTAGGCCTAACCAGCGGATTTCTCGTTTGGGGTGGAGGGAAGCCCGGTTGAGCGTGATTGGGAGGGAGGAAGGTATGCTTCTGTCAGCGCTGGTGCGCCAGTGGATGAGGTCTGTCTTGGGGAGGGAGAAGTGGATGTTGCGTGGTGTGCCTGCGTCTGTTGCTTTGAGGAAGGCGTTTTCGAGGAGGGTGATGTTTTGGTGGTGGGATGGGGAGGCGACTGTGAAGGCGAAGTCGTCAACATATGAGATGGTGATGCCTGGGGATGGGTCTACGTGGAGCGGTGCCACATAGATGCAGAATAGGAGGGGTGAGATGGGGGAGCCCTGAGGGACTCCGACTGCTACGGGTAGGGAGGCTCGTGGGCCGCCTGGGAAGAGGAGTGTGCATTTGCGGTCGGACAGGAACGAGAGGACCCATTGGACCATGTATTATACCCGTTCTGGGTGGTGTGAGGGTCGGGTTAAGGTTAGATTTTAGGCCTAAAATGGTGAAATTTAAATAATTTAAAATCTACCCCAGAGGTATTTAATGACACTATTGGTGCCAAAAGTGCCCGTACGGGAGGAATCTGAATGCATTGATTGCGCCAAAAGGTCCCGTACGGGGAGGTTCTAGAGCTCCTTCTGTGCTAAAAGATCCCGTACAGGGAGATTCCAGAGCTCTTTTTGTACCAAAAGTGCCCGTCAGAGGATATTAGAAACTCTTTCTGTGCTAAAACATCCCGTACGGGGAGATTCCGAAATAGTGTCTGTGCCAAAAAGACCCGTACGGGCAGCTTTCAAATTACTGGCTGTTCCAAACAGCCCCGTACGGGAGATATCTAATGGTGCTCTCTATGCCAAATTGGCCGTACGGGGAAATTCCAAGGGACTGTTTGTGCCAAAACGACCCGTACGGGGAGATTTCAAGGGACTGTCTGTACTAAAAGCTCTCGTACGTGGAGATTCTAATGCTCCCTATCTGCTGACAGGCCCCGTACGGCAGATACAGTCAGAGGTTTAGTATGGTAATGGCCCCGTACGATAGAAACTGTCAGAGCTTTACTGTGATAATGGCCCGTACGGCAGATACTGTCAGAGGTTTAGTATGGTAATGCCCCGTACGGTAGAAACTGTCAGAGCTTTACTGTGGTAATGGCCCGTACGGTAGAGACTGACAGAGCTTTGCTCTGGCAATGGCTCGTACGGTAAAGACTGTCAGAGCTTTACTCTGGCAATGGCCCCGTACGACAGCCAGGTGCAGGTAGTAGGCTCTGCAGCATGCTCCCGTACGGGGGTATTTGACCTCGTTGAGTACGCAAAATTCTCCCGTACGACAGCCAGGTACAGGCAGCAGGCTCTGCAAAATGCTCCTGTACGGGAGGTATTTGACCTCGTTGAGTACGCAAAATGCTCCCGTACGACAGCCAGGTGCAAGCAGTAGGCTCTGCAAAATACTCCCGTACGGGAAGTAATTGACCTTGTTGGTTATGCAAATTGCTCCCGTACGACAGCCAGGTGCAGGCAGCAGGCTCTGTAAAATGCTCCCGTACGGGAGGTATTTGACAACTCTGCCTCTTCAAGATGCTCCCGTACGGGGAGTAATTGACCTCGCTTACTATGCAAATTGCTCCCGTACGACAGCCAGGCGCAGGCAGCAGGCTCTGCAAAATCATCCCGTACGGGAGTTATTTGACAACTCTGCCTCTGCAAAATGCTCCCGTACGGGGAGTACTGGACCTCGTTGAGTACGCAGAATGCTCCCGTACGAGAGCCTGGTGCAGGCAGTAGTCCCTGCAAAATGCCCCCGTACGGTGAGTGCTCGACCTCGTTGAGTACGCGAAATGCTCCCGTACGACAGCCAGGTGCAAGCAGTAGGCTCTGCAAAATGCCCTCTGACCTCATTGTTATCTGAAATCAATGCTGTCGTATGGGAGGTATTTGACATCTCTGGATCTACAAAATGCTCCCGTACGACAGTCAGGTGCAGGCAACAGGCTCTGCAAAATCCTCCCGTACGGGAGGTATTTGTCAACTCTGTCTCTGCAAAATACTCCCGTACGGGAGGTAGTTGACCTCGTTGGGTACGCAAAATGCTCCCGTACGACAGCCAGGTGCAAGCAGTAGCCTCTGCAAAATGCTCCCGTACGGGAGGTATTTGACAATTCTGCCTGCGCAAAATGCTCCCGTACGGGAAGTATTTGACATCTCTGGATCTGCAGAATGCTCCCGTACGACAGCCAGGTGCAGGCAGCAGGCTCTGCAAAATCATCCCGTACGGGGGTATTTGACAACGCTGCCTTTGCACAATGCTCCCGTACGGGGAGTACTTGACCTCGTTGAGTACGCAGAATGCTCCCGTACGACGGCCAGGTGCAGGAAGTAGGCTCTGCAAAATGCTCCCGTACGGGAGGTATTTGTCAACTCTGTCTGCGCAAAATGCTCCCGTACGGGAGTTATTTGACATCTCTGCCGCTGCAAAATGCTCTCGTACGACAGCCAGGTGCAGGCAGTAGGCTCTGCAAAATGCTTCCGTACGGGAGGTATTTGACAACTCTGTCTGCGCAAAATACTCCCGTACGACAGCCAGGTGGAGGCAGCAGGCACTGCAAAATCATCCCGTACGGGAGGTATTTGACAACTCTGCCTCTGCAAATGCTCCCGTACGGGAAGTACTTGACATCGTTGACTATGCAAAATGCTCCCGTACGACAGTCAGGTGCAGGCAGCAGGCTCTGTAAAATGCTCCCGTACGGGGAGTAACTAACCTCGTTGACTATGCAAATTGCTCCCGTACGACAGCCACGTGCAGGCAGCAGGCTCTGCAAAATCCTCCCGTACGGGGGTATTTGACAACACTGCCTTTGCACAATGCTCCCGTACGGGAGGTAGATGCAACCAGTTGACTCTGCAAAATCCTCCCGTACGGGGGTATTCGACAACACTGCCTTTGTAAAATGCGCCCGTACGTGAGTTTTTTTAAATCTCTGGCTGTGCAAAATGCTCCCGTACGGGGAGTAATTGACCTCGTTGAGTATGCAAATTGCTCCCGTACGACAGCCAGGCGCAGGTAGCAGGCTCTGCAAAATCCTCCCGTACGGGAGGTATTTGACAATTCTGGCTGTGCAAAATGCTCCCGTACGGGGAGTAATTGACCTCGTTGAGTATGCGAATTGCTCCCGTACGACAGCCAGGTGCAGGTAGCAGGCTCTGCAAAATCATCCCGTACGGGGGTATTTGACAACACTGCCTTTGCACAATGCTCCCGTACGGGAGTTATTTGACATCTCTGCCTCTGCAGAATGCTCCCGTACGACAGCCAGGTGCAGGCAGCAGGCTCTGCAAAATGCTCCCGTACGGAGGTATTTAACAACTCTGCCTCTGCAAAATGCTCCGAGTAATTGACCTCGCTTACTATTCAAAATGCGTAGGCTCTGTAAATCCTCTCGTACGGGAGCTGTTTGACATCTCTGCCTCTGCAAAATGCTCCCGTATGGGAGGTATTTGACCTCGTTGAGTACGCGAAATGCTCCCGTACGACAGCCAGGTGCAAGCAGTAGGCTCTGCAAAATGCTCCTGTACGGGAGGTATTTGACCTCGCTGAGTATGCGAAATGCTCCCGTACGACAGCCAGGTGCAAGCAGTACGCTCTGTAAAATGCTCTCGTACGGGAGCTGTTTGACATCTCTGCCTCTGCAAAATGCTCCCGTATGGGAGGTATTTGACCTCGTTGAGTATGCAAAATGCCCCCGTACGACAGCCAGGTGCAGGTAGTAGGCTCTGTGAATCCTCACGTACGGGAGCTATTTGACAACTATTTTTCCGTAAAATGCTTCCGTACGGGGAGTAATTGACCTTGTTGACTCTGCAAATGCTCCCATACGATAGCCAGGTACAGGCCATTGACTCTGCGATTACTCTCGTACGGGAGGTATCTGACCTCGCTTACTCTGTAAAAATGCTCCCATACAACAGCAAGGCGCAAGGCGCAGGCACTTGACTCGCTAACTCCGCAAAATGCTCATGTACTACCGCAAGGCGCAGGCACTTGACTCTGCGAATCTTCATACAGGAGATGTCTGACAACACTGTCTCCGTAAAATGCTTCCATACGGCACTTCTGTGATAACTGTTTCTTTGCAATACTGCCGGTACCGGCGATATTTAACAACTCTGCTTCTGAAAATCGCTCGAAGTCGAGTGACCGACTATGATTCTAGGAAGGACGGGTAACCAGAGACTGGGCATAGGACGGGTAACTGGAGACTCGGCATAGGACGGGTAACTGGAGACTCGGCATAGGAAGATATCAAGATGGGTAGCTGCAGACGGACGCTGGCAGACGGACGCTGGCAGCCTTATATACCCTTTATACCACCACCCCCGTTTCGTACTAATTAGACTAAATAAATCAAGTCAGCTATCGATAAAGCGCTTCCAATTGGATAGAGGAGGAATGGGATGAAAGAGGTAAAGGGATGAAGTGAAGAGGTAAAGGGATGAAGAGGTAAAGGGATGAAGAGGTAAAGGGATGAAGAAGAACGTTAAAAGACCAGGATAGGGCAACGGAGAAGGAAGCGGATAGGGAAGCTGGATAGGCGGAGAAAGGAACTGGAACCGGAGAAGGCTGACTAAAAGAATTATCTTTGTCATAAATAGATCTCGGTTTGATTCGTCTGCTGAGTTAAATAAGAAAACAGTAATAATTTATACCACAAGTACAATCGAATACACCACCAAATACACCACCGAATACACCACAGTACACCAAATACACCACCGAATACACCACCGAATACACCACAGTACACCGAATACACTACCGAATACACCACCGTACACCGAATACACCACCGTACACCGAATACACCACCACCAGTAAAAATATAACAATAATAATACAGTAAGATAATACACCACCACGATATATAAGTAAAAATATAACAAATGTTCATATATCCCCGAACCATAACGCCAATAAGAAACACCAATAAGAAACACCAAAAGAAACACAGCCCGTCAATCTACCTCATCTGCCCAACTCAACCGCGGGTAAGACTTGACACCTTCTCTCAACTCTCTATCCAACTCCTCCGGCATAAACCCGCCCTCCACAGCACTAACAATCCATGACCTCGTCATTTCAACTATTTTCTACCGAGTATCACAGGTATCAGTACCGAGTAACACAGGTATCAGTACCGAGTAACACAGGTATCATTACCGAGTATCAAAGGTATCAGTACCAATTTGGAAATAACAGCAGTAAACTTACCCGTAGTTTCACCATACTCGTGATGATGTGCAGCAATTGCCCCAAACCCCCGTTAAGTCCAGCAGGAATACTAAGTACATCCTCACGTTTGAGCAAGCAGATGTTACCCACAGGGTTGACCATACGAGAATATTGGAATGTAGATCCTGAATTCATGATTCCGATGGCCTGCAGGTGTGGCAAAAACCTTGGGTTATGATTAGCTTGCAGCTGCAGGACGTTCATCATGTCGCGTAGCCCTCCCAATCTTGAGCCAATCATCTAAGTATTTGGTCGATGTCTCACCACCCTTTTCCGACCTTGAAGCCTCAAGCACCACGTATTCAACACAACCTTCCCCGATTGAATGGATTATACCATCGTAATGCCGACCACTCTTACGATAATTCCCCTTGCCAGTTCGTGTTCGGGAACGGTTCTTCCGGATCTTTCGTGGCTCGGTGGGTCTCTTTTTCGTCCAGGGTTACACCCGAGATCGACATTATGTAATTATCGATTATTGAGGCCCACACAGAGGTCGTAAACCAGTCCTCGAGGTGATCACTGGTCAGCGGCCGATTCGGGGATGCATATACGTTTAGCCTACAAAGGATGTCAGAGGATTGCAAAACAGGGTGGGTATATTCGTCATACCTACAAAGGATGTTAGAGGATTGCGAAACAGAGTGGGTATATTCGTCATACCTACATGGTGTTCAAGGCCAAGTAGGCATAGCACTTATTGCCATCTCGCGCATTGTCAAAAGTACAACCCTCTGGAATGTAATGGTTCTTGTGGAGTGTAGCTCTCAGTTCTTCGACAGATCTGACACTGGCAAACTCTCCTAGATAACCCAACAGAACATCGTCCGGTGGAGGCAATCCTGGCAAGACCGTTGATCTCATCCAATTCGGGGGGGAGAAAGAGGCGCATGACATCCTCGTCACCCAAATCGATAACGAAGGATGGCAAAAGTGATGATTGAGACATGAAATTCGAGTCAGTGGCAATGCAGGCCTCATATATGATATCCTTCACCACACGTCCGGTAGACTTTAGTTTCCATTTCTCCGGGATGTCGCGATGCAAGAGAGGTTCTGCTGCTGCTGAAGTTGATTCTGGGCTTGGAGTCTTGTGAGCTAGAATCATCAGATTCATATTCTCGTCGTTGAACAGCATGGCCCTATTGTCAAGCATTGATGATAAGCATGGGAACAAAAGCGGCAGACAAAAGCGGCAGACAGGAAGCGGCAGACAGAGAAGGCGCAGGGAAGGAACTCATTATTTGAAGCATTTAGTGGTTTGTTTCGCAGTTGGTAGAGTGGCGATTATACCCGTTCTGGGTGGTGTGAGGTCGGGTTAAGGTTAGATTTTAGGCCTAAAATGGTGAAATTCGTAATTTAAGAAAATCTACCCCGTCAGAGGTATTTAATGACACTTTTGGTGCAAAAAGTGCCCGTCTGGGAGGAATCTGAATGCATTGATTCGCCAAACAGTCCCAGAGAGATTCCAGAGCTCCTTCTGTTCTAAAAGATCCCGTACGGGAATATTCCAGAACTCTTTTTGCACCACAAGTGCCCGTACGGGGAGATTCCAGAGCTCTTTCTGTGCTAAAACATCCCGTACGGGGAGATTCCGAAATAGTGTCTGTGCCAAAAAGACCCGTACGGGCAGCTTTCAAATTACTGGCTGTTCCAAACAGCCCCGTACGGGAGATATCTAATGGTGCTCTCTATGCCAAATTGGCCGTCTGAAATTCAAGGGACTGTTTGTCAAAAGCGACCCGTGAGATTTCAAGGACTGTCTGTAATAAAAGCTCTCGTCATTGGAGATTCTAATGCTCTATCTGCTGACAGGCCCGTCGGCAGATACAGTCAGAGGTTTAGTATGGTAATGGCGTCTGATAGAAACTGTCAGAGCTTTACTGTGATAATGGCCCGTACGGCAGATACAGTCAGAGCTTTACTGTGGTAATGGCCCGTACGGTAGAGACTGTCAGAGCTTTACGTGGTAATGGCCCGTCTGGTAGAGACTGACAGAGCTTTGCTCTGGCAATGGCTCATCTGATAAAGACTGTCGAGCTTTACTTCTGGCAATGGCCCGTCGACAGCCAGGTGCAGGTAGTAGGCTCTGCAGCATGCTCTCTGCGTATTTGACCTCGTTAGTCATAAAATTCTCCCGTACGACAGCCAGGTACAGGCAGCAGGCTCTGCAAAATGCTCCTGTACGGGAGGTATTTGACCTCGTTGAGTACGCAAAATGCTCCCGTACGACAGCCAGGTGCAAGCAGTAGGCTCTGCAAAATACTCCCGTACGGGAAGTAATTGACCTTGTTGGTTATGCAAATTGCTCCCGTACGACAGCCAGGTGCAGGCAGCAGGCTCTGTAAAATGCTCCCGTACGGGAGGTATTTGACAACTCTGCCTCTTCAAGATGCTTTCCCGTCACGGGAGTAATTGACCTCGCTTACTATGCAAATTGCTCCCGTACGACAGCCAGGCGCAGCAGGCTCTGCAAAAATCATCCCGTCTGGGAGTTATTTGACAACTCTGCTCTGCAAAATGCTCCCGTCTGAAGTACTGGACCTCGTTAGTCACGCAGAATGCTCCGTCACGAGCCTGGTGCAGGCAGTAGTCCTGCAAAATGCCCGTCGGTGAGTGCTCGACCGCGTTAGTCTGTGAAATCTTTCCACGACAGCCAGGTGCAAGCAGTAGGCTCTGCAAAATGCTCCCGTGCGGAGGTATTTATTTGACCTGAGTATCACGAAATGCTCCGTCACGACAGGCAGGTGCAAGCAGTAGGCTCTGCAAAAATGCTGTCGTATGGGTATTTGACATCTCTGGATCTAAAATGCTCCCGTCTGACAGTCAGGCGCAGGCAACAGGCTCTGCAAAATCCTCCCGTACGGGAGGTATTTGTCAACTCTGTCTCTGCAAAATACTCCCGTACGGGAGGTAGTTGACCTCGTTAGATGCAAAATGCTCCCGTCTGACCGCCAGGTGCAGGCAGTAGGCTCTGCAAAATGCTCCCGTACGAGAGGTATTTGACAATTCTGCCTCCGCAAAATGCTCCCGTACGGGAAGTATTTGACATCTCTGGATCTGCAGAATGCTCCCGTACGACAGCCAGGTGCAGGCAGCAGGCTCTGCAAAATCATCCCGTCTGATTATTTGACAACGCTTTGCAATGCTCCCGTCTGAAAGTACTTGACCTCGTTGAGTACGCAGAATGCTCCCGTACGACGGCCAGGTGCAGGAAGTAGGCTCTGCAAAATGCTCCCGTACGGGAGGTATTTGTCAACTCTGTCTGCGCAAAATGCTCCCGTACGGGAGTTATTTGACATCTCTGCCGCTGCAAAATGCTCGTACGACAGCCAGGTGCAGGCAGTAGGCTCTGCAAAATGCTTCCGTACGGGAGGTATTTGACAACTCTGTCTGCGCAAAATACTCCCGTACGACAGCCAGGTGGAGGCAGCAGGCACTGCAAAATCATCCCGGACGGGAGGTATTTGACAACTCTGCCTCTGCAAATGCTCCCGTACGGGAAGTACTTGACCTCGTTGACTATGCAAAATGCTCCCGTACCACAGTCAGGTGCAGGCAGCAGGCTCTGTAAAATGCTCCCGTACGGGGAGTAACTAACCTTGTTGACTATGCAAATTGCTCCCGTACGACAGCCACGTGCAGGCAGCAGGCTCTGCAAAATCCTCCCGTACGGGGGTATTTGACAACACTGCCTTTGCACAATGCTCCCGTACGGGAGGTAGATGCAACCAGTTGACTCTGCAAAATCCTCCCGTACGGGGGGTATTCGACAACACTGCCTTTGTAAAATGCGCCCGTACGTGAGTTTTTTTAAATCTCTGGCTGTGCAAAATGCTCCCGTACGGGGAGTAATTGACCTCGTTGAGTATGTAAATTGCTCGTCGACAGTAGCGCAGGTAGCAAAATCCTCCGTCTGAGTGTATTTGACAATTCTGGCTGTGCAAAATGCTCCCGTACGGGGAGTAATTGACCTCGTTGAGTATGCGAATTGCTCCCGTACGACAGCCAGGTGCAGGTAGCAGGCTCTGCAAAATCATCCCGTACGGGGGTATTTGACAACACTGCCTTTGCACAATGCTCCCGTACGCGAGTTATTTGACATCTCTGCCTCTGCAGAATGCTCCTGTAGTCTGTAAATCCTCTCGTCACGGAGCTGTTTGACATCTCTGCCTCTGCAAAATGCTCCCGTATGGGAGGTATTTGACCTCGTTGAGTACGCGAAATGCTCCCGTACGACAGCCAGGTGCAAGCAGTAGGCTCTGCAAAATGCTCCTGTACGGGAGGTATTTGACCTCGCTGAGTATGCGAAATGCTCCCGTACGACAGCCAGGTGCAAGCAGTACGCTCTGTAAAATGCTCTCGTACGGGAGCTGTTTGACATCTCTGCCTCTGCAAAAGGCTCCCGTATGGAGGTATTTGACTTCGTTGAGTATGCAAAATGCCCCCGTACGACAGCCAGGTGCAGGTAGTAGGCTCTGTGAATCCTCACGTACGGGAGCTATTTGACAACTATTTTTCCGTAAAATGCTTCCGTACGGGGAGTAATTGACCTTGTTGACTCTGCAAATGCTCCCATACGATAGCCAGGTACAGGCCATTGACTCTGCGATTACTCTCGTACGGGAGGTATTTGACCTCGCTTACTCTGTAAAAATGCTCCCATACAACAGCAAAAGGCGCAGGCTCTTGACTCGCTAACTCTGTAAAATGCTCATGTATCTTACCGCATGGGCGCAGGCACTTGACTCTGCGAATCTTCATACAGGAGATGTCGACAACACTGTCTCCGTAAAATGCTTCCATCTGGCACTTCTGTGATAACTGTTTCTTTGCAATACTGCCGGTACCGGCGATATTTAACAACTCTGCTTCTGAAAATCGCTCGAAGTCGAGTGACCGACTATGATTCTAGGAAGGACGGGTAACCAGAGACTGGGCATAGGACGGGTAACTGGAGACTCGGCATAGGACGGGTAACTGGAGACTCGGCATAGGAAGATATCAAGATGGGTAGCTGCAGACGGACGCTGGCAGCCTTATATACCCTTTATACCACCACCCCCGTTTCATACTAATTAGACTAAATAAATCAAGTCAGCTATCGATAAAGCGCTTCCAATTGAATGGAAGAGGGAATGGGATGAAGAGGTAAAGGGATGAAGAGGTAAAGGGATGAAGAGGTAAAGGGATGAAGAGGTAAAGGGATGAAGAGGTAAAGGGATGAAGAAGAACGTTAAGCAAGACCAGGATAGGGGCAACGGAGAAGGAAGCCGGATAGGGAAGCTGGATAGAGGCGGAGAAAGGAACTGGAACCAGGAGAATGCTTTGTCATAAATAGATCTCGGTTTGATTACGTCTGCTGAGTTAAATAAGAAAACAGTAATAATTTATACCACAGTACACCGAATACACCACCAAATACACCACCGAATACACCACAGTACACCGAATACACCACCGAATACACCACCGAATACGCCACAGTACACCGAATACACTACCGAATACACCACCGTACACCGAATACACCACAGTACACCGAATACACCACCACCCGCGATATAGTAAAAATATAACAATAATAATACAGTAAGATAATACACCACCATGATATATAGTAAAAATATAACAAATGTTCATATATCCCTGAACCATAACGCCAATAAGAAACACCAATAAGAAACACCAAAAGAAACACAGCCCCGTCAATCTACCTCATCTGCCCAACTCAACCGTGCCGGGTAAGACTTAACACCTTCTCTCAACTCTCTATCCAACTCCTCCGGCATAAACCCGCCCTCCACAGCACTAACAATCCATGACCTCGTCATTTCAACTATTTTCTACCGAGTATCACAGGTATCAGTACCGAGTATCACAGGTATCAGTACCGAGTATCACAGGTATCAGTACCGAGTAACACAGGTATCAGTACCGAGTAACACAGGTATCAGTACCGAGTAACACAGGTATCATTACCGAGTATCAAAGGTATCAGTACCAATTTGGAAATAACAGCAGTAAACTTACCCGTAGTTTCACCATACTCGTGATGATGTGCAGCAATTGCCCCAAACCCCGTTAAGTCCAGCAGGAATACTAAGTACATCCTCACGCGTTTGAGCAAGCAGATGTTACCACAGGGTTGACCATACGAGAATATTGGAATGTAGATCCTGAATTCATGATTCCGATGGCCTGCAGGTGTGGCAAAAACCTTGGGTTATGATTAGCTTGCAGCTGCAGGACGTTCATCATGTCGCGTAGCCCCCTCCCAATCTTGAGCCAATCATCTAAGTATTTGGTCGATGTCTCACCACCCTTTTCCGACCTTGAAGCCTCAAGCACCACGTATTCAACACAACCTTCCCCGATTGAATGGATTATACCATCGTAATGCCGACCACTCTTACGATAATTCCCCTTGCCAGTTCGTGTTCGGGAACGGTTCTTCCGGATGCTAGTGGCTCGAGGTGGGTCTCTTTTCGGTCCAGGGTTACACCCGAGATCGACATTATGTAATTATCGATTATTGAGGCCACACAGAGGTAAACCAGTCCTCGAGGTGATCACTGGTCAGCGGCCGATTCGGGGATGCATATACGTTTAGCCTACAAAGGATGTCAGAGGATTGCGAAACAGGGTGGGTATATTCGTCATACCTACAAAGGATGTTAGAGGATTGCGAAACAGAGTGGGTATATTCCTCATACCTACATGGTGTTCAAGGCCAAGTAGGCATAGCACTTATTGCCATCTCGCATTGTCAAAAGTACAACCCTCTGGAATGTAATGGTTCTTGTGGAGTGTAGCTCTCAGTTCTTCGACAGATCTGACACTGGCAAACTCTCCTAGATAACCCAACAGAACATCGTCCGGTGGAGGCAATCCTGGCAAGACTGCGTTGATTTCATCCAATTCGGGGGGGAGAAAGAGGCGCATGACATCCTCGTCACCCAAATCGATAACGAAGGATGGCAAAAGTGATGATTGAGACATGAAATTCGAGTCAGTGGCAATGCAGGCCTCATATATGATATCCTTCACCACACGTCCGGTAGACTTTAGTTTCCATTTCTCCGGGATGTCACGGTAAACGGCCCAGAGGTTCTGCTGCTGCGCTGAAGTTGATTCTGGGCTTGAATCTTCATCAGATTCATATTCTCGTCGTTGAACAGCATGGCCCTATTGTCAAGCATTGATGATAAGCATGGGAACAAAAGCGGCAGACAAAAGCGGCAGACAGGAAGCGGCAGACAGGAAGCGGCAGACAGGAAGCAAAAGCATACCTCATTATTTGAAGCATTTCGTGGTTTGTTTCCGCAGTTGGTAGAGTGAGCGATTATACCCGTTCTGGGTGGTGTGAGGGTCGGGTTAAGGTTAGATTTTAGGCCTAAAATGGTGAAATTTCGTAATTTCGTAAAATCTACCCCGTACGGGAGGTATTTAATGACACTTTTGGTGCAAAAAGTGCCCGTACGGGAGGAATCTGAATGCATTGATTGCGCCAAACAGTCCCGTCTGAGAGATTCCAGAGCTTCTGTGCTAAAAGATCCCGTCTGAGGAGATCCCAGAAACTCTTTTGTACCAAAAGTCCCGTCTGAGGATATTCCAGAGCTCTTTCTGTGCTAAAACATCCCGTCAGGAGATTCGAAATAGTGTCTGTGTCTTAAAAAGACCGTCTGGGCAGCTTTCAAATTACTGGCTGTTAAACAGCCCGTCTGAAGATATCTAATGGTCTCTCTATGCCAAATTGCGTCTGGAAATTCAAGGACTGTTTGTGCCAAAAGCAGCCGTCTGAGGAGATTTCAAGGATCTGTAATAAAAGCTCTCGTCGTGGAGATTCTAATCTTTCCCTATCTGCTGACAGGCCCGTCACGGCAGATACAGTCAGAGGTTTAGTATGGTAATGGCGTCTGATAGAAACTGTCGAGCTTTACTGTGATAATGGCCCGTCTGGCAGATACTGTCAGAGGTTTAGTATGGTAATGCCCGTCTGGTAGAAACTGTCAGAGCTTTTTACTGTGGTAATGGCCCGTCACGGTAGAGACTGACAGAACTTTCTTTCTGTGCAATGCTCATCTGATAAAAACTGTCGAGCTTTACTCTGGCAATGGCCCGTCGACAGCCAGGTGCAGGTAGTAGGCTCTGCGGCATGCTCCCGTCTGAGTATTTGACCTCGTTAGTCTAAAATTCTCGTCTGACAGCCAGGTACAGGCAGCAGGCTCTGCAAAATGCTCCTGTATGGGAGGTATTTGACCTCGTTGAGTACGCAAAATGCTCCCGTACGACAGCCAGGTGCAAGCAGTAGGCTCTGCACAATTCTCCCGTACAGGGAGTAATTGACCTTGTTGGTTATGCAAATTGCTCCCGTACGACAGCCAGGTGCAGGCAGCAGGCAATGCAAAATCATCCCGTACGGGAGGTATTTGACAACTCTGCCTCTTCAAAATGCTCCCGTACGGGGAGTAATTGACCTCGTTTACTATGCAAATTGCTCCCGTACGACAGCCAGGCGCAGGCAGCAGGCTCTGCAAAATCATCCCGTACGGGAGTTATTTGACAACTCTGCCTCTGTAAAATGCTCCCGTACGGGGAGTACTGGACCTCGTTGAGTACGCAGAATGCTCCCGTACGAGAGCCTGGTGCAGGCAGTAGTCCCTGCAAAATGCCCCCGTACGGTGAGTGCTCGACCTCGTTGAGTACGCGAAATGCTCCCGTACGACAGCCAGGTGCAAGCAGTAGGCTCTGCAAAATGCTCCCGTACGGGAGGTATTTGACCTCGCTGAGTATGCGAAATGCTCCCGTACGACAGGCAGGTGCAAGCAGTAGGCTCTGCAAAATGCTGTCGTATGGGAGGTATTTGACATCTCTGGATCTACAAAATGCTCCCGTACGACAGTCAGGTGCAGGCAACAGGCTCTGCAAAATCCTCCCGTACGGGAGGTATTTGTCAACTCTGTCTCTGCAAAATACTCCCGTACGGGAGGTAGTTGACCTCGTTAGATGCATAAAATGCTCGTCTCACGACAGCCAGGTGCAAGCAGTAGCCTCTGCAAAATGCTGTCACGGGAGGTATTTGACAATTCTGCTCATGAAATGCTCCCGTCTGCGGAAGTATTTGACATCTCTGGATCTGCAGAATGCTCCCGTACGACAGCCAGGTGCAGGCAGCAGGCTCTGCAAAATCATCCGTCTGAGGGTATTTGACAACGCTGCCTTTGCACAATGCTCCCGTCTGAAGTCTTGACCTCGTTGAGTACGCAGAATGCTCCCGTACGACGGCCAGGTGCAGGAAGTAGGCTCTGCAAAATGCTTTCCCGTCTGGAGGTATTTATCAACTCTGTCTCGCAAAATGCCACTCTGACATCTCTGCCGCTGCAAAATGCTCTCGTACGACAGCCAGGTGCAGGCAGTAGGCTCTGCAAAATGCTTCCGTACGGGAGGTATTTGACAACTCTGTCTGCGCAAAATACTCCCGTACGACAGCCAGGTGGAGGCAGCAGGCACTGCAAAATCATCCCGTACGGGAGGTATTTGACAACTCTGCCTCTGTAAATGTTTCCGTACGGGAAGTACTTGACCTCGTTGACTATGCAAAATGCTCCCGTTAGGTTAGGGTTAGTTAGTTAGGGTTAGTTAGGGTTAGTTAGGGTTAGTTAGGGTTAGTTAGGGTTAGTTAGGGTTAGTTAGGGTTTAGTTAGGGTTTAGTTAGGGTTAGTTAGGGTTAGTTAGGGTTAGTTAGGGTTAGTTAGGGTTAGTTAGGGTTAGTTAGGGTTAGTTAGGGTTAGTTAGGGTTAGTT